>CM077235.1:5144601-5717101 GCA_039654775.1 Spinibarbus caldwelli | reverse complement strand
GTTAAGTCGGTTCAGATTGTGTTTTATATGCCATATTTTTGTAAAATTTCTATATTTTTATACAGTTTCTGTTGGCTAAAACAGTGCTTGCTTAGATAGATAGATAGATAGATAGATAGATAGATAGATAGATAGATATTAAAAAGGTAACATACAAAAAAAAGTCATTACTGATATGCTAAATAATATAGGTTATTTAATGGAAGGTTCCCACTATGATTTAACTTAGGCCCTACCCCATATAGTGATGTTTATTATTTTTGCGATGACAATAATTGTGGAAACCTTTGAAAGCTTTTATGTAGACAAGACTGAAACAGACTTTCGAAAATAAACTTACTCTGACTTATATTTACAGTAGCCTACAAGTGAATAAAAAATTGTCAAAAGTGCGACAAATAACCCTGGCCTGCCCATCATTTTGTTTACACTCACATCTTTTGCGAGCACGTTTTATAATGAGATTTAACGTTACGGCGGCACGTCATCCGTTATTTTAAAACGCGTTTATTGAAAATGAAAGAGTCAATGAACTTACGCCGCTGCACTAGTTTGAACGTAGGAAACCCTATTCACCATCACTTTTACGCGCCATGCCTGTTGCGCTCGTTTCCCAGCATGCATCGCGAATTTACATAGCCATCTTGTCGAGAGGTGAAATTTTTAGATTTTCTGTTTCCGAAGTCTGCTAGTTAGTTAGCGATAAACTTTAATTTCAAACCGTTTTTGTGGTTGTTTGGTTAGCACGCCCGAATCTAGTCGCGGAGTGTAGTGACGCGTTAGGCGGCGTTTAAAAGCGCTCTTTCAGGATGTGTTTGATACTTATATGTAGGTAGAGGCAGCAGGGGGAGTGAACGCAGCTGAATCCACGACAGCGGCCTTACACACACCGCCCTTACCGAGCTCTGATCACCAGCATATGAGGATAAATTAATAACCGACACGTCATCTCGCGCACACCGCTCGCGGAGGTTGTTTTCGTCCGCCGCGCGCGCGTCGAAAATGCAACAGGAGAGAAGAGGAAGACGGATGACGCACGATCATCGCGGAAAACTGTGAGATTTGCCGCAACAATTTGCTGTTTTCTCAAGTCAGCGGGGTCTTAAAAAGCTGTGAAGCATGTCTAAGATGCCAGCCAAGAAGAAGAGCTGCTTTCAGATCACGAGCGTGACTCAGGCTCAAGTCGCGGCTAACAGCGCGACAGACGACACTGAGAGTCTGGACGACCCTGATGAGTCCCGGACAGAGGACGTGTCTTCTGAGATATTTGACATGTCTAGGACTGAGGTGTGTGACAGGAGCTCCTCAGAGGAGACTTTGAATAATGTGGGGGAATCAGAGGGGCAGGTGCCCGCTGGCGCCCCCCTGAATGGCGGGTTTGGTCAGCGCACCCTGGGTCACCAGGGCGTCCAGGCCTCTAGTAACGTTACTCAACCTGCGCAAGTCACTAGTTCATCAAGCGCGACGACCATAACCAGCTGCAGTTCTCGCTTCAGGGTCATTAAGCTTGACCATGGCACCGGAGAGCCCTTCAGAAGGGGCCGATGGACCTGTACGGAGTATTACGAAAAAGACCCAGAGGGCTCTGCGATGAGCAGGACTGTGGATAGTATAAGACACACCAATGTGACCGAGCCCGGAGCGGATAGAGACAGTGGGCTTGGGGCCACCGTGGGGTCCGTAATGGCTCAGGTGGCGCCTGATTTAAGTTCAGACGGGTCGTCTTTCACCAGCCCGCCTCATAATCTAGAACCGCACAGCTTCAACGTGACCCTGCAGCAGGTCGCGTCTGGGTCACCGGAGTCCTTTAGTAATAAGTCAGTGCCTGCCCCTCACAGTCTCCATCCGCCCGCTCACGAGGGAGGACACCTTCCGAAATCTCCCAGCATCCCTCCTTCTCAAGTGCAGCCGCTGCTTTATCAACCCCAGCCGGCTATGATATCAACCAGTCTGCCTGATTACGCCCAGCGCAACATGTCGATTACAGTCACCCAGACTCTCCCTGGGGCGAGCCTTTCCGTCGGACATGCCATCAATCAGGGGTCATCTCCGCTTACGACTTCGGCCACAGGAGGGGTGCAGATTCTGGGTACAGTAGAAATGTCTGGAGGTCTTCCCTTAGGGAGCCAACCGGTGTCATCGCTCCCTAATCTGGTGCAGCATCCTGGGGTGGGGCTGTTGAGCAGCGTCGCCCCGATGGCGTCCATTCAGCAGCAACCGGTGGCACAATACCAGCCCTCAGGAGCAATGCATGGTTTATCGACAACTCCGCAAAGCACTCAGAGTTTGTCTGCTGCACCGGTCGTAGTAGGTGGTGTGCTGGCTTCAAGTGTGCTCTCTGGATCTGCTACAGTACCCAATACCTCCGCACACAGCCAGGTGTCCCAGGTTCCCCGCAATGGGACCAGCGTCTTCAGCCAGGCGGATGAGAATCGGAGGATGTCTGATGTGTCTGTGCAGGTTCACAGTAATGACATGGTGAAGCCCTTAATCACAGAAGGCCTGCAGTTGCCCAGTCCGGCTGTCAACAGTCTTTTTGGGATACCCATTACCATTGATGGGGAGGACGACAGGTGAGGTGCCACTGATGTTCTGAATGATTTAAGGGGTCTGACTGCCTGAACGTTCACTCTCATGCAGAGTTCCCACAGTCATAGAAATGTCAAGGGATTTTAGTACTGGTTTCCAGGCCTAGAAAATACACTGAATTATTCTGTTTTTTGAGGTACACTCAATAATGCATGAGTTAGACTTTGGTTTGTGTGAGGGTCATCTCTTTAAAATATATAAATAAATAATACCTTAACCAGTAGTCATTAAATTCGGTCAAAAGGTGTGGGAACCCTGCTCTTCTTTTGCCTTGATTTACTGTAGTCAACATTTGAAGCGGATCAAAAAAGTTAATCAAAGTTGTCCTTCGACAAGAACAGGTATTGTTTTGGTTTTAGGACAACTTTGATGAAAGGTTTTGATCCACTTCAAATGTTGACTTCTGTAGTTTAGTTCCAGACAGTGTTTTTTTTTTTTTGTTTTTTTTTTTAAACATACACATAGGCTCAGGTAAGATTGTTAGATATTAATTGGAATATTTAATTGCAAAAGTGTCAACAAATGTAGATGAAGAGAAATGTAGCATGCATTTTAAATCATGCTATAAGATTCAGCAGCTTAATAGTCATTTACTGTTTCACCTTGGTAATTTTCCATGCAGTGTTCGCATCATTAATATGCAGATCTCTGTGCATGCCTGCTGTGGTTGAATGCAGTGATGTGATGGATGTTTGGTTGTTCTCATTAGGGTCGTGACATTTCTTGCTATTTCACTAAAAGTTTGGACACCCACACTTTTTGCACTTTTTATATTTGCTGTTTTTTTTTTCATTTTAGTATATGTCATTAAAACTGTGAGGTTCTTAGTGAACAGAAATGTTAAGCCAACCTCATATAATCTGGTTTCCAGCTCTGTTCATTTTCTTAACCAACTTCTTGAGCTGCATCCTGCTATTCAAATAGAATGAAATACACAAATATGATTCTAAAAACAAATTTAGTGACTTGTGTGTCTAGACCTTTTGACTGGTGAGGTACCATATCTTGTGATGCTCTTATCAAGTTGTTTACATTTCCACCAAAGATTAATATTTATGTAGGATTTTTATTTGTTGGTAATGAAGTCATTTATTTAGTTTAGTATACACTACTGTTCAAAAGTTTGGGGTCTGTAAAATGTTCTTAAAAAAAAGTCTGTTATGGTCACCAAGGCTGCGTTTATTTGATCAAAATACCTTAAACAGTAATATTAGAAATATATTATTACAATTTAAAATTACTTTTCTATTTGAATATATTTTAAAATAGAATTTATTCCTGCGATGTAAAGCTGAATTTTCAGCATCATTACTCCAGTCTTCAGTGCCACATGATCCTTCAGAAATCATTCTAATATGCTGATTTGCAGCTCAAGAAACTTTTTTTTTTTTTTTTTTTTTTTTTAATCAATGGTGAAAACAGTTATGCTGTCATATTTTTTGTTTAAACTGTGACACTTTTTTATGATTCTGTAATGAATAGAAAGTATAAAAAGCATTTATTTGAAACATTTTAACATTGTAAATGTTCTTATTGTCACTTTTGATCAATTTAATGCATCCTTACTGAAAAATCTTAATCTTAAATTTGTATAAAATAACTAAAAAAATTACTGACCCCACACTTTTGAAATGTGTATAAGACAAGTTGTTTTTAATGTGCAGTGATGTTGTATTTTGAAAAGATATGGTAATATGTACTGTTATGACAATCTGTCAGAACCCTAAAAACAAGCATTCAAACAGAAATGTTTTTTGTTTGTTTCCGGATGTCACAAGCATGCCAGAAATGGCAGTGACTATAAAATGCATTCTCAATTGAAAAGCGACAGTGCATATCTGGTGACACAGTTTCAGTTGAGAAGTGTCGCTGCTCGGCTTCCTCTTAGATGCTCGACTTTCGGTTCCAGCGGTGCAAGTTGTACACTATATCAACTTGCTGGCATACTCGAGAGGAAATGGTAAGCTGTCGAGTGCTTCAGATGACTCTGTGGCTTTAACTTAGTGCTAGTCAAAAGTAGACTGAGCAGGCCGTGGTTGTAAACGCAAGGGCTGGATCTCAGCGCAATTCCGCCTACGTGCCATTCAGTCGCCCAGCCCGGGTAAAGACGCTTGTCACTGCTGACACCTTTTGTAGCTGATGTGCAGTGGGGGCCTGTGATAGTGAAGGCCTATCACGTAGTGAACAGTAGACCTTCCCCTATCTTTTACTTGTTAGAGATAAGGTTGCTCCACTACATGGTTAAAAACATATTTTTTCATTAATTTTTTTCTTTATTGCTCTTTTAAAAGACAGAGACAGCCATCACACCTCATTTATGACTCTAAAGGCATGTTTGTCACATTATCGTATCTTCTTGATGTGTAGGGGCATGAGCGCCCTTGGTCATCTGACAGGCAGTCGTTCAGATAACGTGTTGAGTGATTTCCTCAAGACAGCATTCCTGTTCAGGAATTACTGAAATATGCCATGCATCTGCCTTTGTTCCTCCACAAGCTTCATGAAAGTATTTAAAAATTGTTCACCTAACAGCCACACTTTTTTCATATGACTTTTTTGGAGATATTAATTTATATATAAATGTTAAAAAGTGTAAACATCATTCAGTTTTTTAAAAACCAAATTAAAATTTAAATCAAAATAAAAATTGCACTGCTGGTCAAAAGTTTGGGGTCAATCATTTTTTTTTTAATTATTACATATTTAAAATTATATATATATATATATCTATCAGCCACCAAAAAATTAATTGATCAAAACATTAATTTCTATTATTTTTTTTTGTTTTTGTTTGAAATGTGTTTACACATAAATATTATGCAGCATAGCTGTTTTCAACATTGATAATAATAAGAAATTTTCTTGAGCACTAAATATTAGAATGATTTCTGAAGGATCATGTGACACTGAAGAATGGAGTAATGATGATGAAAATTCAGCTTTGATCACAGGAATATAAATTATATTTTTAAATATATTACCATAAAAAAGTTGTAATAATATTTCACAACATTTTTGATCAAATAAATGCATCCGTGGTGAGCATAAGAGACTTTATTCAAAAACATTAAAAACTCGTACCAACCTCAAACTTGAACGGTAGTATATATTTTATATAAAGAAATTTTTTTAGAACCATTATTATTTTTCCATTGTGACATGACAACTTCATGACAGTTAAATGCATTTCTTGCTACCAGTTCTCATTGCAGTAACAGAGATTTTCTTTTTTCATTCCCATTATTATGGGATTAATGTATGCATTAATCCGCAGTGCAGTAAATTAACTGTACTTCAAATAATTTTAAAATTTTTTTTTTTTTTTTTTTTTTTTTTTTTACATTGTTGTGATCTGATAATGAGAATGGAAGGGGATGAAATGTACTTAATATCCATTAAAATGTGACAATGGAAACATCTTAATGGTTTTTTGAAAATAACACATTTTTTGGTTTGTTTTGATTTTGTGTGAAATATGACATAGACCTGTTGCGTGAAATCCACCCAATTAGCTCAACCAACAAAACACAGATTGCATCACAGAGTCATTCACAACACAGACCAGGTCCAAGTCCTGCAGAGTAACAGTTAATAATTACTTCGTCCCATATGTGATGTTTTTTGACATTGTAAGTCTTAGGATTATGAGTCTAACATCTGAAAGTGTTTTAGATGAATTAGCTCATTGTGCAACATGAGATCAGATTTTGCCCCATCTGCTGGTTAGAATGCGTAACCGCTTCTGTTTTTGCCCTTTTTAGAGATATGGTGGTGTATGTTAGCATGTAACATCCCCTGACAGATCGTCAGTTATGTAAGACTGACCAATAGAAGGTGAAGATTAGCTTTAAAAAGTTAAAGCCTTAAGCTGACATTACCTTCAGCTTTCAGGACTAGTTTAGTTGTGTTTGTTGATTAAAACCATTGTTTTACTAGTCTTATGTAAGTGTCATACAGTGAAGTGTCATACATTGATTCATGTGTCTCAATCTCTCAACACCAGCGCAGCTCAGAATGTACTTTCTCACTCAGTCTGTCCATCTTTCTCTCTCTTTCTAATGCCTCTCGTTGCTCTCGTACCTGAAAGCGTCTTTGTATTCAGTAAGCATTCCCTCTTTCTTTTAAAACATGCTTCTCTCAACACCTCCATCCTGGGTAATACCGCTGACTTCAGCTGACGGTAAAGCAGTACAAGAGCTGTCAAAGTCTTCAGAACACACTTTTCAGGTACTTCCTGTGGAGGAACTTCTGTAGGCATTCGCTCATGTAGAGTCCTGTGTTGCCATGATCTTTCTGATCTCATTTTGTCTTAAGAAGAAAAAGCTGCTTCTTTCGTGTTGTGTAAGCGGCAGTCACACTACATTTTTAAGCATGGAATTTATTTCACACTAATAAGTGACTGATTTGGAACGTTCTGCATTGGCAGGAACCCTGTGTATCATACAAATAGCACTCGTAAGTGATTCCAATAGAGTTTGTTGATAAGCTGACATCACAACACTCTAAGCATAAAAAATACACAGCACACACAAATTCTAAGTAAATGTTATACTTTTTGTTGGGATGGATTGATACTACTTTTTCCTTTTTTATTTTTAATAACAAAGTAAAATAAAAAAATAGCCATATTGTGATTATTAATATAGTAATTATTATTAAGAAAAGAAGTGGAGATGTTGCAACGTTAATAGGTGATTTTGCTTTGGAACCTTCAGAAAACTTTAACTCGATTTTTATCAAAATAGACTTTGCTGACTCTGTTGACTTCAAATGGGTGTAGCTCAGTCATCTTTTGGTCGACACACACACACACACACACACACACACACACACACATACATTTATATATTAGAGCCCGACCGATATGGGTTTTTTGGGTACCGATATTAGGGCGTAAAAAAGGTTGATATCGAAATATCGGCCGATATTCTTTGTGTATATTATAGTACAGTACCAGTCAAAAGTTTGGACACTTTCCCATTCCTGTGTCCAAACTTTTGACTGGTACTATATATAGAATACTATAGTATATACATAAACAGAATATATATTATACATAAACACATTTATTGCAATGATCACTCAAATGTGGTGATCAAACACTTATAATGACGTGACAAATATGTGTAATGGAGGCAGGGCATTTAACAATTTAAAAATAAACCTTATTATCCAAAATGAGTCTGACATCAGTGCACTGAACAGTAAAGGTGAAGTTTATTTAACTTTATTTAAATTCAGTCCATTCAACTTTATTCCGTTGAAGTTTATTTCACTTCAGAACATTCATTCACGGATTTGCGCTACTGTCTTCACACACAGATGAAACTTACTAGAGAAGTGTGAAGTGTGACATAATATACCACTGTAAATAAATACAATTTAAATTCACATCTCGTGCACTTTAATGCCCTTTGAATGTAACGTGTACATTCCCTTGGAACTGGAATCATGGTGGAATATCATGTGAAGTCCACTTCACAGGGCACTTACGGTCGAATAAGACAACGCTTGAATGCTGCAGCCTGAACGAGAGACCTCTTTACTGAAGGCTAAAGTGTTGGCTGATGTCATTATTTCGCGAATGCGGCGGCGGATCTCCACCAAATTCGGGGGATCCCTCCAGCTCGAGGGGCCCTCTCGAACGCCACCCTCCACGCCTCGGTAGGCCCCCGGGATCGCCAGATCGGTCGGTGCCTGGTCGCGAATTTAACCGCCCGTAACTCCCGGACCCCGGGGGCTATCGACGCGGGGGTGGTCTCATTCGAAAGGGGGCCTCGAGACGCACACTCGATTCGGCATTCGAGAGGGTTCCTCGAGCTGAAGGGATCCCCCAAATTTGATGCGGATCCACCGCGCTGTTACAGAGATATGGCTGTTCAAAGTTTCAGTGGTATTGCATACACTTAAGTTTTTAAAGCGTTTCATCCAGGTCGCCAGTAGTAAACAATGGAGCGCGTACTGCTGGACAAACTATGTAATTACACCATATACAAGCATTTTATGCGTTATGTTCTGTAAAAAAAATTTTCATATCGGTGGCATATTCGCCGATACGATATATCTGCGACAGGCTCATATTGGGCGATAAAATCAGCAAAACGATATATCGGTCTGTATGTGTGTGTGTGTGTATGTATATATATATATATGTATATATATATATATATATATATGTATATATATATATATATATATATATATATATATATATAAAATATAAAATATATATATATATATAAAATATAAAATATATATATATATATATATATATATATATATATATATATATATATATAAAATATAAAATATATATATATATATATATATATATATATATATATATATATATATATATATATATAAAATATAAAATATGTATATATATATATATATATATATATATATATATATATATATATATATATATAAAATATAAAATATATATATATATATATATATATATATATATATATATATATATATAAAATATATATATATAAAATATATTTTATCTTTGTATATGTATGTATGTGTGTGTGTATGTATGTATGTATATATATATATTCACGAAAAGGGCTAATTGTGATGCGTTTTTACTGTTTGATTTTGAAAAGATTTGAAGTTAGGACCGTTTTTAGGATATTTTTGTCGAGTTGAGATAACTCCAGACAAAGCTCAGGTTTCTGAGAGAATTGATATTTCATTCATATAGGCTATAGTTTACACTCATTCACATTCACTCATTCACTTTACACATTCAGGCCCATAGCCATCTATGAGGTCCAGACCTCCATAAATGTTTTATGTTCAAAAATAAAATTTGAAAACATATGAAAAATTATTTAAAATCATGTCTCTGAATAAATTCATGTGGCTAATTCGCAGCAGCTGCGAAATGCAGGAGTGAAGGAGCTTGGCGCTCCGCCATGTTGCCAGATCTACTTATTATAAGCGTCGCTGGACTTGTTCTAAATACTTAATGTAACAGTGTTAATAAAGTAATTAGAGCATTAATAAAGTGGGAAGATGAAAGTTGAAGTTAGAAATTCTGTATCCTATTTGCAAAATACAAAATTTAAACTTATTTTGGTGCATTTTTCAGGAGATATATTCAGGATATATATATATATATATATATATATATATATATATATATATATATATATATATACACACACACACATACACACCCACACACATATACATACACATTTCAGCAAAAATTTTAGTATATCTTCTCAAGGGACAATACTACACAAATGAAACTTGGATATATATTAGAGTAGTCAATGTGCAGCTTGTATAGAAGTACAAATTTACTGTCCTCTAAATATAACTCAACATATAGCCATTATTGTCCAAATAACTGGCAACAAAAATGAGTACACCCTAAGTGAACATGTCAAAACTGTGTCCAAAGTGTCAATATTTTGTAGGGGCACCATTGTTATCTAGCACTGCCTTAATCCTCCTGGGCATGGAATTCACCAGAGCTGCACAGTTTGTTGCTGGCACCCTCTTCCACTCTTCCATAATGACATCACGGAGCTGTTGGATGTTAGACACATGGTGCTTCTCCACCTTCCACTTCAGGATGCCCCACAGGTGTTCAATAGGGTTCAGGTCTGGAGACATACTTGGCCACTCCGTCACTTTCACCGTCAGCTTCATCAGAAAGGCAGTTGTCTTCTTGGCGGTGTGTTTGGGGTCGCTATTATGTTGGAAAACTGTTCGGCCCAGTTTCTGAAGGTAGGGCATCATCTTCTGCTTCAGAATGTCACAGTACATGTTGGAATCCATGTTTCCCTCAATGAACCGCAGCTCCCCAGTACCAGCAGCACTCGTGCAGCCCCAGACCATGATGCTACCACCACCATGCTTGACTGTAGGCAAGACACAATTTTCTTGGTACTCCTCACCTGGCCGTCACCACACATGCTGGACACCATCTGAGCCAAACAAGTTTGTCTTAGTCTCATCAGACCACAGGACATGGTTCCAGTAATTCGTGGTCTTGGACAGGTTGTCTTTAGCAAACTGTTTGCAGGCTTTCTTGTGAGCCAGCTTCAGAAGAGTCTTCCTTCTGGGACGATGGCCATGCAAACCAACTTGTTGCAGTGTGCGGCGTATGGTCTGAGCACTGACAAGCTGACCTTCCACTTCTGCAACCTCTAAAGCAATGCTGGCAGCACTCATGCGTCTGTTTTTTGAAGCCAGCTTCTGCACCTGACGCACAGCACAAGGACTCGACTTCTTTGATTGACCCTTGCGAGGCCTGTTCGGAGTGAAACCCATCTTGGAAAACCTCTGTGTGACACTGGCCACTGTACTGTAACTCAGTTTCAGGGTGTTACTGATCTTCTTATAGCCTAGGCCATCTTTGTGGAGAGCAACAGTTCTAATTCTCAAATCCTCAGGGAGTTCTTTGCCACGAGGTGCCATGTTGAATATCCAGTGGTCAGTATGAGAGAATTGTACTCAAAGCACCAAATTTTAACTGCTCTAAAACAAGATGCACAAATTTGTATAGTCCTGTCAAGCAGACAAAAACATGAACATGAATAGGACATGTGGCTTTGCATGGTTAAACGACGTATAGCTGTTATCACTTAGGGTGTACTCACTTTTGTTGCCAGCTTTTTTGACAATAATGGCTATGTGTTGAGTTATTTTCAGAGGACAGTAAATCTGTACTGCTATACAAGTTGCACATTGACTCTAAAATATATCCAAGTTTCATTTCTATAGAATTGTCCCTTGAAAAGATATACTAAAATGATTGCTGAAATGTGAGGGGTGTACTCACTTCTGTGAGGTACTGTATATACGTGTGTGTGTGTGTGTATAGTTGTGTGTGTATATATATATATATATATATATATATATATATATATATATATATATATATATATATATATATATACAGTCAGGTCCATAAATATTGGGACATCGACACAATTCTAACATTTTTGGCTCTATACACCACCACAGTGGATTTCAAATGAAATGAACAAGATGTGCTTTAACTGCAGACTGTCAGCTTTAATTTGAGGGTATTTACATCCAAATCAGGTGAACGGTGTAGGAATTACAACAGTTTGCATATGTGCCTCCCACTTGTTAAGGGACCAAAAGTAATGGGACAGAATAATAATCATAAATCAAACTTTCACTTTTTAATAGTTGGTTGCAAATCCTTTGCAGTCAATTACAGCCTGAAGTCTGGAATGCATAGACATCACCAGACGCTGGGTTTCATCCCTGGTGATGCTCTGCCAGGCCTCTACTGCAACCGTCTTCAGTTCCTGCTTGTTCTTGGGGCATTTTCCCTTCAGTTTTGTCTTCAGCAAGTGAAATGCATGCTCAATCGGATTCAGGTCAGGTGACTGACTTGGCCATTGCATAACAATCCACTTCTTTCCCTTCAAAAACTCTTTGGTTGCTTTTGCAGTATGCTTTGGGTCATTGTCCATCTGCACTGTGAAGCGCAGTCCAATGAGTTCTGAAGCATTTGGCTGAATATGAGCAGATAATATTGCCCGAAACACTTCAGAATTCATCCTGCTGCTTTTGTCAGCAGTCACATCATCAATAAATACAAGAGAACCAGTTCCACTGGTAGCCATACATGCCCACCACCACCATGCTTCACTGATGAGGTGGTATGCTTAGGATCATGAGCAGTTCCTTTCCTTCTCCATACTCTTCTCTTCCCATCACTCTGGTACAAGTTGATCTTGGTCTCATCTGTCCATAGGATGTTGTTCCAGAACTGTGAAGTCGTTTGGCAAACTCTAATCTAGCCTTCCTGTTTTTGAGGCTCACCAATGGTTTACATCTTGTGGTGAACCCTCTGTATTCACTCTGGTGAAGTCTTCTCTTGATTGTTGACTTTGACACACATACACCTGCCTCCTGGAGAGTGTTCTTGATCTGGCCAACTGTTGTGAAGGGTGTTTTCTTCACCAGGGAAAGAATTCTTCGGTCATCCACCACAGTTGTTTTCCGTGGTCTTCCGGGTCTTTTGGTGTTGCTGAGCTCAACGGTGCGTTCCTTCTTTTTAAGAATGTTCCAAACAGTTGTTTTGGCCACGCCTAATGTTTTTGCTATCTCTCTGATGGGTTTGTTTTGTTTTTTCAGCCTAATGATGGCTTGCTTCACTGATAGTGACAGCTCTTGGATCTCATCTTGACAGTTGACAGCAACAGATTCCAAATGCAAATAGCACACTTGAAATGAACTCTGGACCTTTTATCTGCTCATTGTAATTGGGATAATGAGGGAATAACACACACCTGGCCATGGAACAGCTGAGAAGCCAATTGTCCCATTACTTTTGGTCCCTTAACAAGTGGGAGGCACATATGCAAACTGTTGTAATTCCTACACCGTTCACCTGATTTGGATGTAAATACCCTCAAATTAAAGCTGACAGTCTGCAGTTAAAGCACATCTTGTTCGTTTCATTTGAAATCCATTGTGGTGGTGTATAGAGCCAAAAATGTTAGAATTGTGTCGATGTCCCAATATTTATGGACCTGACTGTATGTATATGTATATATATATATATTATACTTACTGTATTTTCCTCAGATAAAGCTATTTAATATTTTCAGAAGACCTGTGATATAGTGCAGAAAACATTTTTTCATTACATTTTTGTTCTTTTTTTTTTTTTTTTTAACTTAGCAGTCCGGCTGCACAATATTGGAAAAAGCTGACATTTTGATATTTTGTTTTTTTGCAATACATATAGCAATATGAAAAAATGGAAAGATTTAATCATTCTAGAATAAGTAAGGTGATTTTTTTCGTGGAGTTCCTGAAAATCCTGAGTTACACTGAAAATGTTTTTTATTTATTTATTTTTTAAAATAGGTCATTTTTACTCTGAAGATTTTTTTTTTTTTTTTTTTTTGTGTGATATTCTTTTAGTGCTGAATGATTTGGGAAAACTTGAAAAATTTGAGTGTTAATATTTTGATTTTCTTTTTACAAGAACCAACCTTCAGTAACCATTTCAGAAATCTTGAGTTTTGATTCCCAAAAAATTCCCCAAATTCCCACTGTTTTTGACCAATTCAATGACTATAAAAAAAAAATTATTTTTATTGTGATTTATTTAATAAAAATAGTAAACAATAATATATTGTAGTACTAATGTAAAATAAAATAATTTAATTTTACTGTAAAATTACAGTAAAATTATCTACTTCTTGATTTCTGATTTGCTTCATTTTGATGGGTTGTTGTCAAATACAAATATGCGCTGCCATTTTCAGAGTGAAGCTCAGCAGCGCTTTGTGTTCATTTACAGGCGCACAGCCCATGATATCAGTGTCTCACAAGGGCTCGATTCACAGTAAATGAACCAAGCTGTTCTCAGACACTGAAACACTGTGTCATGAAGTGCATGTGTGTAAATGCCGCGCTTAACTCTAAAACCAGTAAAGCATATGTTAATTTAATTAAATCACAACCTGTACAATTTTACAATTGCACTGTCATATTGCATATTTTGATATACACTACATTGCCAAAAGTATTGGGTCACCCCCTTCTAATGAACAGGTTTGACAGTAAAATTATTACAGTTAGTAATTTCCATGAGTACAAATCTTAATGTTTAAGCATATAATGATATTCTAAGGAATTGTGTGCTTCTAATTGTATAGCAAGAGTTTGGACAGGACCCTTTTCTATTTTAACATGACAATGTCTCTGTGTATAAGGTAAGGTTCAAAAAGAAATGATTGATTTAGTCAGTGTGGAAGAACTTGACTGGTCTGCAGAAAGCCAAGTCCTAATCCAAGCTGAACACCTCTGGTGTGACTTTAAATGCAGACCTTGAGCCAAAAACTCTTTACCAAACACCAATGACTTGTACATACACCATATGGACAAACGTATTGGGACACCTCCTTCTTTAGAACAGAAAAAGGCACTTTCAAAACTGTGGCAACAAAGATGAAAACATAATGCGTGTATTTAAAAATTGTCTTTCCATCTCTGTTGCAACAGTTTTGGAAGTGTCTAAAATGACTGTACCCATATATACAAGTCATTGGTGTTTGGTGATGAGTTTTTGGCTCAAAATCTGCATTTAAAGTCACACCAGAGGTGTTCAGCTTGGATTAGGACTTGGCTTTCTGCAGACCAGTCAAGTTCTTCCACACTTTTGAAGCGTGCCTTATACACAGAGGCATTGTCATGTTAGAATAGAAAAGGGTTCTGTCCAAATTATTGCTTTAAAATTAGAAGCACACAATTCCCTAGAATGTCTTTATATGCTTAAACATTAAGATTTGTACTCATGGAAATTACTAAAGTAGTCAAACCTGTTCATTAGAAGGAGGTGACCCAATACTTTTGGCAATATAGTGTATATCATGCAGCCCTGCTTAGCAGTAACAACAATCACACACAGTATAGGCTTTGGATGTGTCCCATCTGACAAAAAAAAAAAAAAGATTTGTATCGGATTGGCACACCCCTAACTTTTTAGTGTTATGTGGATTGTATTTATAATCACATGCATTGCGCACACGTGTTAAAACCGAAAGTATACTTGCTTTACATTGCAGTATAATTAATGAATTAGGTATCTATTAAAAAAGGCTTTGTGTTGGAACCGTCCCTATAGGCAGAGCATGTTTTAAATGTTGGAAGGACTTTTCAAATGACTTGCTTTGGTTGTTCGCATAATGATTCCCGCTGAGTTAAACACCTTATCTTTATTCTAGTTCAAACCATGATCTTATGACAAATCTATTTGCTTTGATCCGCTTCAGAGTTATAAATGCGACCTCAGTGATAAAGTAATATTTTCTGGAAACCCACTGTTATGGTTACCTAAACCTGGTTACCTTATTTTGATAGTATGTTTTTCATTGGCTCGTGGTTTTACAGTCCTAGCCAGCTAGCTCATGTGTAACATTATCCATACGTTTGGAATCTGCAGAAAACGCATATTTGTCTCAACACGTAGCTGTAGTAGCTGTCGAGTGCTTTCTAAACCGATGATTCTGATGTTTATTGGATCCAGATTTAATCTGCCGTACCCGGGAGGTTACATGCATGGTAAGAAGGAAAAGAGTCATTTGGAGGCGTGTGGTTGTGGGGTCTCGGCCCCCACCGGAGAGCAGCCAGTGTTCCACGGATTCTAGGTAAAGCTGTTTGCTCAGAGTCCAGATATTCACACATGCGGTAAATCTACTCCTGTCCCCTCCCATTCCTATATAGATAGGAGAGGAGGGTCTCCTCCTGCCTCCCATCCCAATATAGTACATTCTGTCCTTTTCCTTTAAGGAAAGGTCCCGGTGTTTGAGGGAAATGGAGGTAATGGTAACCGCCTGTGGTCCCCTACCTCATCGAGGCTTTGTCACAAAAACTTGAGTGATTTTTCAGCTTTTTGCAACTGACTAAGCTTTATTTAGATGCTTGGAGTCATAATTCATATATTTAAATGTGTGAGACTTTTTGAAGTTAGAATACATGCTGTGTTGTTTACCAGTGACTGGGCAATATAGATAAAAAATGATCCGTATCTCTGTACTTTTCAGTCTTTTGATTTGATAAATAGCTTTGTGTTTATTCGAAAATAGCTTTAAAGGGGAACTATGAGCATTGTTGCAAATTTTTTTCAAAATGTATAATGCGATAAAGTAAAAGAGAAAATCTAATGACAAGCATTGTTCAAAAGTTTTGGTTAAGGTATTTTTTTAAAATAAATTAATACTTTTATTGATGAAGGATGCATTAAACTGATCAAAAGTGACAGTGAAGACATTTATAATGATAGAAAAGACTTCTATTTTTAATTTGTTCAAATCAGCATATTAGAATAATTTCTGAAGGATCATGTGACACTGAAGACTGGAGTAATGATGCTGAAAATTGCTTTGCATCAGAAATAAATTCCATTTTAAAACATTCAAATAGAAAACAGTTATTTTAAATTGCAATAATATTTCACAATATTACTGTTTTTACTGTATTTTTGATAAAATAAATGCAGCCTTGGTGAGGTAAAGAAAAAAAACTTAGAAAAACTTCTTTCAAAAACATTTTTAAAAAATCGTAACTTTTGAACAGTACTGTGTATATGTATGTATGTGTATATATATATATACATATATATATACACACACACACACACACACACTGTATAAAGAAAATGTATGTATACATATGCGTATTTAGTGATATGCATTTAAAAAACTCTATAATATGCATCTATCTGATTCTGACATGGTCATGAAACTTAATGGTCACAATCATGTTGTTGCCTAATTTGCATTAGCAAAATCATTGCAAATATATATAGTGAATATCTTGTATAATGCCGGGTTTATCTAAACTGTTCTTATGTTGTTTTAAACACTACAGACTAAGCAGACTACAAATAAACACGCCTTTCATTTCCTCTTTGGCCTGTACTTTTCATTTCTCACGTAACCTTTTCTATTTCTCTCTTTCCGCTGGATGGAGTGCAGGAATCCTTCCACAGCTTTCTTCCAAGCCTTCCAGTCTGGCAGTAGGCTGAAGGACTCAAAGATGACCTGTGATAGGTACAGTGATGGGACGGCCCCTGGTGTGAAGGCGAATGACGGTTGAAGTGTGCTGCATTGGCCAGGCATGGCTTTGAGGCTTAAACAGTGCTTTTTGCAGTGGAGCTCAGCGCAAACGTAACAGTGCTCAAATTGCAATATTGATAAATGTGAGCTAAAATGCAATATTGAATCATATTTCAAAAACATTGCTTTTTCACTAACACAGTTAATTAGCAGCGTGTTTGGCTGCAAGGCTTTTATACAGTGCCACAGTGTCCACCTACTTTTTCAGCAGCGTTTGTTCCTGAAGTATTTCATACTTAAGGGTTGCACTTTATTTTACAGTTTGTGTACTTACTGAAGTAATACTGAGTTGTATAAAGTAACTACATGGGTTAAGGTTAGGTTCAGGGTTAGTACCTAGTTATTACCCAGTTACTGTAATTGCTATAATAATGTATGTTCACGCAGAACAGGACTGTAAAATAAAGTGCTACTAATTTACGCCTGTTGAAGCATTTTAAGCCATTAACAAAACCAGATAGCTAGAAGGTAAAATACAACATTATAAACTTTGATCTCAAGCAAAAATGTATTAGAAAATTAGACAAAATAACGTACAAAAAGTACAAGACCATGTACTCAATGGGTTTGAGGAGAAAAAACTACAATCCCATGAACCATTGTAAATGACAATCAATAAAGATAATGGAAAATTATTTAAAGCTTTTGATTTATATCTCACAAAGCAGTTTGCTTGAATCATAGGTAATGTAGTTTTCCACCAAAAATTCCACTAACAACCAATTCTTTAAAAACTAAGTTGAAATAACACAGAATAACAACCTTGGAGCTTTCTTTGTTGGTAAAAATAATTATATTTTTACTTACGGATCCTAAATTTTGCACTTTTGCACAAATTTGTTGTTTTAGGGATGTGCAAAACCACAGGTTGGACTAGTCTCTAAATGATCTAATCGTCTAGTTGACTGGACCTGAGCATCAAATGCATTACTGCTAAAGATATAAAATCCTGACCCATCCTAAGTTGATCATGTTTTTTTTTATATTAATTTAATTATTATTTTTTTTGCCTACATCCTGTCAGATAGTGTCGTAAGTGACTTTATGGCACTATGATGTGATCTCTCTTCTGAGTCAGCTTGGTTTCTTGACAATAACCTTACGTTCTCACCTCACAGCATCTTGTTTTTAAAGGCAAGAATAAGTAAGACAAGCGATCCTTTGTTTGCATGGACAAGCCTGTCTTTAAATACCTTTGCTTGAGGTTATCAGCTGCCATTGCTGTGGTCTTGGATATGTTGCATATAAGACTGGATCTAATTTGTCAGTCGAACAAGTTCCCCAACATGCTGTTTCCTTAGGTGCAAAGATCCTGTTTAAAATAGTCTTTGGTCAGTATTTTCACTCCATGGCATTAGAGAGAATGAGAAGAGATGCCTGTTACTGCTTTTGTGTGGATATTAAAGAGCACACAAACTCTTTGTACATGTTTGGTTGGCCTGAAACTGCAAGACAGCACTCAACTTTTTTGTCACTTTTTAACTTTTCTTGACCTTTATGAGACTGTATAATTCTTCAGCAGTTGTGTATGCATGTGTACATGGATATGCTTGTGAAAGTTAGCATTACAACAGCTTGGAGAGCAGTTTAGTCTCCCAAATTGTGTCAGTGTGATTTTGTGCTAAATGCATTTCCTCTTAAATGGACCTTTTATGGTTGATGCTTATCTGCTTTTCCTGTGCAAGTAAATTGTAGGGAAAAGTACAGAATGTCTCCAAATCAGTGTCATTTGCTACACGTGTAAATTCTGCTTCAGTGCTATGAATGAAGAGATGGGTTCAGAAAAACAGCAGCAGCATATAAAAGTGTATAAATAATATACAGTACAAAATAGAAAATTATGAATAAGGAGGCAAATTAAACTCATGTCTGGTTACCTTTTACTCTGATAAATGTTGAGATACTCACAGTTTATACTGTAAATATTGGGGTTAGATTTTTTTTGTTTTTTTTTACTTTTTGTGAAATAGACTTCTGTTCATCATGGCTGTATTTATTTGATAGTAAAAGACAGTAATATTTACTGTAGTAAAATAACTAAAAATGGCTGTTTTCTGCTTGAATATATTTTAAAATGTCATTTATTTCTATGATGTAAAGCTGAATTTTCAGCATCATTACTCCAGTCTTCAGTGTCACATGATCCTTCATAAATCATTCTAATATGCTGATTTGCTGATCAAGAAACATTTATTATTATTATCAATGTTAAAAACAGTTTTTGTTGCTTAATATATTTGTGGTAACCTTAATACATTTTTTAAAGTTTTTTTTTTTTTAATAGCAAGTTCAAAAGAACAGCATTTATTTGAAATAAAAATCTTTTGTAACATCAAATGTCTTTACTGTCACTTTCAACAAATTTAGTGATGATTTCTTAAAAAAAATCTTACTGACCCCAAACGCTTTTGAACATGTTTGTGTGTGTAAATGTGTGTTTGTGTGTGTACACAGAATGTATTTGTGTGATTGTTGTGAGTGTAATTGTGTAAGTGTACGGCACAGTGTTGAGTGACATGATTGTTTTCTTCTACACTGAGTTAACTTCAGACTCCACCCTCTTTGGACAAAAACCCCTGTAAGAGTATCAGATGGAGGCTGCACCCCACACACAGCACTGTACTCTCCTGTACTCCACTGTACTGTACTATACTATACTGTACTGTACTGTTCTAATAGAGCTGTTTTGGAGGGTTAGTAGTGGATATGAGTGGCAGACTGACTCGAGCTCTGCAGTACTCACGCTGCTGCTCCACGAGCCGTCTGGTTTCCACACACTGCAGGTCATTTTGCCACGTTTTGAACATAATATACACAAAGAAAGTTTGGAGAAAGAATCAGCAACAGAAACCGTGCTGCTTAAGTCGTTTTTTTCTTTAATGTGCAGGTTTTAAACTTATGCTAAATGGATATGATGTATTTGTAATCAACAGATGTTTTGAATAAGACTTTTTTTTTCTAATTGCAGTGCCTCTGGAGCAAGTGTGGTTGCCATTGATAATAAAATAGAGCAAGCAATGGTAAGTATTTAATTTTGTGCATTCATATACTCTTTGTTTATAATTATTTTACATATGCATATATTTTTAATTTTAAAATTTTAATAACACAGCCCTGCATCACAGCCCAACTTTAAGATTTTTCGCTTGATATATATATATATATATATATGTATTAGCTTTAATGCCAAAAGCCCAAATGTCAAGTTTCAAAAATTTTACTGACAAAAAGAATTAAAAATGTATAATTTACAGTCTGCAAAAAATTGGAAAAATGTTCAAATACTCAATGTAATGTCAAAGAACTTTAAAGAAGTAGTTGTTTATACATTTAAAAAAAGCACTTTTTCACAAAATCTGTAGTTTTCTGAAGTAGAACCCACAAATGTAGCAGAAATTATTTGGGTCATGTATGCATTTTCACTGGCCATAATTCTTACATTAAATTCAGGATGAGGCATTAAATAATGTCTTATTCATACCTGTGAAAATCTGCTGAGAATTGAACAAATCGTAATCTGGCTCAGCGAAAGATGGAAATGATGTATTTGTGGCAGTGTTTCTGTTGATCAAGTCATAGTACAAGATGACTTCACCTTAAAAATTGCTGTCGACAGCAAAAATGCTACAAAATACATATTTCGAAAAAACCATGACATGCTAGAGGTAAACGGGCACAAGTTTTAGGGTGTGTTCACACTTATCATGTTTGGTTCGATTAAAACGAACTCTGGTGCGATTGCTCTGTTAGTGCGGTTCGTTTGAGTAACTGTGAACGCTGCCATCCAAACCCTGGTGTGCACCAATCAGCGGACCGAGACCGCTAAAAAGATGGGTCTCGGTCTGCTTCCAAGCTAACTCTGGTGCGGTTCGATTGAAATATGAACGCAACACGGACCAAATACTTCTAAACGGACCAAAAACAGGAAGTAATGACAAGATGCGACGCTATGCGGCATGATTTGATGACGCAGAACGAGCGGTGTAACTACAATAAAATGAGCAGAGGGCGAATGTGGAGCAACGAGGTAAAGTGCCTTTTATGAGCTCCTTGCAAGTTTGCAGGTGGTAAAAATAAAATCATATGTACATGCAACAAGCGTGCTTAGTCCAGCAGACGGCATTAGGTGTGTTCGACTTAAAGCGGCGCTGAGCAGACCGATCAGTGAATGGGTGCTTTGATATCCTTCACCCGCAGTGCCGCTTTAAGTCAAATACACCTTTTGTTTTGGGTGTTTGGTAAGTTCCGTCACGAAATATACGTCATTCAACCCGACCAATCAGGTTGTGAACGTATCACCATGCTTTTAATTTCAGTATCTTTAGGTTCGCTGTCAAAAATGCCAATGTGAACGCTAAGCAGACCAGGACCAAATGTATCATTTTCCTTTTTGGTCCGAACCGAACTACAAGTGTGAACACACCCTTAGAATCAGCATCCCAAAGTTAATAGGAAACAAGTTTTGGATTGCATTCAGCATTAAGCAGGGCAGTGTAATAGTTAAAAAAAAAAAAAAAAAAAATAAGACAAATGTTGAATTGGTTCTGATGTAGTTTTCTGAAATGATGTCATGTTTTGGCACCGTCCCGCAGGATTTAGTGAAAAGCCATCTGATGTACGCTGTGCGGGAGGAGGTGGAGGTGTTGAAGGAGCAAATCAAGGAGCTCTACGAGAGAAACTCTGTGCTGGAGCGAGAGAACGCAGTGCTCAAGTCTCTGGCCAACAGCGAGCAGCTCTCTCAGCTCACCGTCCAATCCAACTCCAGCCCCTCCAGCACTGCCGTCCCAGCCCAAGCCCAGCCCCAGCCTCAGCCTCAGCCTTACCTTCAGCCAGACGCCAGCAAGAGCACGGACTCCCTGCCGCGACAGCCCCAGCCCAACGTCACCTCCGCCTGAAGCCTGCGCGAGCCACACATGCATCGTCCCCCGTCTCGTTGGAAGACTGCAGGGAGAGGAGCGCCACACGCTAGCATGCCTGCGGACCACGCTCTTGATTTGGACTCTCTTCCCCGCGAGAGTTTGTGAAGAGAATTATTTTTTTAATTAAAGAGAATCCAGCCATGAAAGAGGTGTATTTTTTAGCATTGCAGTTTTCACGTAAGAAGCGAGAGTCTATTTTCAGAGCCACCGTACTTCGTGTGATTTCGATTCACCAGTCAATTCAATTGTACTGTTTGTTATTTATTATAGGGCTGCTATTTTCAGAGAGGAACAATGTCACAGAACCCTTTGATCTGACAGCAATCGGTCATCCGAGCGAGCGGCAGTCTTACCATATGGATCATCGATGCGACCGTAAACGGTAGCATTGGGTAGAGTTTAAACACTAACAGCGACGTTTCTCTGTGGATTAAGAATGTGAACCTGGTGTGAATGTACATTTTGTATAGTGTAAAGATAAAAAGAGCGTAATAAGTTTGTACAGGTTTGTGGGCGAAGATCTAAACTGAATCCTCAATGATCTACCCTGATGAAGAAAGCTTCAGTTCTGTTGCTTGTAGGATGTTGGAAAAAGAAGTCAGTTGCCATATTCTCCTGCCCCCCACCCTGAGGTCTGGTATGTTTTTGGGGTCAGGAAGGGAACTTAAAAGAAAAAACTGTGAAGTTGTTCAACCTACTTTGTAACCAAAGATGCAAAGCTGTGTAATTCAATTTATTTTTCTTTTAATTTTGTTTTGTTATGCACACTCTATGTATTTTTTTTTTTAATTTGTTCCTCACCACAAACTTTTTTTGTTGCTTTTAGGCATGTTCTGCATGATCTGTAAAAGTCAAACCACTTTCTTACCTCATTTGTATTGGGCACTCGTATTGTAAGTAGTCTGTGAATAGTGTCGCGGGGGAAGGAGATATGGAGGCGATGGTGAGGAGATAAAACAGACTAGTGTTTGTGAGATGCACTAGCCACAGAAAATGAAGTGAGCCATGTTTCGTTCATTTAAACGGTGTTTGAATTTCATATGCCAATAGTTTTGTTACATTGCAAATTTTAATGTATTTAAATAAATGCAATACTCAAATTACAAAACGGTTTGGGAGTATTCGTATCACGCTAGAAACGGGGTATGAAATTGTTGGCGATGCTCTTGTTTCTGCTTTATGCACCATAATTATTTTCACACTTGAAGTCTCACATGATTTTACCATAGGCAGTGACTTCCCCACATCAAGAGGAAACAGGACGGATCTACCTTGATGCGTGGGCTACCGACACGTACACATTTAAATTTCAGGCACAAAAAAAACCCTGATTAATTGAGAAGAGTAAACTTCAATTATAACAGATAAAATGGTTACATAAATACAGATTTTTAGACATCATACCAGATTTATGTGGTTGCTATAAAAGAGTCATAAAACTGGATACAAACTTTCTGCAACTTACCTTACTCTGTTATATGGCAGAAACCTGCTTTTTTCTTAAAGAATTTTATATTTAAAACATTTCCTCCACCCCAAATTTATTTTGAGGTGAAATATAGTCTAAACAGCTGTTTTCATATGATCCAGCTACTTAGTCAAAAACTAAATTTAGATACAAATGAGTAAAATTTAACCTGTATTACACCATTTAATTGTATAGTAGTTGTATTTTTTTCCCCCATAAAGTACTTTTCAGCTAAATAGAGATGAACCACTATTAAGATAAAATATATAACAACATTTAAAACTAATCATTGTTATGTATAAAGTACAGAAAAAAAAGAAAAAAATTCTTAAAGTTCTTGCAAAGAATACATGTAACCAGTGTTGGGGGTAACGCATTACAAGTAACACGAGTTACTTAATCAGATTACTTTTTTCAAGTAACTAGTAAAGTAACGCATTATTTTTTAATTTACAAGAAAATATCGGAGTTACTTTTTTCCCCATTTATTGACTGACAGCTCTCCTGTCCCCATATTGAGAGAAATCAGGAGTAAAATGTAGTTCTGTACTGTAGTTCTAGAATAAATGTGAACATGCATTAATTCATCTCACTTACTAAACAAAAAAAAAATCCAGTATTTCTCAAAATGAGTGAAAACAGTGAAATGCAACTCAGAATATGATGCAAACTTGCAATTATTAAATGTTAAATAACACAAATATCCTTTATGTATTTAATCCCATTTTATTAACCAATGTCTTTGCTGCTGTCCTTTGATGATCCAATTCAACAATACTAAGCAAAAATTAAAAAGGGGTGTGAAAGGGCTTTTACATTTATCATAGAACTTTTTTATATTAAAAACACACAAGCAAGCCCTGCCCAGATTTAACAGGTAAGGCAAAAGTAATGTAACATTTATTTTCATAAAAAGTAACTTTCCCCAACACTGCATGTAACAATATTTAATTTTATATATTGATTCTATATTTCGAATTTGACATTTTTCCTCCACCCCATTTATAGTGTCAAAAACTAAATTTAGATGCAAATGAGTAATATTTCATCCGTATTACACCATTTAATTGTATTGTAGTATTATTTTTTCCCCATTAAGTACTTTAACTAAATAGAGATGAACCAATATTAAAATTTTAAATAATTAGTTTTAAATGTTGCAATGAATTTACACAAAGTACAGAAAACAAAATTTTGTTTTAAAATTGGCTCTACCCCATTTAGTGTCAAGGCAAAATTTAGATGCAAATGAGTAATATTTCACCTGTATTATGCTATTTAATTGTATTGTAGTTGTATTTTCCCCCATTACCTACCTAAATGAACCACTATTAAAATTTTAAATAAGTAGTTTTAAATGTTGCAATGAATTTATGCATAAAGTACAGAAAACAAAACTTTGCTTTAAGATTGCTCTTACAAAGAATGCATTTAAAGTGTCTCTCATATATATATATATATATATATATATATATGTGTGTGTGTGTGTGTGTGTGTGTGTGTGTGTGTGTTTGTGTGTTAATAGGAACACTAAAAGATGTGGCTATCAAAAACGAGATGTTGCACAATGTTTTTTAATTGAAATATTATAAAACATCTTAAAACAGTCTTTTTTGCTCTACAAAAAGAATGTTCTGTTTCATACAGCCGCTTTATGAAAAACAAAGTCTATCCAGAAATGTTTAAAGTCATAGAGCTGCAACAACTTTTTGCATATATATAAAAAACAGGACGCCATCACATATCAAGGGCAGTTTAGGAGACAACACAGTGTAACTGAAATTCAGGGACAACAGTTAATGCTTGCTTTGTGAGGACAGAATGGCAGCTTTTTAGAAAAATAAACTAAAAAAAACAGAAAATCAGTCACTTCCCCAACGTCTCCTTTTCTAGACAACCAGCATATCCACTTTCTGATGAAGTCTCCTCCATTAGAGCTAGTCACTTTGAGTCATGAACAGCATTAGTTCAGCTCGGGTCCCTGTTTGCCTGTTCTGTCCTGTAGGATTGTTGTTGAGTGTGTGATCAGGAACAGAGGGACACGTGACCAGTGTCTCAGAGTTCAGCTCTAGGCCACAGTGACGAATCGGCCTCCTTTGCTGCTCTGCTGTGCTGCCACCACACGCTGGTCCTTCAGGATGCGGAACCGCTCGTTGAGGGTCATTTCAGTCTGATAGAGAAAAGAACAACAATCAAGATGGCTATCAACTGATGTAAATGTGCATCTAGTGGCTGATCTGGAACAGATTGCTTGTTCTTCAAATGGGAAAGCAAAATACAGACTGAAGTTCAATACTTAGTGGAACTAGGGCTGGGTATCATTCAAAATTTTTCGATATCGATACCGATACCTTGAGTTCGATACCGGTTCCTGAACGATACTTTTTTCGATACCAATTTTATGAAATCAGTTTTAACAAGATTACATTATCTCAAAAAAACATCTATACAGACTCCGAGCCTCATCTCCTGAGCCACTGCACAAAGGAACAAAATATATCCAACACAATAAATCAGTGCAAATAATTTTAATAAAGCTCAAATAGTTTTCAGTTTACACATGTTACACTACATTTACACTAGTGCTTGTTCGTTTTAAAACACATAGCTCAGACAGAATCATCATTTCTATTCATTTATTCTAGGTTGTTAAAAGACTTTAAGAAATTGAAAATCTTTATCCACTTTCATAAGTGGGCGTTTTATTTTCTTTCACCATATGTTTTATTGTTATTAAATTCTGGTGTAGTATGTCTAATTATTTGAATGCATAAAAACAACTTTTAAAAACAAATTTATTCTTAAAATAACCTTATGAAATGTTTTATTTTTCCTCAGAAATTCTGTGTTCTGTATCTCGTTTTCAAATGAAGGCATAAAACAATTTCATTTATCTTTAAAATATTGAAAATCAAAGTTTATTTATTTATTTTGGCAAACAAATGGGGTTTACTATTAAAATTAAAACATGGAAGAAATTTTGTGTGATCATTACTAAAAGAAAAACTAAAGTTTTAATAATTTTAATAGTAGCCTAGTAGTAGCAGCATGTACATTCTGCTGAACAACAGTAATATATTTCTGCCGAAGTGTCTTCCAAGTTAAACCGAACTTTTATTTTGAAGGGTTGCCGTGAATACCTTACAGTTCTGCGTGTATATGATATGATGCTAGTTTTACTCAAATCAAACGGTAAAATGCTCATGAAGTGACTCTCAGAGCAGTTCTGGAGATGTTGTTCATGTGTTTATGTCCTCATTTAGTGAGAGGGCAGGCGCTGAAATCACCGCGAGCGTCACGCGCGCTTCAGTCTGTGTGTAGTAAACAAAACCGCGCGATAGAGAGCAGACTGCTCTGTACGCTTTCGGGTCGCTCTCATGGATGTCAAACACTGATCAATCTGCGCAGCGCCGCTTCTAGTCGAACACATAAATTTTTATATATATATTTTTTTTTTTTGTGATGCATCAATTTCGGCAACCACAAATGATGTTTTGGTTTTAGCCAATAAATAAATAAATAAATAAATAAAAATAAATAAAAATCATTGAATGAAAGAGTGGCATTTAATTAGTATTTCTCCAATGGCAAGCTTTGTTTCAGCATCTATTTTGAGATTAATTTCATAATAATTAAAACAGTTGAAAAAAAAAAAAAAAACTGAAAACAGTTGTGATGCTTTATATTTTTGTGGAAACCATGATACTTTTTTCAGGATTCTTTTATAAATAGAAAGCTCAAAAAAACAGGATTTATTTGAAACAGAAAACTTTTGTAACATTAAAAATGTCTTTAGTATCACTTTTGATCAATTTAATGCATCCTTGCTTTTTTTCCCCCTCTAAAAGCCTTTCCAGACTGAGCGCGATGCGAAAAAGTGAGGCGAATCGCCCCTGAATATTGCTTACACACTGAGCACAAAATGACTGATCGCCTTCTGCTAATTCACACCTGCATGCTAGGTGGCGCCGTTTTTAATAGGCCATTATAATCAGTGTTGCCAACTTAGCAATTTTGTTGCTAGATTTAGCAACTTTTCAGACTACCCTAGCAAATTTTTTTCCAAAAAGCACCTTGCAACAAATTTAGCTATTTTTTTTTAAATGTATTTGGCAACTTTTAGCAACTTTTGAAAATTGACTTAGATGATAAATAAGGCATGCATTTTTCCTCTTAACCAAGCAGTTACTAAGCAGTGCCTAGCAGTACACACATCACATGTGAATCAAGTTGCTAGTTGCACTTGTTAAATAATAATTGTTCATTTATGAAACACCTTAGTTGTTAGTTTGTTCCTATAATTGTTAATCAGGTACACGGTTTATCTTATATCAAACTATATCTGTCTGTCTATCTACCTACCTACCTACCTACCTAAATGCATTGTGTCATTTAAAATATGCTGGTCAAAAGTTAATACAGGAAATTCCTTCATATTAACATATGAAGTACACTGTGCCCTATTTTATGGACTTTTCTTAGAATGTAGCATTTAACTTACTACCAATTCACTGCTTAAAACTGTAATTGTTAATCATGTAGTTTTACTAGTTATTTGGAGAACACAAAATGTAATTGTTCAAAAATGTGTAACTTTTCAATAATCCAATGTTTTATTTAAAAATATAATAAAAAATGTGTTCATATTGCTTTTACAAATAATAAATGTTTATTTTTACAAACAAATTTAAATGAACATTTCAAATAATATTCTTTGCTGAGATTTGAGTAATTTCAATTTGTATTCTACGCAATGACGCAGTTTTGCGTCATGGTTACATAATGACATCATCATCCAATGACGTCACAACATCATTTAGCAACTTTTAGCAACAAATCGACCTGCCTTTAGCAACTTTTCCTGAAAATTAGTTGGCAACACTGGTTATAATAGGCAGACATGCACTCTTTGTATGTTTTATTGGATCTTTATTGGATGTTTAGGACACGACAAGTAGGTAGAGTTCAGTCCATTAAAAAATAAAAAATACCATGAGCTGCATAAAAACATATACATAAAATATATCTTCATAATTATGTCTGTTTGTTTTCATATTTCATGTGTAGAAAAATGTTTCGCTTATTTTCGGCAAGAGATATGATTACATGATTAACAGGTCTAGAGTGAAGGAAGAAAATGGACGGTGCTCTTCAGATCACATAATTGAAGACTGGAGTAATGATGCTGAAAATTCAGCTTTGATCACAGGAATAAATTACATTTTACAATATATGAAAAAAAAGTGATTTTAAATAGTAAAAATTTCACAATATTACCATTTACTTAATGCAGCCTTGATAAGAGACTTCTTTCAAAAACATTTAAAAAAAACTTTTAATTACAGTGCTGATTATTAAATAATTTGATTAATACATAAACTTTTTTGGTGACAGTTTTTGGCTAAATTAAAACTTTAATTTTGGTTTCTGTGTTTTGGTAAAAAAAAAAAAAAAAAAAAATTATGGCATGTCAATTTAAGAGAACACTATTTTACAGAGTCCTTGTTACACGTACTTACTATAGATTTAGCAGTAAGTTTTGTATAATCACATGCAACCAACCCTAATCTAACCATGTAGTAAGTACATGTAGTTATACATATTACTCAGTACTTAAAAGTATAATTACACTGTAATACGGACACCATAAATGAAAAGTGTATCCTAATTTAATACGAACACCATATTTCATTAAATCAATATTTGTCCTACCTGTTTCCCAACACTGTTGATATCGAACTGCAGGGCGACACCTTTAGGAGGTTTCCTCTCCGGCTCCTCTTGAGGAGGTGAGGAACGTGCTGGAGTCACGGGGTGCAGGGACCAGGACTGAGCGGGTCTGTACAGGGCAAAAGAAAACATTACGTCTGCTTTCCAGAACTCACATTCACAACAGGCTGGAAAGAGTCTCAAATGTTAAACCTGCCAAACTAAAATGGCAAGACGGAAACAAATGGATGTGAAATATGTCTTGAAATGTGTGTCTTGTTAGAGAGAACATTCATATTATCTGAACATCTTTAAGAGTATAATTTGAAATACAAAAACACCAATTACAAATCCAAATATCTGAATGGCAACCATTGAATGTCTTATGAAATTGTGCATCTGGGTCTAATCAAATGTAATCATACTCAGGCTGTGTTCTAGCTGTGGGGTTGTCTATTGACACAGTGAGGGTGCCACTGTTGTTTGTAGGAGTGCGCCACCTGGTGGAGAAGAGGGGAGAAATTAATTTATTTATTTAGTAATGTTTTAACACCATATCAGCAACAATGGCTATATTCATGGCAATATTAACAGTATCATTCATTTCAATGCATCATTTACAATAATCTAACATTTTCTTGAAGCAATCACTATACAAAAACATACAAGTAACAACACTAGTATTGATAAAAAAAAAAAAAAAAAATCATATAGAATCTCTCAATTTAATCAATGGAAGAGAGGACAGAAATCAGTAAGAGTCTAACAGTAACCAACTTATGGTACATCTACATTACTTTTCAAAAGTTTGGAATACAGAAGACCAAGTCTGCATTAATATCATCAAAAATACAGTAAAGCTCTCTCACAACTTTTATATTTGACTATATATTTTAAAATGTAATTTATTTCTGTGCTGTAAAGCTGAATTTTCAGCATCATTACTCCAGGCTTCAGTGTCACATGATTCTTCAGAAAACATTCTAATATTCTGATAAACTGTTTCAATGTTGAGAACAGTTTTTGCTGCTTAATATTTTTGTGGAAACTGAGATTTATTTCAGGGTTCTTTAATGAATAGAAAGTTTAAAACAACAGAATTTATTTAAAGTTGAAATCTTCTGCAACATTATAAACATCTTTGTCACTTTTGATTAATGCATCCTTGCTGAATAAAAGTATTAACTTTGGTTTTAAAAAACCTTAATGACACAAAACTACACTACTGTTCAAAAGTTTGAAGTTAAAAAAAAAAAATTAAATAAAAATAAAATTAAAAAAAAAAAAAAAAGGAAGAATGGTGTTTATTTACGAGCGAGTTCTCTGTGTGGGTTGAGCAGACTTTGCCTTCTGAACTTGTGTATGAACCTAAAAAAAAAACAAAACAAAACAAATAGTAAAGTATTAATAGACATGAAGCCAAATCAGTGTACTCATATTTTAATTGGCTTCAATTTCAATTCATAATGTTTCAAATAAAAGTAGTAATTTTAAATACATTTTCATATGAACAGTCAGTAATGTCACTGATTTAAGTTTTATAAATATTCTGAACTAACATTTAATGAGACTTTGATTCAGTGAATTTATTCAGCAAAGGATTGATTTGAAATAATAGCCTGTAGGTTTGATTCTTTTTTTGTTGTGATTCATTAAAAGAACTGGCTTATAAGAGAAGTACACTAACCAGTAACAGATTTCAGGGACAAAAAGACTGGTTTCTAATTTAAACATCACACATTTCACTATAATGTAACAAAAACGTAACAAAATACTTGTCGCTTTGAAACAGTTTTTTTTTTTTAACACATCACACTCACTTATGTAATTACATAAAAACTACAGAGCAACCATATTCTTAAAAACTTGTCTTTAAACATTAAGCATGTATGCTAAATAGATTACACATTTAAGTGAAACAAATGGCTCCTTAAAATGTGAAGAGGGTGTCACATGATCAGCACCCACGCATGCAGCTTTCTGCCCAAATTTTCCAAGTGCTAGTGACAACAAGCGGTAATGTTAACAGCTTCTGTGCTTTTCACACATCTCTGTGTGAACTCTAGACAGGAAGTTCATTAGCTTCTTACTTTGAGTCCTCTTCTGAAGAGGAAGGTGGCCTGTCGTGCTTCTCTCTGGGTTTGCTGAGCAGTCGGTGCATTCCTGTAGAGAACAGATGATCAAACAAAGGGCAAACATTTTCATGTTGAAACAACTTCAAAAAATAAAAATAAATATAACTCTTAGTTTCCAATGGATATTAAGTCCCACCCTAATTTCTCACTTTAATTCTCCCGCTTCGCTGAGTTACAAATCTTACATTGACATTTTGCCTGTAATATATTTGCCTCATGTATGCTATAGAAACTATAATATTTATGAGCTACATATGCTATTGTTCAGCAATTTTTTTTAAAAGAAATTAATACTTTTATTCATTAAGGATGCATTAAATTGTTTAAAAGTGACATTTATAATGTTACAAAAGATTTCCATTTCAAATAAATGCTGTTATTTTTAACTTTCTATTTATCAAAGAAACCTGGAAAAAAAGTATCATGGTTTCAACAAAAATATTAAGCTGTAAACCTGTTTTCAATATTGATAATAATCATAAATGTAATAAATCAGCATATTAGAATGATTTCTGAAGGATCATGTGACACTGAAGACTGGAATAATGATGCTGGAAATTCAGCTTTGATCACAGGAATAAATTACAATATATTAAAACAATTATTTTAAATTGTAATATTTGAAAAATATTACTCAGTGCATTTCAAGGCTACATTTATTCTGAAATTTTTAATTTACCAACCCCAACCTTTAATGGTAGAATACAATATTCTGAATTCTGCATAAAAAGATCCATCTTGGTCTCATCAGACCATAAAATACCATCAGAAAAATTAGTTATTTTTGGCAAACTCATGCTTTCATGTAGACTTGAGTTGCAGCTTCTTCTGCACCACCTTTTTCATGTGTACTTTCATTAAAGCACTGCAAATAGCAACAATTCTATCTTTAACTCAGATATTACAACAACAACAACAACAAAAAAAAATCTTACCATTTTCTGTGAAGCCGAAAAGGTCTGTAAGAAACTGAGCCATGAGGTTTCTGAGAGTCCATCTGTCTGTTTGGCCTCCTCTGGATCGGCATCTGTCGCCGCGGGACAAATGGCTGAGATCTCTGAGAGAAGTGAACGCACGTATTCATTTACACGTGACAACAAAATCACCTTTTAAGCTCAAACTCTGACCTTCCCCAAACTAATTATCATAATCACCCATCAGGAAAAGGTTTCCACACCTGGTTCACAGCTGCACTGTTGGGCATCTGTCGGTTCTGAGCGGGTCTGTTCTGGGCTGGTCGGTTGAGCGGACTGATCCCTTTAAACAGAGAGGCATTTTTTCTCGCAGCTAAACCAGTGATGACCCCCTGCCCACGACGCCTGGCCCCCGTGGGAGGAAGCTTGCGGTTTCGAGTGAAGCGCTTGTTCACAACACCTCCTACAGATGGCCAAAACAAAACCAGTTGCAGAAAATTTTCAGACAGGGCTGATTTCCACACAATAAAACACTTAAATTATTCTAAAACTGTGAGTTGTTGGTTATATTGCAGTTTTTTTAAACATGCTTAGAGAAACCTCAACTTTTTAAAAGAGGAAAAGATACACTTAGAAGGGCTGAATAAAAACAATTCATATGACAATAAATAGAAGAAAACATCAAATTCTGACCTCTTTTAGATGGCACTCCAGCTCTTGGCCCAGTTTTCTTGCCTTGAGTGAAGCGACCTTTCACCGGAAGTCTGCGCTTTGACTTCTGGGCCTGTTTCTGCTGCTTATTCAGCCGGATAATATCATCTGTAAAATAAGAATGCAATAAATTTAATCAAATCAGACGATACAGGTCACATCATAGACATAATAAATAAGTATTTTATATGTCTATGGGTCACATCACACGAAGTGCTGGCTTGTTCAAATGAACACTAAAAACAACATTAAGCACACCAAATTATTTTGACATGAACTTGAATTCAATAAAACTGTTCTGAAATATTAATTGAAAACACGTTGATTAACATTCTGCTGAAATAAATTATACTCAGGAAATGCAGTCAAGATATCACTTTAAACCAATCAATAAAACACCGGTAAAGGTGATGTATATATTACATTACGATACAAAGAGATTGCTGCTATGTTAACACCGATTCAAACTATGATAATGTAAAATGTCAGAATGCTAATCAGCTACACACACACGGCTAGTTTTATCTGTGGCATTAACGTTACCTAAAGACATGTCAACCTTATCGAGCTCCTCTGTACTTCCACCGCCAACCGATTTAAAACTAGATTTACTCATTCTGCAGTTAGAAATGAAGACGCTAACAACAGGCTGCCTACACGATCCAACAACCCAAGTGAACAAGACAACACCAGCAAACTAGCCAGCTTTCATTGAGCGCTCAACGCTTCTGCGCATGCGCGGACTTACGCATTTCGTGCTGAGGATCATGGGAAATGTAGTTGAATGGATAAAAAATAAAACAAGAAACGAATTTACTCAGATTTTGTACAAATCGTAAAATGCAGTAATACTTTCCACATATGATAATTACTTGTATTTTAATGCTACATGGCAATGTGTGTTTATTGCATTTTGTACAACAAATTCTTTGCTATTGTGATGCAAAAAGAAATGTTGGGTAACACAGCAGGAGCGTAAGCCCCGCCCCCAGCCGTCATTGGTCAATAAGCGGCGTTACAAAACTAATAATCTACACGTGATAAAATTGTGCAGCGACAGAATTACGAAAAGTGCCTTTTGCTTCATGTATTCGGGAGTGTATGCTTCATATTAGGTAAACAGTTTCTTTTTTGAAATGCGTTGTGAGCGATATGCAAATTACCGTGCTGTTTTTATCTAACGTCAAGTTTGTGTTCAAGGTGCTTGTACATCAGAAACAGCAGAACAACAGCAGCGCTGCTCCGCGCCATCAGTGATACAAACACACTTCTACATTACATCACTATGTCTGCAAACAAGCGCAACCTGAAGCGGCAGAAGGAGTCCGCGGACAGCGCCGGTGGGAAACAGCCGAAGCTAACGGGAGTGAGAGCGAGAGAGAGCGGCTGGCTGCTGAAGGAAGTGACCGAGCTCCGCAGAGCAGCGCTGGGGTCCGAGTTCAACACAAAGCGCCTCCGTTATTTATCAGACACACAGAAGATCAAACAGGGCTCTGATGGGGTCCTCTACTGGATGTCCCGCGACCAAAGAGTCCAAGGTAAAGTATACAGGTGCTGGTCATATAATTAGAATATCATCAAAAAGTTGATTTATTTCACTAATTCCATTCAAAAAGTGAAACTTGTATATTATATTCATTCATTACACACAGACTGATATTTCAAATGTTTTATTTCCTTTTAATTTTGATTATAACTGACAACTAAGGAAAATCCCAAATTCAGTATGTCAGAAAATTAGAATATTACTTAAAACCAATACAAAGAAAGGATTTTTTAGAAATCTTGGCCAACTGAAAAGTATGAGCATGTACGGCACTCAATACTTAGTTGGGGCTCCTTTTGCCTGAATTACTGCAGCAATGCGGCGTGGCATGGAGTCGATCAGTCTGTGGCACTGCTCAGGTGTTATGAGAGCCCAGGTTGCTCTGATAGTGGCCTTCAGCTCTTCTGCATTGTTGGGTCTGGCATAAATCGCATCTTCCTCTTCACAATACCCCATAGATTTTCTATGGGGTTAAGGTCAGGTGAGTTTGCTGGCCAATTAAGAACAGGGATACCATGGTCCTTAAACCAGATACTGGTTGTTTTGGCACTCTGTGCAGGTGCCAAGTCCTGTTGGAAAATGAAATCTGCATCTCCATAAAGTTGGTCAGCAGCAGGAAGCATGAAGTGCTCTAAAACTTCCTGGTATACGGCTGTGTTGACCTTGGACCTCAGAAAACACAGTGGACCAACACCAGCAGATGACATGGCAACCCAAATCATCACTGACTGTGGAAACTTTACACTGGACCTCAAGCAACGTGGATTGTGTGCCTCTCCTCTCTTCCTCCAGACTCTGGGACCCTGATTTCCAAAGGAAATGCAAAATTTACTTTCATCAGAGAACATAACTTTGGACCACTCAGCAGCAGTCCAGTTCTTTTTGTCTTTAGCCCAGGCGAGACGCTGTCTGTTGTTCAAGAGTGGCTTGACACAAGGAATGCGACAGCTGAAACCCATGTCTTGTATACGTCGGTGCGTTGTGGTTCTTGAAGCACTGACTCCAGCTGCAGTCCACTCTTTGTGAATCTCCCCCACATTTTTGAATGGGTTTTGTTTCACAATCCTCTCCAGGGTGTGGTTATCCCTATTGCTTGTATACTTTTTTTCTACCACATCTTTTCTTTCCCTTCGCCTCTCTATTAATGTGCTTGGACACAGAGCTCTGTGAACAGCCAGCCTCTTTTGCAATGACCTTTTGTGTCTTGCCCTCCTTGTGCAACGTGTCAGTGGTCGTCTTTTGGACAACTGTCAAGTCAGCAGTCTCCCCCAAGATTGTGTAGCCTACAGAACTAGACTGAGAGACCATTTAAAGGCCTTTGCAGGTGTTTTGAGTTAATTAGCTGATTAGAGTGTGGCACCAGGTGTCTTCAATATTGAACCTTTTCACAATATTCTAATTTTCTGAGATACTGAATTTGGGATTTTCATTAGTTGTCAGTTATAATCATCAAAATTAAAAGAAATAAACATTTGAAATCTATCAGTCTGTGTGTAATGAATGAATATAATATACAAGTTTCACTTTTTGAATGGAATTAGTGAAATAAATCAACTTTTTGATGATATTCTAATTATATGACCAGCACCTGTATAGTTGCTCAATCAAACTGAGATTTTTTTTAAATAAGTATGTTATGCTCACCTGCATTTATTTGATCAAAATACAATAAAACAGTAATATTGTGAAATATTATTGCAAATTTAAAGTATAATTTATTCCTGTGATGCAAAGCTGAATTTTCAACATCATTACTCCAGTCTTCAGTGTCACGTGATCCTTCAGAAATCAGTAGCCTATATTTCTTAAAAACAATGTGCGTTTAATGTTAAATTGTAACATATTTAGATAGTTTAGCATGTGCAGGATGATGATGCATAAGCCAATGTGTTATTAAAGGATATTATTATATTATAGATATGTTATCTTCTAAAATAAATTTGCTAATGTAGTATGTAATTATTTTATAAGAGGCCATCTTACTCCACTATGAATGTATAAATGACTTTTGATATTCTTATTAATGTTTATAGGCTATAAATTTTTAAAGTGTCATTAATGCAAAATACTAAAACAGCTATTCTACTTAAGAATACATTTTAACTGTTTAGTCGAATGATTGAATAACCAACATCAGACAAAGCAGAAAAACTGTAAAAGAGATTCATCTAAAAGATCAGTTTATTCCTTGTCTTGTATACAGGCATATGAATATTTACATAATTCGTTGCCCATATTTTAATTGAATATCATTATAGCAACATTATGAATGCAAATTGAACGATTTCAATTAGTTAGTTCATAGGTTTTAATGAAAAGTGAAGATGTCTGAAATGTACATCTAATTCATGGAAACACTGAATAATAACTCCATTAATTACAAGTATTGAATTTAAAAATAATACCACTAGTAACAACATACCTCTTGGGTCTTTCTGTGACAATTCAGGGTGGCCCATCTTGCCCCAACGGTCTAATTTTTCTTTTTACTTAAAAATTAAAAACTACAAATTTTACTTCACACAACACTATTGTGTCCACAAATCCCTCATTAACAAATAGACTCAAAAACCTTTAATATTCAACACAATACAGTGTTACAGATCACAGAGACACAAAACTAGATTAACCTCGAAATTATTTTGACTGACTAAATCACACAAATGTTGAAATTCAGCTGCAATGACAAAATTAAAAAATAGTGGAAAAGTGAAAAACCACGATCAGTTTTTTTTGCAATGGATTTTAAAAATAGAAACTTCAAAAGAACTGTATTTATTTAGAAATATTTTTAACATTATAAATGCCCTTACTGTCACTTTTAATCAATTTAATGCACCCATGATGAATAAAAGTATTAATTTCTTTAAAAAAAATCCTAATGACCACAGACTTTTAAACAGTACTATACATTTGGGTTGCTTGTGTTGCAGATAACTGGGCATTGATCTACGCTCAGCAGCTGGCTTTAGCTGAGAAACTTCCTCTGCACATCTGCTTCTGCTTGGTGCCTCAATATTTGGATGCGACCTACAGACAGTACGCCTTTATGCTAAAAGGACTGCGAGAAGTGGCAAAGGTACAGAAATATTACATCTCGACTTAAATTAGAGACATCATTGCATCAGTCATGGATGTGTCTGCTGCATACAGGGCTGGACTGGGCCAAAAAATCAGCCCTGGCATTTTTGGTCCAGGCGGCCCACCACCACTTCTCTATCTATCTATCTATCTATCTATCTATCTATCTATCTATATATATATATATATATATATATATATATATATATATATAATATATGATATTCACTACAGTCAAAGGTTTCTGAACAGTAAGATTTTTACTGTTTTTTTTATTTTTAAAATAATTTTCTTCTGCTCACCAAGCCTGCATTTATTTGATCCTAAATACAGCAAAAGCAGTAATATTGTGAAATATTTTTACTATTTAAAGTAGATGTTTTCTATTTGAATATATTTTAAAATGTAATTTATTCCTGTGATTTCAAAGCTGAATTTTCAGAATCATTACTCCAGTCACATGATCCTTCGGAAATCATTCTAATATTCTGATTTGCTGCTCAAAAAACATTTATTATTATTATTATTATTATTATTATTATTATGTTGAAGACAGCTGAGTAGAATTTTCAGGTTTCTTTGATGAATAGAAAGTTCAGAAGAACAGCATTTATCTGAAATAGAAATCTTTTGTAACATTATAAATGTCTTTTATCATCATTTTTGATCAATTTAAAGCATCCTTGCTAAATAAAAGTATTAATTTCTATAATTCCCCCCCCTATAATTTCTGAAGGATCATGTGACACTGAAGACTGGAGTAATGATGCTGAAAATTCAGCTTTGATCACAGGAATAAATTACATTTTAACAGGTATTCAAATAGAAAGCAGTTATTTTAAATAGTAAAAATATTTCACAATATACTGCTTTTGCTGTATTTAGGATCAAATAAATGCAGGCTTGGTGAGCAGAAGAGAATTCTTTAAAAAAAAAACATTCAAAATCTTAGGCTACTGTTGAAAAACTCTTGACTGGAAGTGTAGATATGTAGCCTATCATTGCATCTAGTTGTTTTGGATAAGAATAAAACGTCAGGTCCGACAATATCGTGTCTTTTTTTTATTTAAATCTAGATTTATTCACATTGGCACATGGAAACCTCTATGAACACACTTGACTTGACAAAAAAAAAAAAAAAAAAAAAAAAACAACGAGTAAGAAGTTGGGGTGAAGCGATTTTTATATAGGCGGACTCGGAGCAAAATACTTCATCTCTCCGTCTATAGCGCGTTGTGATTGGGTGGTTTACGCTGTCAATACAGGAGACAAACCAATGGGCCACTGGCTGCTCGCTATCCCTGCGTGATGGTTCTTGGCAAAAAAAAAACAACAACAAAAAAATATAACAAAACCAATTCCGTCGGCCCCTTAAGTGCGTCGGCCCACCGGGAAAATGCCCGGTATGCCCGATTACCAATCCAGCCCTGACTGCATACAAACAAGCCTGCTTTTGCTGATTATTTTTAGATTGAGCTACTGAATTAGACCACACCCCTTTCCAAAACCGGTGTTTCTGGTTGGCCAGGGCTGAACTCCTAAGTAATAGGAACATTTAATGCATGGCATTTTAGTAAAATGTAATAATATCCCTTGTTACAGGAATGCAAAAGCCTGGATATTCAGTTCCATCTGCTGCCAGGAGAACCTGGACAGAAGCTACCAAGCTTTGTTAAAAACTGGAAGTTTGGAGCAGTTGTCACTGACTTTAACCCTCTCAGAATCCCTCTCCAGTGGATTGAGACGGTTAAGAAACACCTTCCATCTGATGTCCCTTTCATTCAGGTGTGGTAGTCATTATTTTGTCTTGTGCACTTGCTCAGTTCTTGCATGTCATGTCAACACTACTGTAGTGCTCGTTTCTGACAGTGTGTACTGATTTGAAATGGTTTCATTTTCCTGCCGCTCTGAATCAAGGTTGATGCACATAATGTGGTGCCTTGTTGGGAAGCATCTGGGAAGCTGGAATATGGAGCCAGGACTATAAGAGGCAAAATCACGAAACTTCTGCCAGAATTCCTCACAGAGATTCCTCTTGTGGACACTCATCCACACTCCGCTTCTCGTACAGCAAAGGTTTGATCGAGGATTCCACACTAGTCGTACCAGAGATATGATTGTTCCACATTTATATGGATTTACTATTTTTCGACCAGAAATATGATCACATTAATTGCATAAATCTGATGACAAAATATATTTAAAATATATGTATTTAATAAAATAAATAAAACAAAATTTAAAATGATGACTAAATATTTAGATAACAAAAAAAATAAATAAATAAATGTTTATTTATGTTACCATTTCAGACAAAATAGTATTAGTGGAATGGTAATATTTCTTTTTTTTAAATTTAATTTTGTATAATTTGAATATTATTATTATTATTATTATTATTATTATTATTATTGCAGTTGTTTTTAGCTAGTGGAAATAATTATTATAATTAATGAAATGATTATTATTAATAATAAATGTATCAATAACAAAAACAATAATAATATATATATATTTTGCATTATTATTAGCAGTAGTAGTAGTAGTAGTAGTATTATTGTTATTTTTTTATATAATATATTATTATTTTAATAATTAAATTATTTATTTTACAGTAAAATAGTATGATTGTAATGTAATATTTTTATTGATTTAGTTTTATAATATTAAATATTTTTTAACCACAATATTGTTAATAAATAATTATTAATAAGAATTATTATTATTGTTAATTAGTGTTAATAATTATTATAATTAATGGAATTATTAATTATTCTCATTAATAATTATAACAATAATATTAATTATTCTCATTAATAATTATAACAATAATAACAACAACAGTAATAATTATTATTTATAATTTTTTATATTTTACAGTAATATAGTATAATTGGAAAGGTAATATAATTATTTATTGATTTAATATTATTTTTTAAATAAAAATATAAGAATTGTTAGTTGTTGTTGTTGTTATTAAGTCATTATTATTATTATTATTAATAACAATAATGATAATAATTATATTTTATATTATTACTGTTGTTGTGTAGTCACATTTAATGGGGAAAAAACAGGGTTTCTCTCTTTTTGTCTTTCACTTGCCTGTTGTAATCTGTCAAGTTTTGTTTATTGTTTGCATTCTCAAATGCATAATGACAGTAAACCCTGGTTCTACATAACGGGATGTTTTCCCATCGTCTTCATTTCAAAACCTGTCTGTGTTTCAGCCAGTGGACTGGGAGGAGGTGCTGTCGTCTCTTGAGGTGGACCGCAGTGTTGGAGAGGTGGACTGGGCTCAGCCTGGCTCCTCTGGTGGCATGGCCATGCTGGAGTCCTTCATCGACCAAAGACTGCATCTCTTTGCCACTCACAGGAACAATCCCAACTGTGACGCCCTCAGCCATCTCTCCCCCTGGATCCACACCGGTCAGTTTGCACTCTTAGTTGTTGTTGTTTTTTATTCCTGCAATATATAAGTAGAGTCTAAAACAACATCAAAACCCTATTACTTTCATTGTATTAATAAAAATAGAGACATTTTTCAAAATATCTTCCTTTGTGATCCATCAAAGAAAGAAAGTCCTGAGTGTGAGAAATTGATTTTTGGGTAAAAGATCTTTATTTGACACTATCCACTTTCTTATAGATGTAGTTTAGAGGTTATAATAGTTGATCTGTTTTCTCTTGAAGGTCATTTGTCTGCTCAGCGTGTCGTGAAGCAGGTCAAACGAGAAAAGAACGCCAGCGAGTCTGTGGCATCTTTCATTGAGGAACTGGTGGTGCGCCGGGAGCTCGCTGACAACTTCTGCTTCTACAACCACAACTATGACAGCCTTTCGGGTGAGCGCTTTAATCACACACAGGCTTTCTGCAGGTCTTAAAAGGTTTTAAATTGTAGCAGAAAGTCTTAAATTCATATAGTCGTGGCATTATACATTGCATGTGCTGCAAAGAATAAATATCAGTAAATATATCAGTAAATAAATATAAATATCAGTATTTTTGTCTTGTTTTCTAGTTCAAGTCAAGTCAAGTCACCTTTATTTATATAGCGCTTTTAACAATACAGATTGTGTCAAAGCACTTAACAGTATCAAATTGGAGGATAGAGTGTCAGTAATGTATAATAATAAGATTAAACACTCAATTTTCAGTTAAAGGCATTTCATTATTGAATTCAGAGATGTCATTGTCTAGCTCAGTTTAGTTTAAATAGTATATATGAAATCAAATTGACGATAATCGTTAGAAATTAACTGTCCCCAACTGAGCAAGCCAGAGGCGACAGCGGCAAGGAACGAAAACTCCCTCTGTGACAGAATGGAGAAAAAAACCTTGGGAGAAACCAGGCTCAGTCGGGGGGCCAGTTCTCCTCTGGCCAGGATATTATTATTTATTTTTTTACTTATTGTATTAATTAAATTTTAAATGTATAAATGTATTATATTTCTATTTTTATATTGTTGCAATTTCTAACAATAATAGTATTATGTAGTTAGGTATTTTATTATATTATAGTTATTTTGTTTAATTTTAAGTTTTATTGTATTTAAGTCGAGGTCTTCACTGGGGATATGTCCCCGGGGCTCATCCAGGTGTCCGGCCTCCGCCGACGGTCAGGGTCGCAGACATCATCTCCCGGCGCCATCTGATCCGGACACGGACTGAGAAACAGAATAATAAAGAATATCTAAACATCCTTAAATCGAGATGCATGCAAAATGAAGATTGTTAAAGCCTTGTATTATGAGAAATTGAACAAAATTGAGTTTATGCTTAAAACAAGAACATGTATCTGTCAATAAGATCTGAAAACTTGTTTTCCTTTTGAATTAAGTTGATTTTTCTGACCCCATCAGCAGATTTGTTGATGTTTTAATCATAAACACACTTCATTTTGATCAGTTTATCCAAATACAAGACTTATCTTCAGTCATTTTGCTTCTCAGTGTATCTTGAAAATTGCACAGGAAAACAACAAAAATATGTTTTTGCAGTATAATCAGAAGATACAGTAAAAGTTATTTCCATATTCTAGTTAAGCTATTTTTGTTCGTAGAATTAATTAAAAACGAATGGAGATCTGTTGGAAGTTGTATTTTCACTGTTACTAATAAAACTAATTTTGTGCTCCCTATACATTCACATATTGATGTATTGTGTTTCCTTCCATTAATTACTTAAATTTACTTAAATTACTTAAACTGGTTTAAAAATGCTCTTAAATGGTCTTACATGTACCTTCATAAAACCTGCAGAAACTCTGCACACAGTAACAAAATACATTTACAAATGTAGCTAATTTGCAAGCCTTTTTCTGGCCTTTGTTTAAATTCTATATTTCTGTGCACAGGTGCATATGATTGGGCGAAGAAGACTTTGCAGGATCATGCTAAGGACCGCAGACAGTACCTTTACACAAAAGAGCAACTGGAGAACGCCAAGACCCATGACCAGCTGTGGAACGCAGCACAGGTGGCTAAACATTAAGAGTTTCACTTAAAACACTTTGATAAAAAGTGTTTTTTGGTGGTACATAGTACAGTTTTTGTCATTTTTATGTCAAAACCACTGCTGTAATGGCAAGCCCAGTGAATCAACCTGTTAAATGCATTGAAATGAAGTTTCCTGGTGTGTTGTAGCGTCAGCTGGTGTTAGAAGGGAAGATGCATGGGTTCCTGCGCATGTACTGGGCAAAGAAGATCCTGGAATGGACTGCATCTCCTGAAGAAGCCCTCTCTATTGCTATATATCTGAATGACCGTTTGTCTTTAGATGGCTGCGATCCCAATGGATACGTGGGTAAGAAACGTGATGTTCTCATTGCTCTAGCACATCAAATACATTTTTGCAATTAATTATTAAAGTAGTAGGTTTATTATTTATTTTATTTTTTAAATTGTGTGTGTACTTATATATATTCAGTAAAGTCATTAATAATGTAACAAAAGATTTAAATTACAAAGAAATGCATTTCCACAAAAATATGAAACAGCACAACTGTTTTCAACATTGATAATAATAAAAAATGTTTCTTGAGCAGTAAATCATCATATTAGAATAATTTCTGAAGGATCATGTGACACTGAAGACTGGAGTAATGATGCTGAAAATTCAGCTTTGCTTCACAGGAATAAATTACATTTTCAGATATATTAAATTTTAAAAATATTTCAGATATTTTAAATTTTAAAAAATAAAAAGTTATTTTAAATTGTATATTATATTTCACAATGTTATAGTTGTTACTGTATTATCAAATGAATACAGCCTTTGTGAACTTAAGAAACATCTTTCAAAAACCTTAACAAAACTTACTGACCTCTTACTGAACTTTTTTTTACTTTATTATGTGAATGAATTTTTCTTTAATATTCTTCACAGGCTGCATGTGGTCCATCTGTGGCATCCATGACCAGGGCTGGGCAGAGAGGCCCATCTTTGGCAAAATTCGCTATATGAATTATGCAGGCTGCAAGCGGAAGTTTGATGTGGCGCAGTTTGAGAGGAAGTACGCTGCTGTAAAGGAGACCTCCAAAAAAGATACCAAGAAATCTGTATAGTTCCATTGGTCACATTCTGAAAATCTACTGACATGCATAACATTTTAGTTCTCATTGTTTGTACGTGTTTAAGAGAGACTGTATTTAAGACTGTATTCTTTTTTTTAAATGGATAATATAGGACCTATAAGTTTGTCTGATGTTACAAAGTACTCTACGGTTATGCATTGCAGACTTCAGAAATGCAATGTATAGAAGTTGTACTGTTGTTTTCTGCAAAAAAATTTTTTATGTGCATTGGTGGAAGAATCGATCACCAAAAATAAAACATTTTTTATTGCCATCGATTATAAGCTCACAGTGAGCATCTAAAACAGTGGTTATCAACACAGATCTCACTAGGGGGCCTCAGTGAACTTCTAAGAGGGCCACAGGATGACTTAAAATGATCAAAATCAATTTATATTAAAATCCTAAATAATAACAAAAACTATTATTTTTAATAACAAAAACTATTATTTTATTAAAGCATAAAGTTCTTGAAATTCTTTAAAGTTCTTTCTTGAATCAAAAATATTTGTGCTTAATTATTCAGTATATTGGCATCAGTTTTTATTAATAAAATGTTTGAAAACACGTAGCTTTGTGATAATCACAACAGAACATAAATATAATCGCTTACATATGAGAGACTTTTAAATATTGTGTTGGACAGTAGGGGACTTTTGAGAACCACTGATCTAAAAAGTAAAGACCACCAAAAAGGCAATAATGGTTTCAGGAAATAAGTCTACAGTTGTATTAATTTCATTCAGAATGTGGCATGACAACTGCCATTAATTGTAAAATAATAAAGAAATTAATTACATTTTAAAAGATATTCAAATAGAAAACAGTTATTTTAAATAGTAAAAAAAATATTTCAGAATTTGACTCTTTTTGCTGTACTTTGGATCAAATAAATGGAGGCTTGGTGAGCAGAAGAGACTTCTTTAAAAAAAAAACATTAAAAATCTTACCGTTCAAAAACATTTGACTGGTATTTATTTTTCAATTTATTTATTTTTTATTTATTTTTTTTTTTATATATATATACAGTGCCCTCCATAAGTATTGGAAGAATAAAGACAAAATTGCTTTCTCTGCTGTGGAGTCAAGACATTTGCAAATATGATTAAAAGATGAATATGAGAAAAAACTACAGAATTTCACATTTTATTACTAGGTCTTTCGACACACGTTTTACCAAATAAAAAGGACAGTGCTTTTAGAGTTCATCCCACTATTTGATGTGAGCATAAGTATCGGAACAGTTGAATTTAAGGCAGATGTAAAAGATTAAAAGCTAATATTTTGTTGCAGATCCCTTGCGTGCAATCAGAGCAGTGAGTCTGTGACCCATAGACATCACCAGACTCTTGGTCTCATGCTTTGAAATGCTTTTTTCCCAGCCTTTAATGCAGCCAATTCCAACTGTTGCTTGTTTTGGGGAGTTTCTGCCTTTACTCTCCTCTTCAGCTGGTGAAATTCATGTTCAATCGGATTTAAATCTGGAGATTGAGTCGGGCAATCTAAGACTTTCCATTTCTTTACCCTGATAAACTCCTTGACTGAACTGGCAGGGTGTTTTGGGTCATTGTCCTGATCCAATATGAAGTGCTTTCTAATGAGTTTGGTAGCATTTTCTTGAATATTGCTAGCCAAGATGGTTTTGTACCCTTCCAAATTCATTCTGCTACTGTCATCATACATTAAGTCATCAGTAAAGTTGAGAGGGCCTGTTCCAGAGACAGCCATGCATGCCCATGCCATGACACCACCTCCACCATGCTTTACAGATGAGGCTGTATGTTTGGGATCATTGCAGTTCCCTTTTTTTCTCCACATTTTTGCTTTCCCATCACTTAGATAAAGGTTCATCTTTGTCTCATTGGTCCATAAACTCAGTTCCAAAACTCTTCTGGCTCACCTTTGTGTTTTTTTGCAAACTCTAATCTTGCCTTTCTATTTTTGGTGCTGGTCAGAGGTTTGCATCTTGCTGTGTAGCATCTGTAATTCTGTGTCAAAGTCTCCTGAGGACAGTAGATTGTCAGAGCATCACCCCAGTTTTCTGGAGGTTGTTGGTGATTTTACAGACACATATTTTGGGGTTCATTTTCACCGCTTTTATGATTTGTCTGTCATCAACTACTGTTGTTTTCTCAGCCGATCAGGTAGTTGTTGGTTGCTGGTGTCACTGGTGGTTTCCAAACTCTTGATTTCTCCATGCCCTTTGTTTTAGCTATAGCTCTAATTGACTTCCTCTTCTTTTAGCATCCAAATCGATTGCTTTTCTCTCAAAGTCAGTTCCCTCATCTTCATCCTGGTTTGTGTGTGTAATCATCGAATGCAAGATTCAGAATGCAGAAGTAATGGATATAACTGATACGACACATTCCCTGCTTTTAATATCTGAAGAATGAATGCAATAGGACACAGCTGATCACTTAGAAAGACCTGTGAGGCAACTGTTCCAATACTTATGCTCACATCAATGAGTGGGATGAACTCTAAAAGTGCTGTCCTTTTTATTTGGTAAAACATGTATGTGTCGAAAGACCTAATAATAAAATGTGACATTCTTTAGTTTTGTCTCATATTCATCTTTTAATCATATTTGCAAATGTCTTGACTCCACAGCAGAGAAAGCAATTTTGTCTTTACTGTTCCAATACTTATGGAGGGCACTGTACATATGTGTATTTCATTCACATCTTATTTTTTACTATTTGCGTGTTGCTGTTGTTGTCTCTGTGTACTGGAAGCTTGTGACACCAAAACAAATTCCTTGTATGTGCAAACATGCTTGGCAATAAAGCTCTTTCTGACTTCTGACAATAACTTGAATGTAAAATATCTTAGGCCTTGTATTTTGTCTTACATCATTCTTCCCCATGTTAGGCTGAAATGAAGGGTTTTGAATATGAATATAGATATATTAAATAGATAAATTCTTTCAATACATCCATTCAGACTTGAACAGTTTATTCAAATTACAATCTTGGTTTAATTATCCTACTGGTGGAATGAAACAGTGACATTTAATTTCATATTTCATAGCAGGATATAAAAAATGAGTGCAGTTTTTATGAAGTGTTTTCACATATTTTCTTCAAGCAAAACAGCAGACTAGATATCAATAGGAAACTCACAATAAAAATTATTAACTTTAATACAGTCATTACAGGTAGAAGTGTGACAGTGACAACTCAACTGATTTTTCTGTCCTTTTTAATGGATAATGCTTTTAAAACGATTGTTTTGATATAAGGATACATATTCATTGAAAGTGTTCAACTTTAAATTCAACTAAAATGATTAGATTTCCAAGCATGACTAAATAAAAAGCATTGAAATAAACAAGATGATGTTACATAGGAATACAAGTGAATTTATATTCATTGAAAAAGCATGTAAAAACAACAAGATATTAACTATAGTGACAAATGATTCAAAGTATATTATACTTCTCCTCCAGATTTGGCTATTAGAAATATTACTTAGAATAATATATAAATACATACATTATTTAACATTTTATGCCATTGACAAAGTACCATGTTATAATCAGTGAAATGAAAACAGATTTTATTATCTTGGATCTGACAATGTATTGCTCTGCGTCATGTAGGGAAGAAACAGACAGATAAAGATGGAAAAGTAAACAGGTGGAGGAGACCAATAAACTGGAGTTTGAGAAATCTGTTATCAGCATATAACCTTCAGCAAGAAATATTATCTCTGAGAAACATCACTACACAAACATCTGCAGAATCAACATGACAAGACTATAGCTGAATAAATCCATTGCTTATTTTTGGTAAATCATTCATTTATAGAATATATTCTGAATATTTCATGTTCACTGTGATTACTACATTCCTACAGAACAGTCTTATATGCGGTGGATCATTGTGTGTCACTGAACTACTCACTTATATAAGGAACGTTACTTTGTAAACACGTAGAAAACAACTTATGACAAATATAAACATATATAATGCATATATATATAAGGAATACAACCTCAACACATGGTCACAGTGATACAAAATTTGGCATCATTACAGTAGATTTTACAGACAGTGAGAATGATGGGAAACTTGCTTGATTACTGGAAACAGTTAAGATTTACAACTACTGTCAATACTCTGCGTCATACACAAGTTTTTTTTTTTTTTTTAACAAGACATGGTTTATTAGTCTACAAGGATGCATTACACTGACCAAAAATTACAGTAAAGACATAAATGCTGTTGTTTTGAACTTTCTATTCATCTTAGAATCCTGAAATCCAATATTATATTGAACATTATATTAGATTCCAGTATTATATATAATGATTTCTGAAGGATCACGTGAGACTGTAGACTGGAGTAATGATGCTGAAAATTCAGCTTTGCATCACATGAATAAAGTAAATTTGAAAATAGATTAAAGTAAAAAAAAAAAAAAGTTATTTTAAAATGTAATGTTTCACAATATTATTTTTTACTGTATTTTTTGATCAAATGATCAAATGCTGTCTTGGTGAGTATAAGAGATTTCTTTCAAAAACATTATACTACCCTTCAAACATTTAAGGTCAGTTTGATTTTTAATGATTTTTTTTTTAAGAAGCCTCTGCCATTTTCCAAAATACTTTTTTGCACTAATTTTGTGCAAACACATTTTACATCTATACAAATAATTTGATATATTTTAACATTATCTGTCATTTATTATACAGTCCAAGTCCTCACATTTGACTTTCTATGCAGCACTAAGAATAGTCAGTATGATGGTGTTTCATTGTATCTCCACTTGTCTGTGTTTGCTGTGTTTCAGACTCTGTGTTCAGTGCTGCGTGGAAATGGAGCACATTTGCCTGGAGTCAGGAGCTGTTTTACTGGAGCATCAGTGTTTTTCAGTGGAAATCTCTGCCGCTCCGCTCCACTCACTTATGTTGTTCCAGTCCGGCTTTCAGTCTGTGTTGATTGGTGACACGTAAAACTTGATGCTTTGGCTTCTCATGGAACTATTTACATTGGCGGAGAAGAAATATACGAACTAACTGACCGGTTTCTTTTAAAGTTATATTTTCTGGGCTTCTATTAGACAGGACAGTAGGAAAAGAGACAGGACACATTGACAGGTGAAAAGACCTGGAGCCAGGACTCAAAGTCGGGTCACCCGAGACACAGCTGCACCGTATGTCAGAGCGCTGCCCATAAGGCTGTTTTTTTTTTTTTTATTTTAACGTTTTTAATTTTAAAGAAAGGCTTTTGAGCAGATTATACTTGATGACATCACTAAATGTGTTTACACGCAAAATAAAACACTGATAACAATCAAAATGTGTTTATTAAAAATTGAGCAATGCAAGAAAATTTTATTCTCATATTTTATATGAGATTTGAAATCGTTCTGTTCTGTTTTGACATCAAAGTGTAAAGAGACGTGCTCAAAACGTGGACACTGAACAATCAGTCAAAATAATGGTTAAGGTGTTTACATACTGTGTAAAATTAGTTTATTTATTTATTTTTTTTTCCACTCATACTACTGTTTAAACATTTAGGGTCTGCATTTTATTTATTGTTTTTTTTTTTTTGAAAGAAAATTATACTTTTATTCAGCAAGGATGCATTAAATTGATCAAAAGTGACAGTAAAGACATTTATACATTTTCTATTGAAAAATGCTGTTCTTTTGAACTTTCCCATCAAAGAATCCTGAAAAAAAAGTATCACAGTTTCCATAAAAATATGAAACTGCTTGACAGTTTTCATCGTTGATAATAATAAATGTTTCTTGGGCATCAAATCAGCATATTAGAATGATTTCTGAAGGATTTTGTGACACTGAAGACTGGAGTAATGATGCTGAAAATTCAGCATTATATCACAGGAATAAATTACATTGTAATATATATTCCCATAGAAAGCAGTTATTTCAAATTAAATATGACTGTTTTTACTGTATTCTTAATCAAATGCAGCCTTGGTGAGCATTAGAGACTTCCATAAAAAAACTTTTAAAAAAATTGTACCGACCCCAAACTTTTGAACGGTAGTGTAAATATTGTGTTTGTATATATCTGTGTGCATATTGGCTATTTTTGCTGTATCTCTGAATATTAACTTGATTACATGAGAACTCATTAATGTATATACAGCACTGGATACTTTGACAGCGCAACTATGAATGATAGTATTTGGTAAAATAACTTGATCACAATCCCCTGGTATTCTCTAAAGAGTGTGTGGCAGCCCACGAGGGTTGAATTTTACAGAAAATGAGACAGAATTGGAGGCAGAAAAAGAAGCAGAAACAACACTACGTAATGTCACCTTACTCATTGAGAGCTGACGATGGTCTTTTTGACACACCACTTCACGGAACATTTCTCTGAAGCGTGAAGACATGAGGTTATACAGGATGGGATTGACCACTGAGCTCAAGTAGAAGAAGACACCAGAAAGAAGATGCACATACTCAAAGACATGGTGGTTCTCTGCAGTCCAGTCATTAATGTAGCTCCACATGACACGATCGATGTGAAATGGGGCCCAGCAGATTCCAAACACAATCACCAATGCACCTGTGAAATACACAGCAAGTATGTTAGAAAGTACATTTAAAAGTAGATGTGTATAATAAATAATCCTTTTTAAATATTATATTATATTATATTACTCAATGGTTTTCAACGATTAGTGGATCATGTTCATTGATAAAGAGATGAACTCTTGTGTGATCCTGATATATTCGCTAAAACATTCACTTCATACATTCACTAAAATCACCAAAACACAAGTTAAACTAACATCACTTTTTGTAGCCATTTTTTGCAATTAATGGAATAGTTTAACCAAAAATGAAAATTTATTGAAAATGTACTCACTCTCAGGCCATCCAAAATGTAGATGATTTTGTTTCTTTAAGAAAACAGATTTGGAGAAATTTAGCATTACATCACATGCTTATTAACAGATCCTCTGCAGTGAATGGGTGCCGTCAGAATGAGAGTCCAAACAACTGATAAAAACATCACAATAATCCACAAGTAATCCAAACCACTCCAGTCCATCAGTTAATGTCTTCTTTTAACTTTAAACCATTGCTTCTGGTCAAAACATGAGTCCATAATAACTCTTCCTCCAGTGAAAAAGTCCATCCCCAGTTGTCTCTCACATTAAAATCCACCAACATATTTGTTTATAACTATTTTTGCTTGTAAACAATGCTTGATCTGTGCAGATTTCTCTTTTCTGATTCAGATGGGATGGCTTTTTCACTGAAGAAAGCAATAATATGGATAGAGGAGCCATATTATAGCCAGAAACAATGTTTGAAGTTAAAATGCCTTAATGATGGATTTGTTTCTTATAAACACACATATTTTCACTTCACAAGATGTTAACTGATAGACTGGAGTGGTGTGGATTACTTGTGGATTATTGTGATGTTTTTATCAGCTGTTTGGACTCTCATTCTGACGGCACCCATTCACTGCAGAAGATCCATTGGTGAGCAAATGATGTAATGCTAAATTTCTCCAAATCTGATAAAGAAACAAATGCATCTACATCATTTGTTAAATGGCCTGAGGGTGAGGAAATGTTCAGCAAAAAGTAATTTTGGGTGAACTATTCCTTTAATAGTCAATGCAAAAATGGGCTATGAAAAAATGACGTTAGTTCTTAGAAAAGCTCGGACATCATTTGTTTGCAGATGACACTGTTGTGTTATCTAATGCAATGACATTCACACATTTTAAGTGTCCAGATACCCTTATAATGTGTTTAAATCTATAAAACAAACTGTTTCTCCTGGCACATATCTGCACTACTGACAGAGTTTATGAACTTGAGAATACATGACTAGATCTTAAATATTTTGTTTGCATCTCAGTATCAAAGTACATGTTGGAATTAGTTGAGGAAGGCCACACAGCGTAGTGCTGCTGACCAGATATTACAATAAGCCAGATGTAGACTGACGCAATTACTAAATCAGATCCCCTTTGTATTTATAATAACATGACATGAGACTGATAAAGCACAGATAAGTATGTTCTGTTTATCAGTACAAATTATAAAACCTCACGCACAAGACAAGAATGTGTCATAATTAGAAAAGATGGGATTTGACACTTCATTTCTTTTTCTAGCATAATATTTAGAAAAGAATACTTGAGCTTTTCAGCTTTAAATAATGAACACTGGAAGTATGTTATTACTGTTCTTTCACACTGCTCATATTGTATCCTGAGTTGCTAGGTTTTGTGATTTCACACCGTACATTTGTAAAACTTGGGTTAACATTCTTTTTTAATATTTACAAGATTAATTGCATCAACTAGATAAGTATGACGAGCATGCAATGTGTTGCTTATTCATCTGTGGAAATATTGTAACATAAGTCGACTTCAGTTGTTTTAAAGGAATAGTTCACCTAGAAATGAAAATGGGTCATGACATTTAAGAAGCAATGATTTGAGCTATTATGTTGATAAACCTGACATTATGTGTCGTGACACAGCATACTAATTAACCCAAATTCAAAACTGTAAAATGTTCCTCAACCCAGTGTTAAAAGTGGCCTTGAAGTCAATGTGAAGACAAAACTGACCTTTGTTACTTTCCCAATACATATTTGTCATCTTATTAATCAAATTATTCCAAAGTAAAAAAACTGTCTGGTAATACTTTAGATTAGAAAATACTATTCACTATTAACTAGTTGGCATACTCATTGGCATACTACTAGCATATTCGCTGTTTATGAGTACTTATAAACCACATATTAATGGCTTATTCTGCATTTTGAATAACCTGACCCCATATCTAAACATAACTACTATAACAACTACCTTACCATCAATAAGCAGCAGGAGTTATTTAGAGAAAATTCTTAGTTAATAGTAAATATGTGTTCACTAATCTACAGTGCCATCATTTGTCTTTCTCATTTTTTAAGCAAAATGTAGTAACTTGCTCAACCTGTAAAATGATTATCCTTTTGGAATGAAGTCACTAAGGACACTTTAATGTTAACCTAAAAAATGTCAACATTTTTGACTCCAAGGCCCATCGTCACAACAATATTCAAATGCCCTTTTTGGTTGTTTTTGATCTAATGGATAAAGATTGAGGATAAGGATTGTTTTACTTAAAATTTCTACCCAGCAAAATATTCTAAAGCTTGGTATATCTAGACAATTGTATATTCATAAAATGTATGAAAATGCCCATGTGTTTTACTATTTTACATTACTTTTCTGGGTCTAGAAACCACACTTTTGAACTTATGCTACCTCATACAGTATATCCAGGCTTTCCAAGACCATAGATTTTTTTTTTTTTTTTTTTTACAGTTTTTTTTACACATCTTTTTAACCCCAGAGAAAATGGGTTGTGAATTTTGTTTCATGTTGAATCTGAATGATTAGTTAAAGGAATAGTTCATCCAATAATGAAAATTTTCATATTCACTCTCAGTCCATCCAAGATGTAGATGAGCTTGTTTCTTCATAGGAACAGATTTGGAGAAATGTAGCATTACATCACTTGCTCACCAACGGATCCTCGGCACGGGTGCCGTCAGAATGAGAGTCCAAACAGCTGATAAAAGCATCATCCACAAGTAATCCACACCACTCCAGTCGATCATTAAGACGTTTATAACTTTAAATCATTGCTTCTGGCTGAAATACGAGTCCATTATCCATAATATTACTTTCTCGTCTCATCAGGAGAGAAATATGCACAGATCAAGCACCATTTACAAGCTAAAACAGTCCAAAACAGTTTTAAACAAATATTTTGGTGGATTTTAATGTGAGAGATAACAGGGGATAGACTTTTTCAGTGCAGGAAGCGTTATGGATTATGGAGTCACATTTTGGTCAGAAGGCACTAAAAGTTAAAAGATCTTAATGATTGTTTTGTTTCTTACAAGCACACAGCTTTTCACTTCACATGACATTAACTGACGGACTGGAGTGGTGTGGATTATTGTGATGTTTTTATCAGCTGTTTGGACTCTCATTCTGACGGCTGTTCTGAAGAAGAAACAAATTCATCTATATTTTCATTTTTGGGTGAAGTATTCCTTTAACCCTTACTAGCAAACCAAGGGCAGATGTAGCAGGGGAAACGGGACTCACAGAGCATTTTTGTGACTTGCCGATGGCGTGCCCTCTGATTTGCCCCATCCTGATTGAGCCCGATCTTTGAATCAAAACACTCCCGCTCTCGATGCAGCTGCAGGCCAATCAGCACATACAGCACAGTGATGGTCAGCATCGGCAGGAGAAAGAACAGCAGCGCTGTCACCTGCACCAGCAAGTTGTAGATCCACCTATCGTGCACCACAGTACACATACGCGAATCGGGGAAAGTGAGCCCAAAAAGAGGTTTTAACATCTCCACACCATGCAGACTGGTATTGGGCAAGGCACACAACAGCGAGACGGCCCAAAGCACGAGGATAATGCGCTTGGCATGAGCGTGCGTCGCCACATGTTTGGCGTGCAGAGGATGCACCACTGCTCTGTAGCGCTCTACGCTCAAGGCGGTCACGTTGAGCACCGATGCAAAGCAGACCGTCTCGAACAGGCAGGTTTTGAAGTAGCAGCCAGCGACGCCAAACAGAAAGGGATAGTTGCTCCAGAGTTCATAAAGCTCCAGCGGGAGACCCAGCAACAGCACGAGGAGGTCTGAAATGGCCAGGCTGAACAGGTAGTAGTTTGTGGTCGTGCGCATCACGCGGTGACGGGCGATGACTATACAGGTCAGGCTGTTGCCCAGCACGCCGACTATGAAGATCAACAGGTAGGTGACGCACATAGGCAGGAAGAAGGGCGAACGGCAAGGGCCCAGGTACTTCTCCAGGTAGGCGCTGCGGCTCAGACAGAGGTCTGACTGGCTCGCTGTTCTGTTGCGACACTCGTCCTCTCTGGTGGAGCACCATGATGCATTCACAGCGGCGTAGAGCAAGTCTAGAGATGAGCAGTTGTTCTGGATCATTGATTATCAGTGGGAAATTACCTGCAGAGGTTACAGCAAAAACAGACAGGGGTTAATAAAAAGCTTGCATTTATTTGATCAAAAATACTGTAAAAATTGAAACGTTTTGTGAAATATTATCACAGTTTAAAAAAATAAAAGTTTTCTATTTTAATACATTGTAAAATGTAAATTATTCCTGTGATCAAAGCTGAATTTTCAGCATTATTACTCCAGTCTTCAGTGTCACATGATCCTTCAGAAAGTTTGGAGTAAGATTTAAAAGAAAGAAAGAAAGAAAGTAAGAAAGAAAGAAAGAAAGAAAGAAAGAAAGAAAGAAAGAAAATAATACTTTTATTCAGCATGTTTGCATTAAACTGATCAAAAGTGACAGTAAAGGCATTTGATGTTACAAAAGATTTCTATTTCAAATAAATGTTCTGTTGAAATTCCTTTAAACTTTCTGTTCATCACAGGTTCCTGAAAAAAATGAATGATGGTTTCCAGTTAGCAGCAAAAATGGTTTCAAACATTTAGAATAATAGGAACCATTATTAATAATTGAGCACCAATAATAATAGATAATAACTGAGCATCAAATCAGCATATTAGAATGATTTCTGAAGGATCATGTGACACTGATGACTGGAGTAATGATGCTGTTGTCACGTTTCTGCCACTGTGGAGGAAACAAAAGAGTGCGGAGGCGAAGGAGATACAGCAATAACAGTCTTTATTAAATCAAAAAGGATATCAACATGGAACAGGCAGGGGGTTAGACGAACAATACCGGATGCTGGACAAGGGAAGACACAGGGCTTTTGTAATCAACTAAATCAGGGAGAAACGAGACATACCTGGAATCAAATAGAACATAATGGGGACAGGAACAGGAAAAACTATATAAGGGCACATGAGGGAGGAAAACACACAAGACACAGGAACACAGGGCTGACATTACTCCCCCCTCCCGGAAGGCGTGTCCACGCGCCACATAACCAACAGGGAGGGGGGCTGGGCGCCTCTCAGGACAGGCTTACAGGGACCCATGGCGGAGGGAGCGCAGGGAGAGCAGGGGGCCATGGCGGAGAATGCAGTCCCCCCCCCCAAATTCTTGGGGGAAATTACGGGCTTCAAGGCCCTTCGTGGGCAAGACGTGGGGACCGTGACCCTCTCTGGGCTAAACTCAGGAACTGGAGCCCTCTCTGGGCTGGATTCGGGAACTGGAGCCATCCCTGGGCTCGACATGGAGACAGGAGCCCTCCTTGGGCTCGATTAGGGAACTGGAGCCCTCCCTGGGCTCGATGTGGAGACAGGAGCCCTCCTTGGGCTCGATGTGGGGGCTGGAGCCTTCTCTCGACTCTGGTCTGGGGCTGGAGCCCTCTCTTGACTCTGGTCTGGGGGCTGGAGCCTTCTCTTGACTCTGGTCTGGAGCTGGAGCCCTCTCTCGACTCTGGTCTGGAGCTGGAGCCTTCTCTCGACTCTGGTCTGGGGCTGGAGCCTTCTCTCGACTCTGGTCTGGGGCTGGAGCCTTCTCTCGACTCTGGTCTGGGGCTGGAGCCTTCTCTCGACTCTGGTCTGAGACTGGAGCCCTCTCTCGACTCTGGTCTGGGACTATACCTTTCTCTCGACTCTGGTCTGAGCCTGGAGCCTTCTCTCGACTCTGGTCTGGGGCTGGACCCTTCTCTCGACTCTGGTCTGGAGCTGGAGCCCTCTCTCGACTCTGGTCTGGGGCTGGAGCCCTCTCTCGACTCTGGTCTGGGACTATAGCTTTCTCTCGACTCTGGTCTGGGGCTGGAGCCTTTTCTCAACTCTGGTCTGGGGCTGGAGCCTTCTCTCGACTCTGGTCAGGGACTATAGCCTTCTCTCGACTCTGGTCTGGGGCTGGAGCCCTCTCTCGACTTTGGTCTGGGGCTGGAGCCCTCTCTCGACTCTGGTCTGGTGCTGGAGCCTTCTCTCCACTCTGGTCAGGGACTATAGCCTTCTCTCGACTCTGGTCTGGGGCTAGAGCCATCTCTCGATTCTGGTCAGGGGCTAGAGCCGACACTGGAGCGGACTCTGGGGGTGAGGATGAGGGCTGTGAACAGTCTCTTCCTCCTCATCCTCCTCCTTTGGGTAGGGGTTAATGGGGCGGCCGACAAACTTGACTTCGGAGTGTCCGGCAGGCTTGAGAGAGCTGCGGCCGGTGGACTTGATCGCGGAGCAGCCGGCGGACTTGACTACGGGCTGGTTCTGGATCGGGGCCGGACACTCTCCAGACACCGGAGGATCCCTTCCCTCCCGTGGTGTCTGGGAGGTCCACGGGGCGATGGTAATTGGCCCCGATCCAGAACAGATAATTGAGTGTAGCGTCATCTAACGCCGTCATCAGGGCTAGCCCGCAGAATTCCCATGCATACTCCATGAACGGGAGATCTCTGCAGGCTAGGGCAGAGAATCGAGCGGCGATCTCCATGAAAAGAGGGGAAAAAAGCAAACAAAAGACTTTTCAATAAACGGAAACAAAACGGGGAGAAGGGGCACCGCTTACAGTTTAGGTCCGGTATTCTGTCATGTTTCTGCCACTGTGGAGGAAACAAAGGAGCGCGGAGACGAAGGAGATACAGAAATAGCAGTCTTTATTAAATCCAAAAGGATATCAACATAGAACAGGCAGGAACACACACGTGGCAGGGAGTTTAGACAAACAATACCGGACGCTGGACAAGGGAAGACACAGGGCTTATGTAATCAACTAAATCAGGGAGAAACGAGACACACCTGGGATCAAATAGAACATAATGGGGACAGGAACAGGAAAAACCATATAAGGGCACATGAGGGAGGAAAACACACAAGACACAGGAACACAGGGCTGACAGCTGTAAAACCAGCTTTGTGTTACAGGAATTAAATAAAATTTTAAAATGTATTCAAATAGAAAACAGTTATTTTAAATTAAAATAAAAAAATATATATAATATTTACATTTGTATTACTGTTTTATTGTATTATTCATCAAATAGATGCACTTCTCAAAAAAATAAAAAAATAAAAAAATAAATAAAAAATCTTACAGACACCAAACATCTGAATAGCAGTATGTATTCATAATTTATTTTTAGTATATATTATAATATATAATTATTCATATTAATAATATATGAAGAGTTTATTTGCAAAAACAGATTTTCAAAAATCATGTTTTTTTTTAATTTTATTCTGCATTCCAGTTAATATCAATCAAACTGCAGATGGGTTGTTTTGATTAAATAATAATAACTAAAAAGTACAGTTAACTAACACAATAAAACACAATAAAAACACGATAACACAATAAAAAACATGATTTATGAAAATAAATAAAATTGAGTTTTTGCTAAGAAACTCTTATTATAATATATTATATGATATTATAATAGAGTTATTATAATATAATACTGTATAAAATCATATAATAGAGTTATTATATTATAAAATAATATAATATAATATAATAATAGAGTTATTATATTATAATATAATACAGTACATTTTGTTATATTTTAGTGATGTAAATATAATTAAGTTATTCAAGATTCTAGTTTTAGATACTCTCAGGGTCAGATAACAGTCCTGCGTGTGTTTGGAGTGAACGCTATTATTCCACCGCTGTACCATAGTTTTGGCCAGTGTATATTCTGAACAGTAACAAGTAGGTCTCTTGTATACTTTTCAGTTAAAATTAGAGTAAACAGACCCAAACCAAATTGAATAAACATATTCATTCATGGTACGAGATGTTTAATATGTTGTGCTCAGTCCTGCTTCTGGAGATCTAATTGCCTGAAGACTTGAGTTCCTGTTCTTATGCACTTTTATTTTGTTCAGAAGTGGCTACTTAAAGATGGAAATAAATTCTGGAAAAGCATGTTTGTTTTTGTGGTTATCATTGTAATTATTTGGGAAGTTATAGGAAATCCTATCTAAGATGTTTTCGGAACACAGCTGGAGAAGATGAATCTTATTTTTGTTCAGTCTTTAAAAGCTTTGTGATTTTTTTTTTCCTGTAGGCTGAATTAAAAGTGCGCGTTTTTCTTCCTTTATTTTCAGTTCAGATATTCCACATTATTTGATATTCTTCTCTTAAGAAGTCATAATGTGACTTTTTGATTTATATTGCAAGAGTACAACTGTGCAGAACAAAATAAACATCTATCAATAAATTACTATAAATAAATAAAAACAGATGCATACACACAACAATTATTAAATATTAAACAGCATTTCTAATACCTTAGCATTATCAATAATAAGCAATTTTAAAAAACAAACTTAATAAATAATAAATACACTTAACAGATTTAATAAATAAAACAAATACACAAAATAAAATAATAAAATAAAATCCCTATGTAGGAATGCATTTTGCATTTTTTTACTTTGTAAAAGAGATATTAAACAGCATTTGTGATACCTTAGCATAACCAATAAAAGCCATTTTAAAACACATTCAATAAATAATAAAATAATTTATAATAAAATAAAAACCCTAAGAAGGAATGCATTTTTTTAGTTACTTTGTAAAAAGATTGACTGTAACAGATGAGCCTAAGCACTTTGGTTAGCAGAAACAGAATTGTTATCACGTCTATAATTAATAAAATAAAATAAATGTAATTATTTCAACTAATTTAATGAATTAGTTTCCACAATCCCTAAATTTCAGTATAATATTGACACTTAAAATAAATATATTGCAACTGTCTAATTTACACTGCAAACATCTGATTAATATACAAATAAGATGAGCAAATACACAACCTCAACCTATACTGATGTTAATCAATATTTGTAAATTTTATGACAACAGTTTTATGGCAACAAGCTGCTTATCATAACAAATGCTGTCTAAAGCAGAAATATTAGTCAAATTAGTAACATTTTTATTTAAAATATAATGCTCAGATGATTTATTCAGCTGGCAACAAGCCTAAATGAGAATCTTGGTTTGTTTCAAAGTTTCAAAATGTCTGTTAGTGTTGGTGCACTTTTTTTTTTTTTTTTTTTGCATTATTATTATTATTTATTTTTATTTTTTTTGCAGTGCATTAATGTCTAAAATAATGAAAATAAAAATAAAAATAATAATAACAATTTAATTTCATTAATGGTCAGGCAAGATGAAAGGAAAAGGAGAAGAAAAGCAAACCTACCTAAGTAAAATCTGGTTGAAATGGTGTTTCTCAGACTGGTATTCCTGAAGGACTGCTACTCATGACTGTCCTGCCTCTCCGTTCCTCCTCACACATCCCTCCTCCTCCAGCAGATGAAATGTGCTGTTGTGTAGTAATCTGACATTACACTGTAAAGCAATGAAGAGAAATGCTCACTACACATGTGAACTCTTACTAACTCTCTGCACACCGTCTCCTCCTCCTCATAGTGAGACGGATGACCTTTCAAGTGCCGTCAGCACCTTTTCCACGTACGATGACTGGAATTGTCAGTGTGTAATATTTCACTAAAGCAATCGCACTAGTGACGTAGTCCCTCACTGGCTTTCAACCAAGAACAATACATTAATTCTCACCCTAGTTATGACATGCATGTTTATATAAAAGGCTGACACCACATTTCCTAAATGAATAAAATGATATACATAAATAATATTTATTAATATATTTTTAAAAAATATATATATAATATTATTATCTGCATAACAATTTCAGTAAAAATTTAAAATGAACATATTTGTTAAGCTCATTTTTTACTTTAATGACTGCATCATGAAACTGGCATGAGACTCCATTAGTTTGTGTAAAACCTGATGATCCATTCATGATGATCCATGCATGATTCCAGCATGATCCGAAGAAGAAAGGAAATCTATTTTTGTTCAAAGGAGTTCACATACTCAATGTAACACATTTGCTTACATTTGATTAGTGATCTAGAAACAGTGTAAAACCATTATTTCTTCTGCATTTCACTTTTCACTTTAAAAAAAAAAATCCTTTCATTTTCACTTTTTATATATATCTATAAAATATATAATATAGTATTATTATTATTTTTAAGGTTTGAAGTACACTAGAAATGCAAATTCTTTTTTAATAATAATGTGAAATGGAAAGTTGTATTTTAAAGTTATAATTTTAACTGTAGTGTGCTATTTGGTTTAACATTTAAAGTTAACCTACTAAATGGCAACTTCATCATTACGAATTATATAATATTATATATAGACACACACACACACAGACACACACACACACACACATTTTAATTTAATTTCAGTTAACATGCAATTAAGAGAACAAGTGAATCAAAAACATTCACTTCACACTTAAGTATATAGTTTTAAAAGACATTTTTCCATATGCTAAAGTGCACTCCTTTTCATTATTTTGAGTGCAGTTGTCTGCAATAATAATCTATGTCACATCCCTCAATCTGCATTAACACAAAATGGAGGACTCTTTGCTGTATTTAATAACCCTAAAAGGAAGCTTGCAGTACGTTGAAAGTGTTTTGGAAACTCTCCACCACTTCAGCACAAGCAGAGGAAAACCCAGACTGTGACTCTGTGCTTTGAGAAGTCACATCTGAGAGAGACTTTTATTACATGTTGTACACAAAGCAAGCTGTGCTTCACAGGAAATGTTATACCTCTTTACAGCTCAAAGAACTTAAAATAATGCCTAAAAATATGAATATATGCTTTTTATAATCACTGTATTCCAGCTCAGCATGGCCAGTGACAAAGGTAAGAACCATAAATTGTTCATTTCATGATAGTTCAGCCAAAAATGAACATTCAGTCATCATTTGCTCACCCTCAAGTTGTTCCAAACCTGCATGAGTTTCTTTCTTTTGTTAAAGACAAATGAAGATATTTTGAAGAATGTTGGGAAATAAAAAATTGCCGGTAGCCATTAACTTTCATGGAAAAAAATAAAAAATACTATGGAAGTCAATGGCTACCGTCAGCTGTCTGGTTACATACTTTCTTTAAAATATATTTTCTTTTGAATTTTAACAACTTGATGGTGAGTAAATGATGACAGATTTTTATTTTTTTTATATTTTTTTTAATTTTGGGGTGAACTACACCTTTAATAATAAACAAATATATACAAGTAAAGCTATAGTGTAAATTTAGTTCACTTCTTTCATGTTTCGTTTTGCTTTTGGAGTGTCTGCAAAATGCAGATTTAAAAATAGTTCAGGCTTTTGTTGGGCATCTAAAAGAGCATCACATACTACAGCATGTGGCAGGGCTTGTTGTTTATCTGAAGGATGACTTTGTCTTCTGACGTCTACAGTGGGCTCTGGAGGAAGTTTTCCTTAAGTGCCTGTCTGTTTTGGCTTAGTTGTTCGCTCCCTCAATCCTGACCAGCTTCCGAATTGCGATGTGACAGGGACCATATTAGCCAAGCGATCATCCGACAATAATCTGTTTCCTCATGATTGGAGAATTATTCAGTGCTACTTGACAAACGCCATACAGCCTGTCATAGGTGTTTTATGCATGATTTATTTCAAATGAACCAGTTCAACTCAGATGAGTTTGAATTCTTATACAAATTAGGTTGAAATTTTCAATTATTATTTTGAAAGAGAATCAAATTGAATATCTCCTGCGCAAATGCCATGCAGCATGTGTGCTAATGTCTAGACGTCAGCTCAGTCTGGTTAGTGATTTGCCATTCATGTCTTTCAAGGGATAGATGTCACATTTTTTCTCAGGGTAGCTTTACAGACATGACTGCCACATGACAATACATGACATGATATAAGTCAGTTATTTCTATCTTTTGCTGTAGAGTGACAGAAACAGACTGAGACAGATTAAATCCAGAAGAACTGTGGAGAACAATGTCTCCAAGATGCTTCAAGAAACCTACCTGCAAAGCTACAGTACTGTTAAAAGTTTTAAGCAATTGTGTAAAAATGCTGTAAAATGAGAATGCTGTCAAAAATAATGTCATAAATAGATTTTCTTTATCAATTAACTTCTATTAACTAAATTAAATCAACATTTGGTGTGACCGTCCTTTGCGTTTAAAGCAGCTTTTGCCCTCAGTGCACTTGCGCATAGTTTTTCAGGTAGGTTTGCAGCTTTCGTGAAGCATCTTGGAGATGTTGCCACAGTTCTTCTGGATTTAGTCTGTCTCAGTTTGTTCTGTTTCTTCATGTCATTCCAGACGGACTGATGATGATCAGATCAGATCTCTGTGTGGAGCATTGGCTGTTGTCAGACAAAAATCTCACTGGATTATTACAATTCATGGCAAAATGAATGTTTGGAGATGTAAACTGATATTTCCTACTGACACACTACAGCAAAAGATAGAAATAACTGACTTATGTTAGGGGCAATTAATTCCAATTAATTACAGAAAAATGTGTGAAAAACCACATCTCTAAATATGTTGACCAAATAGCAGGACATGTTGTGACAATATATTGTGTAATTTATCCACAGATCAGCAAACTGCAAAACTTAAAGCAAAAGTTACACAATAACCATGTTGCAATATAGAAATTAAAGAAAAAGGAAAAATTTAAGGTGATGTGCAAAAATATGCACTGCTCTGATCTGACATTTATTAAAGATACCCTTGTTCAACCTTTCAGTTACAATATACCTTTATGACATTGCTGATTCTTGTCTAAATGTATCCCTATTTATTTATTTATTAATTTATTTTGTGTGTGTGTGTGTTCACTTTTTTTACCCAACAACTATGGAAAAATATGATGATACTGAATTTTAAAAATTCTGTCATCATTTACTCACTCTTAAGTTGTTCCAAAACCTGTATGACTTTCTTCTGTTGAACATAAAGCCACAAAGAACTTTGGGAATCAAACTGTTGCTGGTAGCCACTTACTTAAAAAAATACTATAGAATAGTCCATTGCTACCAGTAACTATTTGCTTGCAACATTCTTCAAAATATCTTGTTCAAACAGTCAGCCTTGCTTGCCTCTTCTTGGACGAGTTCCTATAAATTAAACACCACAGCATGTGTACTACAGCACACTTCAAAATACCAGCAGGCATGCACTGGATTCCCATTCTGCATTCACCGGATTGTTTATACACAGAATACTCAAAACTCCACTTCAAATAGCTGTATCTTCATTCTCCACCACACTATACTATACACCCACAGCATGACGCATACATAAGCAGAAACAATAAAGACTTTTAAATGAACTGATTTGATGCTTCTGTCTGGATTTCCACTACATTTCCCCTCTAATCTCAGCAGATTTTCAATCGCTTGCGGCTAGCCAGTACTCTGAGGGCAGTAAAGCAGAAAATTGTCCCTCAACAGCAGCTATACCTCATCCAGATGATGTTACTGGAACATCATTTATCACAAGGTTAAGATCAAATTCTGATGTGTGGAGATTATTGAGTTAACCCACTCATTTCCCTTACTGACAGTGAAGGTGCCTTCCTGTTCATCAATCAGTCAATAATAATGTCACAGTGTGTTGCAGCAAGGACTTGTAGTTGAAGCAGGATCTATGCACAGCAGCCTCTTTTATTAAAAATAAACCAAAATCCACAAACAGGCAGGAGAAACTGGAGAATAACAATCAACTAAACACAAATGAGAATAGATAAAGTGAGGGTTATACAAATATACAGCATGACCAAATTACTAAACAAGGAGCAGGTGGATAAAAACAATGAAACAATGTGTAACCATAGCAACAACTAGCAATGAGATAATAATGATATGATATGTTAAAAGCTGAACAGTTAAACACACTTTTCACACTTTTACTAGTATGCCCAGCAGTGTCACAGTCATCATTTTCTGTTTTCTGATAGTGACATTTCCACCAGATCTGAAAAGGGTCTGTAGCAACGTCCCGTGGTGGAAATTACATATTAAACATTTTTGGAATAAAATGCAGAGTCCTTTAAAGCCAATTTCATAGATAGCATGTCCTAAATAATTAATATAATTGTCACCTTTTTTGTGTAACTTGACAAAATTAGGCTACAGTTTACAGAACGGAAATCACGCACAATGGAAAAAAAATCTAATTTTTCTTTACACATTTGACACTGTTTTGTTGTTAGTAAAAGTACACTAATGTATGAAAAAAGTACATATATTGAAAAATTGTGTAAATCATAATAAATACTGAAAAAGGCTTGGCTTTGATTAAATCATTGTAGTTTTAAAACAGTATAGACTAATTCTTGTTTAAGTGATTGATGTGGTTTACAATTGAAAGTCTGTCTGAGATAAAGGTAAAACAATCAACTTAATTCATAAACGGTATATAAAAGGCATTTTTGATGTGACATTTAGGCTACATTAGCTATAAAAACAAAATTTTAATTCTTAAAGTTTTAATTAAAATTAAATCCTGAATATCCACCCAAATATATATTTAGTTAATCCCCATACACGTGAAGCATAAATTAAACTGGAGCATTTAGGGAAGTTAAAAAAAAAAAAAAGAAGAAGAAGAAGAAGAAACCGAATACTTGGCATTCCGTGCAGGGGCGGATCTAGAAAATAATTTTTAGGGTGGCAAAGGGGTGGCACGGGGTCTATGAGGGGTGGCAACACCAAAGCAAGCCCCCATGCATAGTTTTTGGGGATTTATGGTCTGACATACACAGTTGTGTTCACAAATACTGTATTGCCATTAAGTAATCATCTATACTGTTTAAAATGAAAAATAAATAATAACATTTCAATATCCATCATGGCACCAAGTCAATACACAATACAAAAAACTTCAACAGATTATAAATGTTTCTTAGCTTGTATCACTAAAGAAGACATGCGGTTCTATTAAAATTACATAGGCTACTTAGATGGTATAAATCACGTTTTATTTAGTGCAAGTTTAAGAGCAACAAAAACTTTTGAATTTCCTAACATTAGAAAGAAATACAATAATATCAAAGCACTGAAACTGGATCTGTTTTGAAAACAATGTTTGATTTTCTGTTATTACCAGAGGTGGAATGTCTGTAATCACCCAGAACAAACTCTATCAACCACTCTAGCAACACCCCAGCAACTGCCATAGCAAGAGCCTAGCAACCACCCAGAATATCCTAGCAACCAACTAGCAACGCTTTAGCAAACATCTAGAACATCTAACTGACCAAACCATGTACGTTTTCAACAAGACTTTAAGACAAACTAGCATAAATTTGTCTTTCAAACTTTTCAATCTAGTTATTACAGTTTTTCTTACAGTTTTTTTCAACTGCTTACACACATTTTCAAAACTTTGCCTCTTTTATCAAAACTTTACACACAAATCCAGGATTGCATTTACATTTACATTTATTCATTTAGCAGACGCCTTTATCCAAAGCGACTTACAATTGGGGAATACATCAAGCGATTCATCTTAAAGAGGCAAATAGACACAGGAAGAGATCGTAATACAAAGTTTCAAGCATTGTTCAAATAAGTACAAGCTAGACAGGGAAAGATTAAAGAAAAGAGAAAAGGTTTTTTTTTTTTTTTAGGATGAATTTTGTGAAATGCACACACAAATGTAAAATGCCTCATCTCTTGCAAAATGAAGCACTGCATTCAAAATATCACAAACACATCTCAAAAGCAAACATTTGCAACACCTTTGCCATAATATTAATTCCTGTTAGATTTTTGTGTTACATAGAGAATTGTGTTGTGTTTTGCAAAAAGTGTTTATGAAATTGAAAACTGAGTCAAAGGCCAGAATTAGTGTATGGTTTTGCAGATTTGGTGTGTGCTTCTGGTGTTTGAGTGTCAGGTTTCAGAAATTGTGTGACAAGTAATAATTTTGTGTGTAAGCAGTTGAAAAAAAGCTGTAAATGCTTACACACAATTCAAATACACAGATGACTTTCCTGCCCAGTGAACACTGAGATCAATAACACTGTAACAAAAAACTCTTACTAGGATTCAGGAATTATTTTTGTAGCTCAATATCTATTACAGTTTAGATAAATTAAATTACAGATACAGATGTTTAATTCAGCAATGAACTTTGGGGGGGGGGGGGGGGGGGGGGGGGGTGGGGGGGGGGGGGGGGGGGGGGGGGGCGGGGGGGGGGGGGGGGGGGGGGGGGGGGGGGGGGGGGGGGGGGGGGGGGGGGGGGGGGGGGGGGGGGGGGGGGGGGGGGGGGGGGGGGGGGGGTCATTTTACTACTGTAAAGTAATCTTGCAGTAGATGAAAAACACTAGAAAGAATTGTAATATAAACTTGGTATGCCACCACAATACAGTACAGTAAAAAAATAAAATAATAAAAAAATAAACTTAGCATCCTCTGCACATTTGGTCAAATTTCATTACAGTATACAGTACTATAGCAGTTCTTGGTCTCCTGGACACAAGACTAGCTATATCAAGGTAGTCATTTCTCAGTTCTGCAAAAATGCAGTACACATAAAAAATGGTTACAAATCAAATTTGACAGTCACACGTTTGAAGGTGTACAGCATGTGCTACAGTTTACTGTACATATAGAATAGTGAAATTTCCGTTATCTAATGTACTGGTACTGTACTGTATAATTATGCTGTATGTGTAAGTATAAAATAAGTATCGCTTTTATTTATTCTCTTACCTTGTTTCACTTCTTTTTCAGTTTTTATAAGCATTTCTTACTTGTATGTTTGGCTCAGTGTTATTTTTTTATGAATACTGTTAAACTAATGTAGTTTGTTTTGTATATGTTATCTATTTTATTTTAGTTACAGTTGTAGTAATGTTTGTCATTTTATTAGTTTTTTATTATGTCTGTATAGGTTATTTATTAAGTTTTAGTTTTATTTAATTTGAGTTATTTTAGTACTTCAACAAACTAAATGGAAATGAAATAATATTGAATTTATGGATGTGTGTGTGTGTGTGTGCATATATGTCTGTGTGTGTGTGTGTGTGTGTGTGTGTGTGTGCACGTAGTTGTTTTTGGTGTTTGGTTTAGTGTTATGTTAGAATCATTATTATACTCTTATACCTTTTGTTTTCTTAATATTTTGAATTGTTTGTAGCTTTATTTTATTTTCGCTTAAATGTTAAGTTTAGAAATTTTGTTGTATGCATTTGTCATTTTTATTTAATTTTTTTTTTTTTATGTGTGTATATATATATAGTATTTATAAAGTTTTAGCTTTTAGTTTTGGATCAGTTTGAGTTGTTTTAATACTACAATTGATTGTTTCTGTTGTCCTCATGTGTAAGTCGCTTTGGATAAAAGTGTCTGCTAAATGATTAAATGTAAAAAACCCTGTAGATAAATGGTTCAGCTCTCTCCTCTCTCCGTTGTTAGGATGCAGAGATTCTGACTGGTGTGTCATCAGTTTTGCTACCTAATGTTCAACTTACTCATTGTTAAACTTTTTGAGAAATGTGTCTTTGTTTTGAAAACTGAATTAATGGTTTGGGGGAAAAAAGTGCCAACTAAAATCAGTTATATTTTAACATTTGAGAAAACTGCAATACGACTAGATTCTTACATAACTCTGCTGTAAGTTTCCGTGATCGAAATCTTCTTGTTGATTTCATGTTATTGTTTCGTCGGATTTGGCAAAAAGGCTTATGTCCGTGATGAAAGTGGAGCGAGATGTCGGAGAATCGGATCACCAAACAATTACGCGATGAATCTCAGACATATCCATTCAGTTTCTCTGAGGACTTCTGAGTTAGCCGAGAAGCAGTAATTATCTGATTCACCAACAAATGTAAAAACAATTCGTCAGTGAACTGAGCCGCGCTTTGTGTTTTTGATTCACAAAGAACCGGTTCATAAGAGTCATTTGTTAATGAAGCCGACTACACTGGCGCGCTGCGTGCGCGTGCAACCATCGTGCACAGTTTATTGAAAGACGTGTTTTTTGCCATTATTTCCCGTTAGGTCATCGCCGCGGCTGAAAAGTACCACAAGAAGCACGGCTTACATTTATATTTTATTCTGTGATAATTCTGGGGTGGCACAGCTTTTTCTTAGGGTGGCAGTTATTATGTCTATGGGTGCCACCATGGTAAATAAAATAAAATAAAAAATATCTAGACCTAATTATAATTGGGAAAATTGTTGTTAGATGGCTAGGATGGAACTTAAACTTCGAAACTGTTAGTTATCTTTCTTTTCTGCTCAAGGTGAGAACGTTTTGATTATTGTTTTTAGTAGGCTAGATAGGCTACTGCTTTTAAGTAAAATATTAAAATAGTATGGATTTCAGGAGGAAAACCCTGAACAGAAACAGTATTTTATTTTTTATTTTATTTATTTATTTATTTATTTTTTTTTTTGTCACATGGCCTCTCATGTAGGCTATCTAAATGTAAAAATACAATACGTGTAATTTATTTTTTTTTTTTTTTTAATTTTTTTATTTATTTATTTATTTTGTCTGGACCTTTGCTTGGAAGAAAATATAGAGACCACGCGTCTTGGAACTTTAATTGAATACCCCTGACTTATATCATAAAGAAATACTTTATTTGTATGGTTTTGTAATATCTTTGTCAAATATTTCCTTATGTGTCATGGTAGATCGGACTCTTATTATAGAATATGATTACGGAAAAACTGTTTTGAACATGGTAATGGATTAAAACATAGTAACTGTAACAAGTAACAGGCTGGATGTACATTAACCTTACATCTTAACACCTGTTTTTTTATTTTTTTTTATTTTTTTGACAAAGCAGATCATAGATCATATATTTTGTCTATAGCCCATAAAACAGCTTCGTAAATAGGAAGATTTCAATACATGAGGATTCTGAATGGATTTTTTTAGCGAGCCATTAAATGACTTGAGACTCGACTCGTGACCAAAGACTCGAGACTCGACTCAGACTCCAGCGATAAAGACTTCAGACTTGACTCGGACTGCAAAAATGGAGGCTTATGAAAATTAAGTTTTAAGGTTTTAAGGAAGAAAACATTTCTAAAGCCACTTTTTGTTTATTTGGGAGGCTTCTCAGCACAGTTAGTTGTGTGTAAATGCTACTGAAACTATTATCCTCTGCTCTTGCCCCAGCGGAGGTCTGTGCGTTCACTGGACATCAAACAGCTGGACAGGCACTGTCTGGAGGATAAACCTTGTGACAGGGACCCCGCGGCTCTAATGCCAAATCATGCAGATGAGCTGATGCTTCCTGACCTCAAACACATCCAAAACCTGGATGGTGAACGTTTATAGCTGCAGAGGCTCCACTGTATACATTTGTGTGACCGCTATGAGAAGATTTGTATCATTTTGCATCGAATTGTGGTTGTGGTTATGCAATACAATGTAAATATTTATGGGATAATCAAATGCCATCTCCACATCCTCCACTGTCCTGGTGGCCACGAGTAGAGTATCTCTTATGTAATTAATACTAAACAAAAGAAAACGGTAACATGTTCTTCTCTTCAGATGATTTACTGGGAATTCACTTGAAATACTTTCACATTTTGCGTGCAAATTATCCCAAATGTTAGCATCTAAAGATGCCTTTTACACTCTTAAAGGTTCCAAAAGTTTTTTGCAGTAATTCCACAGAAGAACCATTGTGTGTTTCCCATAGAACCATTCAGTGAACAGTTCTTAACTCCATTTTTTTCTTTGTGTGAAGAACATTTTAATAATCTGAACAAACTTTAAAGAACACTTTGTGGAATGGAAAGGTTCTATAGATGTTAAAGGTTCTTCATGAAAGCATAGATACCAATAAAGAACCTTGAAAGTGTAAGAAATTATTAGTATTTGCATTTGGCCTTATAGTACATAATGTAGAAAATGTCATTTCTCTTCACTCTCCCTGTACATTCTCAGGTTCACCGCCAGATGCCTCAGTATGTGATGTTTTGTTTCCACTGTGTCTGTTCACATATATCTGTTATATGTTATGTGTTAAATACTCTGCGTAGTTTTTCAGGTCATCTTGGCCACGATCCACTACAGTGCTGTGCTGTATCCACTCTCATGAGTGAGGCTTGGTATTAAATTCTGTATAGTTTTATTGCTGAGATGTCTATGACAAGTTCGTTTTTTGTCTTCCAGTGAGAATGGGTTGAAATGAATGGGGTTTCTTTTTCCATTGTGACATTTGTGAGTTGTCTTGCAGTCCTGTCATTTTGACACAGACCACCCTTACAGCCATAAACAAAACTTCAAGGAGCAAAAACTGGCTTTGGTCCTTGATGAATTAGGCCCTCCCTGAATAAGAGTAAACAAGGACAAAACATATTGCAAGGAGCTTGTGATTTTGGGTTATATAAGGTTCATCTTCTGTTAGTACTCTTGCAATTGCAGTTGACTTTGTGTTTTGGAAAGATTTATTTTCTACAGGTGCATCTCAATAAATTAGAATGTCGTGGAAAAGTTAATTTATTTCAGTAATTCAACTCAAATTGTGAAACTCGTGTATTAAATAAATTCAATGCAGTCCTAGAGTCTGGAGGAAGGGTGGAGAAGCTCATAGCCCAAGTTGCTTGATGTCCAGTGTTAAGTTTCCACAGTCTGTGATGATTTGGGGTGCAGTGTCATCTGCTGGTGTCGGTCCATTGTGTTTTTTGAAAACCAAAGTCACTGCACCCGTTTACCAAGAAATTTTGGAGCACTTCATGCTTCCTTCTGCTGACCAGCTTTTTAAAGATGCTGATTTCATTTTCCGGCAGGATTTGGCACCTGCCCACACTGCCAAAAGCACCAAAAGTTGGTTAAATGACCATGGTGTTGGTGTGCTTGACTGGCCAGCAAACTCACCAGACCTGAACCCCATAGAGAATCTATGGAGTATTGTCAAGAGGAAAATGAGAAACAAGAGACCAAAAAATGCAGATGAGCTGAAGGCCACTGTCAAAGAAACCTGGGCTTCCATACCACCTCAGCAGTGCTACAAACTGATCACCTCCATGTCACACCGAATTGAGGCAGTAATTAAAGCAAAAGGAGCCCCTACCAAGTATTGAGTACATATACAGTAAATGAACATACTTTCCAGAAGGCCAACAATTCACTAAAAATGTTTTTTTTTTTTATTGGTCTTATGAAGTATTCTAATTTGTTGAGATAGTGAATTGGTGGGTTTTTCTTAAATGTGAGCCAAAATCATCACAATTAAAAGAACCAAAGACTTAAACTACTTCAGTCTGTGTGCACTGAATTTATTTAATACACGAGTTTCACAATTTGAGTTGAATTACTAAAATAAATGAACTTTTCCACGACATTCTAATTTATTGAGATGTAGCTGTAGCTGTATGTTTTGTAAGCTGATCAACAGTGGCACCTACTGACCAAACTCAGACTGTACATATATTATATGATTGTACATTTGTACATAACTCAAAATCCTCATATATCCTTCCTTATTCAGATTAAATGATCTGACTTAACTAAACTGATTTTATAGAATCTCACAGATTTTACACCACCATACAGCAAAATAAATAGATCACTAAGTAAAATCAGAACTAAAAAAATATATTGCTGATATAGATGTTAAAATATGTTTACATAAATATATTTTTTTGATATTTTTATTTTTAGTTACTTATATTTTTGGACATTGATTGTACTTATATTTTTGGACATTGATGCCCCTTCATCTTCGGTCAGAAATCTCGGTGTAATCTTTGATGACCAGTTGACCTTCAAAGAGCACATTGCAAAGACTGCTCGATCTTGCAGGTTTGCACTACACAACATCAGAAAGATCAGGCGCTTTCTGACAGAGCACGGTGCACAACTTCTTGTCCAGGCCCTTGTCATTTCTAGGCTGGACTACTGCAATGCTCTTCTGGCTGGACTTCCATCAAACACAATCAAACCTCTACAAATGATTCAGAATGCAGCGGCACGACTGGTCTTCAATGAGCCCAAAAGAGCCCATGTTACACCTCTCTTTATCTCCTTGCACTGGCTACCAGTTGCAGCTCGGATCAAGGTCAAGACACTGATGCTTGCATATAGAACAACCACAGGCTCAGCACCCGCCTACTTCCACTCACTATTACGAATCTACACCCCCTCCAGAAGTCTGAGATCTGCTAGTGAGCGACGTCTCGTGGTACCATCACAGAGAGGCTCAAAATCACTCTCCAGAACATTCTCATTCACCATTCCTGGCTGGTGGAATGATCTTCCCACCCCTATCCGGAATGCTGGATCCCTATCAATCTTCAAGCAACAACTGAAAACTCATCTCTTTCAGCAGCACTACTTGACTTCATCCTAAACTTTAAAAAAAAAAAAAAAAAAAAAAAAAAAAAATTCTTTCTCTTTATTTATTCCTTTCCTTTCTAGCTTGTACTTATTTGAACAATGCCTGAGACTTGTTGTTACGAGCACTTCCTCTGTCTGATTGCCTCTTCAAGACGAATCGCTTTATGTATTCCCCAATTGTAAGTCGCTTTGGATAAAAGCGTCTGCTAAATGACTAAATGTAAATGTAAATGTAAATTATCTAAATATATTTATATTGTCCATATTTTAAAAACACATTATGAATTTACTTTAAATGTATTTTAAGATTGCAAATGTTTTTTTTTCTTGCCCCTTGAAGATTTTGTAATATATTTTTTTATGATATTTGAAAGGTTAACTGAAATATATTTTCATTTTTTTTTAAATATATTTCTTTAAGCTGTGCTATTTAAAACATATACTATTTGAAATATACTTCTACCCTTTTTTTGCCTATTGTATGAAAAATACGGATAGAGAAATACAGCATTGAAAAAAGGACTTTAGCCTGCAAAACAGAACCAGCAATGTATCCACCAAGACAAAGAAACTTTTGTTGACTTCAGGAAGGCAACTCACACATCATGCGACAGCTCATAACTGCAGTGGTCAGCAACCCATGGATTCCTGGCCCGCAAATCTGTGATGACCTCACCTGAACAACAAACCCTGAGCATACAGTTACACTGTTTATAATGCCTGAGGAAATGTGACGTTAACACCAAAGTCATTACACTGATGGGTGCTACCACTGTCTGCTATGAAAACAAAAGCACAATTTTTATTATTATCCCACCCCCCCCTCCCCCACAAGCAAGGAGTTAGGATTTTTTGGCTTGTGTTTTGAATTTATTTATTGTTATACATAATACATATTTGTAATATCTTTAATGTATACAGAAATAAAAAAAATAGAAATAAGACTGTAGTACAGATTTACAATCTGAGTTAGTCTAATTTCTTATTATTCCACAGAGAATACTAACTAGCAAACAAATCAGTTTTTAAAGGCATTCATATATTTTATCTATAATGATATTTTTCTCAGTGTGAGGGTGTAGAGGGCGCTGTTTGTGGTGTTCTTCCTCAATATTTTCATGCCTGATCTATGGGTCGAGTGGGCGTTCACAGAGTGGATAATTCAACTCCAACGATACCGAAACTCAACAGACAGCGACTTCGCAACAAATCAGCGTCCTATGGAGCCTACGAATTTACAGGTAAATAAATCCATACAGAAATCACCAATAAATGTCAACACAGTGTAACTTCACAAGACAGAGTGTTGTAATATTTAATAGCAGATCCGTGTCCATTCTCTTTGTAAAAGTTATTTTGAAACCATTTGAACACTCTCCGAAACACTGTCATTATGTATGAATGAAGTTAGAGTTGGAGTGAGTCAAGTTATCTTTCAGTAAAAAGTTAATCGTAATGATGACACAGGTTATGTTTTAAAACTTATCACGTAGTGATTCCTGAAGCCCATCGATGCCTATGAATGCTGTCTAGGCAGGCAGCTCTCTAGTTTTCGAGATATGGTTATGACCCGGACATTAAAGATTTCTCTAGGATGTTATCAGTTCAAGTGTGACGATCATCTGAAAACAGTTCTGAAAAGAGTTTTCAAGGCAACACTGATCCCCCCAAAATATAACATTTATGATGTACAAGCAGTTCATATTTACTGGTGTATTTAAATTATTTGTGTATTATTATTTAAACCACATTATGGTCAGAGATTTATGTCTTGTGGATGTTACATCTGAGATTTTTTAAATCATTAATAATCTCAATCTCTATTAGACTCATGATAATACATTATAATTCATTTATGTGCATTTTCAGATTAATTCTCTGTTAAAGTTAATTGGCACAGAATAACAATTTGTACTAGTCATTATAAATCACTTTATATGTGCAATGATTTTTTTTAAATGTATCACTTAAAATAGAAATAACAACCATGCTAACAGTTAGACAGTTTTTCTATAACATTATTAAATATTAAATGTTATTACATGTTGTGTAATGGTGCGTTATGTACATTTACACTTCTTCTTACACTACACTTAAATCTCTGCATAGTGGCTTATGAAATATTCACCTCACCTTGTGAATATGTATCGCAAGCATCTTAAATTTATGAGAGAGGTGTGACTATACAGAGTGAATATAAGCGCAATTGCACACGCTTCATTTTACAGAAAGCTATAGCTATAGCCAACAAAGCTTCACAAGAGGACCAGGCTGGAAATTATGAGGAGGCTGTTAAATCTTATCAACATGCAGTGAAATATTTTCTACATATAATAAAACGTAAGTGCATAAATATAGGACTAACCTATTTACAACAATGTGCAATGGTCTATTCAAGTTTCTTGTCATTTTCCTGGCATTTTAACCCTTTGTTCCCATGCATTTAGGTGAACCACAGGGTAAGGAGGGCAATCAGAAGATCAGAGATAAGTGTAAGCAGTATCTAGACAGAGCAGAAGAGCTCCAAGACTGTCTTGATAAGAAAGAGGTTACTATAAAATTATCACTGTCTTTTTGTATATTTATGAATACGTCCAAGCAATTTGGACCACAATGGACTGAGTTACACTTTTTAAAAAACTTACAAATTCAGATAGATCATGCTGTCTATGTGCAGTCTTCTTAAAACCACCTGTCTACAGCAGTTTCTTAACACATGCTGGAGATTAATACGCCTTTGGTCACTATTATAAGTTTCGTCAAATAGAACACATTTTGACCAACAATTTAACTCACCTTGAGAACAATAACTGCTCTGAAGCATGGTGGCAGCATCATTCTGTGGAATAAACTGAACACACGTAGAGGGAAAATTGAGCTAAATAAATAAGGTATTATATTATCACCTTTATTTATATAACACTTTATAAAATACAGATTGTCTCTCAAAACAGCTTTACAGGGATAAACAGGAAAATAATCATTCAGTGATGGAAACAGTATAAAGTTCTACTATAAAGCAGCTCTAAAAAGACAACTGAAAACAGTCATTATTCAAAGTCAGTTCATTGTTTCAGTCTGGTTTAATAACTGTGAAAAGTTCATCAAATATGTTTTTTTTTTTTTTTTTTAATGAGAGTAGGAAAGGTGTCTCATCAAAATCTCAATGAGCTTCGTAAACTGATATGGTCAGAAAATTAAAATATATATACATATATATTTTTTTTGATGGTTATGTGTCAGAAAGATAAACAGCAGTGGACTCAGTACATAGCCTTGGGGGTCTCCAGAAGCAATAAGCATATAGGAGTCCTGCTTTGTGTCCTGACTGTGGTCTGTTGCTTATTACTGGATCCAGTTGCAGACAGAGGTGCTTTGGCCAAAAAAAGAAGTTTGACTAGCCATGCAATGGTGTCCTCGTGGTTTTGCTTGTGCCTTTGTTGGGGCCTTACAATGTGCCATGTCTCTGTGAGTTATTTCAATGTGTTTGTGCATTTGTAAACCTTTTTTTTTGGCAGAATATACAGATATTGTTCAATGCTCTTAAATGGAAAAATATGTAATTGCAGTTAGAGGGCGTACTTAGGGCATTTAACAAGAAGGGCTGATGACAAAACTTTGACCTCTTGATTTCAAGTTCTGGCCGTCTAATAATAACTGAGTGTCTGGGAGGCAGGTGAGGTGGTTGTTCTGTGATTAGACAGTGACGCATTAGATGCTTTTTCACTGTAAGGTATTGTTGTCGAAGTTTATTTTCAGGGTGTTGCCTTTTTTTTAGGTTTGGTTCTTTTTGTAAAAGTTTAGTCCTAGCAGTATCATCAGATTATAACTAAGATACTGAAACTCAGTGTTTAGCCATAGCCCCTGGTTAGGTTGTGGGATGCGGGTTGTTTTTTTTCAAGGGACCTTGAGGGGCCACTGTATGTCCCTGTAACATCTTGTATCTCTTAGAGGTGTGGCAATAGAAGTGGCATACAACTTTAAATTCTTTGGTGTGTCACTGCACTGATGACTTCAGATTTACACTGAACACCATCCTTGGCGAAGCAGACACGACCAACACACTCTCATGCCAATGTAGATTTATTTTTAGAATTGGTGGCTAAAGGTGCAGTCACACTTTTGGTTACATTTCGTGGGCAAAAAAGGTCCATTGTGTATTGTCAATAGGTATGAAGCACAGCTCACACCAAAGTCACGAATCTGTGTGCATCTTTCACTCTCATGTGAAATTCCAGCTTGCGTCGATTTCTATTGAGATGACTGGATTACGCCCATGAAATTTCATCAGAGAACACTCAGTGTGACTGTACCTTAATTTGTATGAATTTGTACAATTTCATTTGTGCATTTTTGTACAATCTGCTTACATCCTATTCATGGTTAGGTTTATTGGTGGAGTTAGTGGTGGACCTTCAAGCTTACTTTTTTCTAAAAATCACACAGTTCCGGATGAATCACATTAGACGAATTCCTACAGAATCACCACTTTGTAAAATAGTTTTCTCATGAGATTGTGTTGCTTCCACTTCCTACAGAGATGCAGCTAAACTGAAGAAATTTGAAATTTACCAAATGGACCCTCATCATCTAAATCCACTGATTGTATTTGATATTTCTCAGCTACGTATATTTACAGTACTACAGTTATTTTAAAGTGAAAATTAAATAGTGTTTGCATTTGTACTGGTGGTTGTAGGGGATGGGATGAAAATTAAGAGGGCTTGGTGATATCAAGTTTTATAGACCAGCACAGCATTTCTTTTTCTTTTGAATAACGTGCATGGATGAAACATGCACAATAAGAACAGGAACTTGTATTAAGAAGGTACAAAGAGTCCATTTTGATTTCATGTTGACTATAAAGGTACTGGACCATGTATACTTTTTTAAAATACTTTTATCATTTCCTATCAATTGTCTGTCTGGCTACACTACATTCTATTTTTGTATTCCTTTCATGAATGTTTTTGTTTTTGTTTTGTTTACTGTGGTGTCTGGTGTTCACAACTTGGTTCTAAAGGAACAAAAGCAACAGATCTTGTTTATTACTAGCCTGCCATATTGCAATATTATGTCTGATAAGCAGTGATATGGCTCATGTAGGTGACCTTTCAGTTTGACAATGGAAACACTTGTTTATAGCTCAGTTATCTCACTGATGACTTCAGACTTTTGGTGGCTATACCATTAAAATAACACACTTGTCTGTTTAAATGTGAATGTGCAGATTTCTAGTAGCCTTAAACCAATATAATAATACAGAAGAGACTGGAGTTAGTTGTCACACATTTTATTACAGTGATTAATTCTCAGGGTGGGCTGGGAAGTATAGTTTACTGACAGGATAAGTTGTCATGTTGGGAACCTGTCCTTAATATTAATATCTAATATTAGTTTAGAGAAATGTCTAATTAGGTGATGAGAATAATTCATTCTACATTCCAGATGCATAATTAATTAAAAGTTAATGTAATGTATTGCAGATAATAAATTCAGTGTTTTGTCGAACAGAAATTGTCATTATTACATTAAAAAAAAAAATAATGATAAAATTAAAACAACTTACATTTGAAAACTCTCACATTAAAAACACCTTAAAGTTAGCCAGTGAGGTTTTATTGTGTTCACTTATTTACCTAACAGATATTACAGAAAGCAAGCATTTCTTTATTTGGATCAGATTTCTGTGAGAACAGCTAGCCTAAATCTCCCAGATAATCAGGGCAGATTAATTGTCTATAACTAACTGTAATCACTGTAACTTGGATACATTCAAAATATTACAATCAAATGGTTTTGTATGATTTGTACATCTGTTTATTTCCGGTCATGCAGTTATACTTTTTAACGTCTGGTGGCATCAGCTTGAGAGAAACCTTCTTGTTGTTACCAATAATATTTAATATATCAAGTACAACTTTTATTACGTAGGAATGACTTGTTGTTTTGTTCCTGAAACCGGAGGCGTTCGTAAGGGCGCGCCAAATGGGCGTGTCTCACACGTATGACGCATGACATTTTTGCAACACGTGAGCGTGAAGGCGGAAGTGACATTCGACAGTTTAATGCGGAAGTTGTTTTTTTTTTTCCTCTGTTGTTCTCCGATCTCAAAAATAAGTATTGAAAAATCATCAATTAACAATCCTCGTTGTTCGTTTGTAAAAACGTGTCAGTTTGTTAATATATCACTGTCTTTATATTTCCGAAACACGCAGTTCGTTCTTGGTTTTTTTCAGCCCCTATGGCTGCCAACAACAACAACAACTTGCAGGTAAGTTGGCAAACAAATGATCTCAGAGTTTATCAAACCGACAGCAAAAACTTTAACTTACGGATTTACTAAAGATAAATATTAAGTTTTATCGTGTTTGTAAATTCATATATTTAAAGGCGATAATTTTGTAGTAAATATAAGAAATTGTCGCCCATGTCATGCTAGCACCCTCGTGTTTTCTTTAAATTCTGTCATATAATCTACGTTAAATATACTAACAAACAATTATGGTCATAATCACTCTTGATTGCACGTGTTAATCAGACAATAACGTTAGCAGGTAAAGTTCAGATGAGCTAACAATAACCAGTCAGGTGTTTAGTTTGAAGTTTAGCTTAATGTTTTGTTTTGTGTTCATGAGTACAATTATAGTTTGGTTACATCTATTAATATTTAGCTCATTGTTCTGGTCTCTTAAGCATTATAGTTTTTTCTGTGGTGGACAGTTGTCACATTTATCATTTTTTTTTTTAGAATAAAGGTGTGCTGAAGTCTAATTTATGTGCTTTCATACACCTAACTGAAATTCCCCCATACTGTCCATGTTATGACAATAAAACTGCATTAATTACTTAATAGCTACATTGCATTTTCTTTTTAGAACATTCTGAAATACTGCTATGATATTTACCCCACAGAAAGCTATAGATCTGGCCAGTAAGGCAGCTCAGGAGGATAAGGCTGAAAACTATGAAGAGGCCCTGCGTCTATATCAACATGCTGTTCAATATTTCTTGCATGTTGTCAAATGTAAGTATGTAGCAGAAATCTGTTTATATCTGTTCATAAAGTATGATTTCAGCAACAGAAAACAGACAAACCTCAAGCATATTATTCCTGTCTTTTTTTTATCCAGGCTTTAATACTTTATTAAATGTTCATATGTATTGCTTTAGTGTTACATATGTTCTAATTAGAATGTTAATGAGAAGACATTACAGCTTTTGACACAACAGTGGCAGCTTTCAGTCACCTCTATACCTTTAACTATGTTTTTTTTTATTTATAAAGATGAAGCACAGGGCGATAAGGCCAAACAAAGCATCAGGGCCAAATGTGCTGAATATTTAGACCGGGCTGAGAAGTTGAAAGAGTACTTGAAGAAGAAAGAGAAAGCTCCAGCGAAACCAGTGAAGGAGTCTCAGTCCAGTGACAAAGGGTGGGTGCTGTGGATTAGTAGTTAATTGGATAAATACAAACATACACATACATTCATTTGAAATATGTGCTTGATTTTTGTGAAACAAAACATCAAAATTAATTAATTGCTAATTGTTTTTGAACACAATAACATGTCCGGTGTGAACGCGGAAAAATCTAATCTGGCTCTGATGGACCCTAATTACACAGGACTTGATTATTCAGACAGCCCATATTTGAAAATACGTAGTTTTGCATATTCCTAACTGCTAGCGTGTGCTGTCATGTCTATGCAAAAACGTGTTAGCAGCTGAGCCTGTGAACTTCTTCCTTTGCTGTTGTGCTATTTATATAACCATTCATTAGTTTAAGGTTGGTTAGTTTTTTTTTTAAGTGTTTTTGGAAGAAGTTTGTTATCCTCACCATTTATTTGATAGAAAATACGGTAAAAACAGTAATATTGTGAAATATAATTACAAATGAAAATGTTTTCTAATTTCTAGATGAGTATAATAATGTAATTTTAAATTTATTCCTGTGATGCAAAGCTGAATTTTCAGCATCATTAGTGTCACGCGATCCTTCAGAAACAATTCTAATATGCTGACTTGCTGCTCAAGAAGCTTTTATTATTATTATTGTCAATGTTGTAAACATTTTCAGTCATGATGCATTTATTGTCGCATTTGATAAGTTGAATGCAACCTTGCCGAATAAAAGTATTAATTAAAAGTATTTATATTTTTAACCATAGGAATGAGAGTGATGGAGAAGGAGAGGATCCAGAGAAAAAGAAATTTCAGAATCAACTCTCAGGTAAGTTATTCCCCATCCAGACACTTCACTTACTTTCTTTCTTTTTTTCAATAAATTGTACTTTCTTTATCAAATCAGTTACATTTATTAGTATGTTTTATAACTTGTAGTCTAAAGTAAATACTGAAAAAAACATTACTTTTTTTTGGTAACACATTTGATGTTTTTTAGATTTAATCCCAACAAATCTCAGTTGAGTCTTATGCACTGATTGACTGATCTTTTATCACAGGAGCCATTGTCATGGAGAAGCCGAACATTAAATGGAATGATGTTGCCGGGTTGGAGGGGGCCAAAGAGGCTTTGAAAGAAGCCGTCATTCTGCCAATCAAATTCCCACATCTCTTCACAGGCAAGTGGCTATATCAGTATCAACTAATAGGATACTGCTTTCATATAATTCTCTCAGTATTCAGTGGTCAGTAGTGCCAGTATGGGTATATCAAAACTGCAACTCAACCATTACCCTGTTGAAGGAACTGTTGAAAGAAGACCACTAATAATACAAATGGTTTTTGTTTCAGGTAAAAGAACTCCCTGGAGGGGCATCCTTCTCTTCGGGCCTCCTGGAACAGGCAAATCTTACCTGGCCAAAGCGGTAGCGACAGAAGCCAACAATTCTACCTTCTTTTCCATCTCCTCCTCAGACCTGGTTTCCAAATGGCTGGGAGAGAGTGAAAAGTGAGTCTTGTGAGGAATGCTGCCGGTTACCTTTACCTGTTTTAGCAGTTTAAGTTCCTTTCGTGCATCTTTCTTGCTTACTACTCTACTCTTTGCTCCCTTACTTTTGTATTTTTCTCAGATTTTAATTTCAGCAGATAAGCACAGTGCTCAAACAACAAATTTTGGGCACCAGTACAAAACATTTTTGGCAGTCAACATAGGCATTCACCAGAAAGTGAACGTATGAAATATGTTTTGTTAAAATTTGCTATGGAAGGTAAATAGTACAGACATTTCTAAAGCAACAGGCCATAATCAGTAAACAATACTGTAGCATAGGGATAGGGGTAAATGTTGAGTCAGAAATTCATAATCACAAGTTTTAAATTAGCTGTTAATAATTCTGTTTTTTTACAAAGCATATGCCGTACAAAATAATGGAGATAAAAAATAAGTGCATTGGCAGCTGTGGATTCTGAGCAAAACATTATATACAGGAGCCTTCAGAGTTTGCATCATGCTCTGATTGACAGACCATTTAAAGGGATAGTTCATGCAAAAATGAAACTTCCGAGTTTCTTTCTTCTGTTGAACACAAAAGAAGGTATTTTGAAGAAAGTTGGTAACCAAACAGTTGCTCGTAGGTATTGACTTACATTGTATATATTTTTTTCCATACTATGGAAGTCAATAGGGACCATCAACTATTTGGTTACACACATTCTTCAAAATATCTTAATAATGACAGAATTTTCATTTTTGCATTAACTATCCATTTAAAGTGACTGATTTGTCATTTCATTTGCACAGAGTGCAAGTCTACTTAATGTATTTATATTTCCAGACCTATTTAAGTGCAGCTTTTTTTTCTGGGATTGCTGAACAGAATTTGATATCGAGCAACCTTGACTTACCAACTGAAATATAAATGAAAGCCAAAAAGCTTATTAAAACATTTAATTCATTTTTAGTTATAGTTTTCATGGCCACACTTCCAGATTCTCTACCTTTTATGAAAATAATACATAGTCAGGTCTAGAGTTTTGATTGGTTAAAGTTGCTTGTCATCTGATTAAATGGGTAAAATGATGCCATGCGATGTCTAAACGGTTCCTTTCATCCCCTCAGGCTGGTGAAGAATTTGTTCACTTTGGCCCGAGAGCACAAGCCCTCTATTATCTTCATCGATGAGATCGATTCACTCTGCGGCTCCAGGAGCGAGAATGAAAGTGAAGCAGCTCGCAGAATCAAGACTGAGTTTCTGGTTCAGATGCAAGGTAATTCTTTTATACAGTATGACCATCTGTAACAGGGATGTCAAACCCTGCTCCTGGTTGGAGTTTAACTCCAATCCTAATTAAACACACCTTAAAGAAACTAAAATAATGACTTATTGACTACAGAGTTTTGTCTGAAATGCATTCCAAACCAGCAGTTATGTAAAATCATACAATGAAAATCTCTTTGATGTTAGTCAAAATCAGATCAGTTTTTTTTTTTTTTTTTGAATACTTACTAGTTCATGTTACTTGTTACATTTTTCCTCAAAAGATTAAAGATGGATGGATAGATAATTTTCTTGACAAATGAGCACATTTCCTCCCCAAAGGTTTTACTGGAATGCAAAAATCATATTGTGATATTACAAATGATTATTTAAGTTGTAAATTCACATACATTCTGTTAATATGGTGTTGTTATGGTGTTTTAATGACCCATTAGTACATTGTAATACAAATTAATGTCTTTATAGGTGTTGGTAATGACAATGAAGGGATCCTGGTGCTGGGAGCTACAAATATCCCTTGGACGTTGGATTCTGCCATCAGAAGACGGTAGTAATTTGTTTTCATGAGTGACTTAATTACTATGGCAAAACCGAAAGAGATCAGTCGGTATCTGTCAGTTAAAGATTATCTCATTAGACTCTGTGTCAGTGTGATGCATCGTGATTGAATGACATCACTGAGTGACATCAGCTAGAACAGGTTATTCAACTCTTGTAGTTCAGTATGAGCCAGAGAGCATGAATCACTATGAATCATGTGATATGTTATTATGAAAGATCTACAGGTCTATACAATTTTTGTAATAATCTATCTTTTTTTTTTTTAATGTGAATCCTTTTGAAATCTAGTTCAGGGTTTCTACAAAAATATTGCGTAGCATAATAGTTTCAACGTTGATATTAATAATAAATGTTTCTTGAGCAGCAAATCAGCATATTAGAATGATTTCCAAAGGATCATGTGACACTTAAGACTGGAGTAATGATGCTGAAAATTCAGCTTTGCATCACAGGAATAAATTAAATTTGTAAATATACTAAAATACAAAACTGTTCTATTAAATTGTAATAATAATTCATAATATTACTCTTTTTACTGTATTTGTCATGCAGCCTTGTCGAGCAAAAGAGCTTGCTTTAAAAAAAAAAAAAAAAAAAACTTATTTTTTTAAATATTAATATAGTGTATGCATCTATAACCTAGACCTGTGACCTAGACAAAGGGTGGTGACTCCATTTGTGTTATTTCATAAATTTTGACTAGACTGTTTGACTATTGTTTTAATATGGGAAAAATGGTAACAAATAGAATTTATCTTCTGTGTTGTGTTTAGATTTGAGAAACGTATCTACATTCCACTGCCAGAAGAGCACGCTCGCGGATTCATGTTCAAACTCAATCTGGGCAGCACACCTAACAGTCTCACCGAATCAGACTTCATCACTCTGGGCAAGAAGACAGACGGTTACTCTGGTGCTGACATCAGTGTCATCGTCAGAGATGCCCTCATGCAGCCCGTCAGGAAGGTTCAGTCCGCCACTCACTTCAAACGGGTGAGTCCTCGATGACACTGATTACATCAACACTTTAAGAAACCAAAACATGAAATGAGTGTGAAAGAGTCTGACATTAATATGTATTAAATTAATGAGTCTTAAATGAATTATTCACCATTCTAACCGTAACCTTGATCTTTTCTTTCATTAGGTACGAGGACCATCAAGGAATGACCCGAATGTCATAATCGATGACCTCTTAACCCCTTGCTCCCCAGGTGATCCACAGGCTATTGAAATGACATGGATGGAAGTCCCTGGAGAGAAACTTTTGGAGCCAATTGTTTCCATGGTGAGCATATTTTCTCATATTTTTACACCATCATCAGTATACACTAATTGTGCTTAATACAGTATGTGACTATTGTTCATAAGAAAAAATTATGCTGTGTCCCAGTGTCAAGCTATTTTTGTCTTCCTGAGTGAAAAAGCTCTGTTAAAAGTGACTCTACATAAAGTGGGAAATTAGAAATGTATTTATTTTATGCTTTATTACATGTCCTTTAAATGTATGAAAACACTACTGTTCAAAATTTTAAGGTCAATAAGACTTTTAAAGAAATTAATATTCAGCAAGCATGCATTAAATTAAAGTGACTTTAAAGAATTTTATAATGTTCGAAAATATTTCCACTTCAAATAAATGCTGTTCTTTTAAACGTTCTATTCATCAAAGAATCCTGAAAAAATGTATCACTGTTTCCCCCAAAACTATTAACTGTTTCCAACATTGATAATAAATTAGCATATTAGAATGATTCCTGAAGGATCATGTGACACTGAAGACTGGAGTAATGATGCCGAAAATTCAGTTTTTGGACGGGAATAAATTACACTTTAATATATATATATACATATACACACACACACACACGGGGTTTGTACGGTCATGAAAATTACATGAAAATTGTCCCGAAGCCGTAAATAAGTCGGGGCCCGTCGGGTTTGGGCTGAAATACAGGGCTCTAAACAAAATTAAGTGGCTTAATTTGTGCGGCTTGTTGCGTTTAAGCGGCAAAAATACACACAAAATGACATTAAAATGAGTATCCTCATAAGCATTGTTGTTTTTTTCTTAAGTGAATGTAAACAGTTGCGAAAGAGAAAAGTTTCCAAAACGAAATTCAGGTCCTGCATTTAACCGAGTTAAATAAATGATAATATTCGGTGATACGATATGTTCTCTGTGTGGAGTAAAGGTCATTGCACACTGGTCCGAAGTTTTCGCACGGTAAAAAAAATAAATAAATATGACCTCACGTTGTCAAGTTACCTTTATTTATATAGCGCTTTTAACAATACAGATTGTCAAAGCAAGTTTCCAATATCAAAATAGGAAAATAGTGTGTCAATGTAAAATGACAAGATTAAACACTCAATTTTCAGTTAAAGGCATTTCACTATTGAATTCAGTGATGTCATTGTCCAGCTCAGTTCAGTTTAAATAGTATCTGTGCAATCAAGTCGATGATATCTCTTGAAATTAAGTGTCCCCAACTGAGCAAGCCTGAGGCGACAGCGGCAAGGAACCAAAATTCCATCAGTGACAGAATGGAGAAAAAAACGTCGTGTCAATCACATTTACACACTGCCTCCGAAACTTTCGTCAGTCATAAAAAAAAAAAAATTCGGATCAGGTTCGATTTTCTGCGTTTTCACATCCATAGCATGCAATTTGATAGGAAAGGATGACGAATACGGAAAAAAAATGAAAAAACGCAGAGACTGCCCAAAACTGACATGTTAGGGCTCTTTGGAGATATAATGTTCCAACAAGCCTGTTGATCAATTACCAAAGAAGAATGTCAAAATTATTCAGCAAAATAAGATTTTCTTATCAAAGTGATAAAATGTTGTGTTGCAAAAATGAGTACACCCTCCTGAAAATTACTAAATAAAACTTAAAAAAAAAAAAAAATGGTACAAGAGGAATACCAAATTATTGTTTTAAGTATGAAAATATAGCAGAAGTAGCACCGACATTCAAAAACAATGGACTTGTGACAAGGCTCCTGAAGTAATCAGGTCTTCACTTTAAGTTTTCATTTAGTGATGAGTGAATTTTTGCTACAAAAAGAGCAGGAGAAATAACACGCAAGAGTCTCAGAGCCGGCAAAAGCTATGAAAAAAGTGACACTTTATCTCACAGAGTATGACGCAGCCTGCAGAAGTGACATTCATGGTTGTTGTCACCACTAGAATTACCTACTGTAGCCAAAGCAAAATAAACTTCTATAACCTCTTCCAAGGCCCATATACAAAATAGAGACTTCTGGGAATCCATACTCTGGTCTCAAGAGACCAAGTCAATCATTTCGGATCCAAAAGCATCCAAAATGTTCTGGTGTTGCTAGAGGAGGAGTACAGTGAGAAGTGCTTGGTACCCACAGTGACGTTCAGTGGTAGTAAAGCTCTTCTATAGGGATGAGTGAGTGCTGAATGTGTGAGGGAGTTGTGCTTTATCAACGCTGTCATGAATTCACACACTACTGTGTGATGTAATACAAAAACTTGAAACGGAAGATGCTACCCTCCCCTCATTCCCTGCATTATTGGGCATTTTTTCAGCATGACAATGAAGATATTCATTCTCCCAAAGTGAAAATCCTTCAGTGGACATGTATTTCACTCAATCTTAACACAGCTGTGGGGGATTCTGTAGAGACGAGCTGAGCAAAACTCCCCATTAAAGACCAGAGCATTCAAGGAGGTCGTCCTCCAGGAGTTAAACAGGGCAGATGTGAAAATTTGTCATGAACTTGTACACTGAGTGCCAAGAGGGTCAGAGCAGTATACTTAAAGTTCTGGAGGACATACTATACATTTGCTGAATTAAATCTAGGGTGTACTCATTTCTGCAGTCCTTCATTTAAACAAAATTGGCTAATTTACTTATCTTACAGAAAATATTGGCATATATTTTGTTGTTTTTATTAAGTATATGTTTAATACGTTTCAATTTTGCCATCTTTCCATGAATTATATTAGTGATCATTAAGAAAATACATCTTTTATATTTATTCAGAGGGGGTGTACTCATTTATGCTGTGCACTGTGTGTATATATACTGTAGAAAAGTCATTTTAAATTTTAATATTATTTTACAATATTACTTGTATTATTGTATTTTGATTAAATATTTGCAGCCTTGGTGAATAACGTGATTTTTTTTGTTTTATTTTTTTTGTTTTGTTTTTGATTTTATTTTTTTTTTCTACTGAGCGCAAGCTTTTGAACATTAGTGAATTTGTGTGTATTTTGGCTACTTTGCTGCATCTTTGAATGGTTCAACTGAGTAGAATAATATTAATCATTTTATAGAATAATATAATTTTTTGTGTTTTAAAAGAAATATTAATGCTATTAGTGTTTGTTAAAAAAAGTAAAAATGAATAAAAGATAATTTAACATTTAATATAAAAATAGGAAACGGTGAATATTGTTTTTATTATATTTTATTTTATTATTATTTTGGCTTTATTTTGATAGGACAGTTAGTTGACAGGAAGCAAAGTGGTAGAGAGAGAGAGACTCCAACTCGGGATGCCCGATATTTTTATTTTTATTATTTTATTTTATTTTTATTTTAAAAAACTGTTGAATTGCAAGACTGGTACGGTACTTTCATCAATTCCTCATTATACCCTGTTCATACCCACAGTCGGACATGCTGAGGTCCCTCGCCAACACAAAGCCCACCGTCAACGAGCAGGATCTGGAGAAGCTGAAAAAATTCACTGAGGACTTTGGACAGGAGGGCTGAACAGAGCCGGTCTCCCGAAACCAAAGCAAACAGATTGTGATTGTAACGTCTTCTCTCTCGCCCTTCACACGCCCCTCTCTTCCCTTCGTGCTCTTCCTCTGACCGACGAGCCCACTCAGCTCAGGCTAAAGGCTAGATGTAATTTGAAATATGTATCTCTTCAAGCCCACCTCAGTTTTTCTTCACGTTAATAGCAGCTCTGCCTGCAAGGCTGCCATCAGTACCTTGTGACCATCATGCATCTTTTATCATTAATAAGCAGTCTCAATCATAATTATCTGTGCTTTCTATGATTAACACAGTCAGCAGGACCTACAACAGATGAGCTGTAAAACAATTTGGAATTATCATTTGTTCCTTTATGCAGTGACTAAACTAATACTAATGTCAGTTTTGTTTACAGTCACATAAATCAAAGTTTTGATGACACATGAAGACTTGCCAGCTCCGTTTTGAAATGCTTTGTTGGCTGTGCTTTGTTTTGTAGGAGAAGAACCATGTAAATGACTCTTGTTTGTTGTTGCAAAGACCTCTTGGGTGCAGGTGTAGACATTATTCACAAGAGTAGTGAGATCTGTCATTTCAGAGCTCATTTGAGAAAGTTATGGTTTGAATCTGTGCATCGGCATTTGATATAACACTTAGAGATCCGCTTTTAACAATTCAGGCACTCTTTACATATACTACATATGGTTTTGTCTCCATGTACATCGTTACTTTCAGTATATTACTGTAAAATGTGCTATTCCTTCACTGAGATATGAGTTACATTATATGTTCAGGGGCCAATGTTGGACGTTCGTTGTAAATTGACTTGCTGAGGCTCAGCACACAACGTGCCTTCTTCACATTTTCCTCCTGTTTGTCTCTCTCGATCCGCATACACACAGATGCTCAAATACTGATGCTTATTGATGGCTATGTAACTGTTTTTATAGGCAGAAGGTTTGGGAATGATTGGATGATATTTGCACATTTTGTTTAAAACTTTACAAGCATATATATCAATCTGTATGCAGCTCCTATGCACTTATAGGGTGTTTGTTTTGCCATTTAAAAACCTATAAGACATTGTACTATTAGAAAAACAATTTAGAAAAGATATATTTGGTTTGTTTTAAGGATAAGTCTTGTTAAACAGACGCTTTCCAGACAGTTTAAAAGTGGTTTGTCTCATTCATTTTAATATTCACATGTAAATAAAGGTTGAAATGAAACTTACTTGACTTATTTGCTCCTTTATGTTTTCATGTCACACAAACTCCTAAAACTCTCATTGCCTTGTCAGTTTTGTATTTTTAAATTTTATTTTTATATTTTTCATAGCGGGTTGAATGGTATGTCATTGTGGGCGGGATTTTGGATAACGGTCTTATGTTTGAATCAAATTCATTGGCTAAGATGGCAAAAATACCATTAAAATGCTTTTCAACATTAATTAAGAAAGTGACAGTTATTGACGGTCTTCCTGCGCTGGAAAGAATGTTGAACTTTGGAACTTGTAGTCCATTTTCTGCACAAGTCGCGGTAAGCGTAGGTTTAAAAAACTACAACTCCCATAACTCCACCGCTCACACGCATTTAGGTGCATAGATTCTGTGTTTTGGTTCGTGTGGTGAACGGAAAGAGTTAGCTTTTGCAGTCTCACGGCTTGAATTTAGTATTTAATCTACCGGACGAGCCTCTAACACAACACTAGGTAATAAAAGAGCATAAACGGCTCGACCGAAGGCCTGTTATCTTCTGTCCGCGAGACGGGGGAGTGTCTGGAATTGGTCATTTAGCTTGTGAGCTAACGTCAGCAGCATCAGGTTGACCCATGTCCTCTGAGGAGGCTCTCGGCTCTGCGCTCTCACACTGGCTCTCCTTTAACTCCTGGTGGCTGCTTCTGCCTTTCGTTATGCTTTTGGTAGTGGCTGCTTTTATCGTGGCCTTCGTGCTGCTGCTGTACATGATATCCCCGTTAATAAGCCCCAAACCTCTCAAACTGAACGGGGCCCATGTTGTGGTAAGTTCAATGTCTTATAAATCTGTTAGAAATATGTCTCATAACATCAAAAGCAGCTAAGCTAACGAGAAACGAATGTTATAAGGTGTTGTCCATCTATCGAAAAAGCATAATAGTTTAATTGCATTAACTGTCATCGTTGCTGCTTATTCATAAAGTGATTATATGAAATGATAGTAGACAATCTTAAACCTAATGAAGCTGTGATCACTGATAATTATTCATTGCTTCACATTGTGCATTTGACTTGATCAGTTGCTGAAACTGTTTGTTATCGCTTCAGATTGCAAATGCTCATGAAATTAATTAACTAATATTCATGTTAAAGGTCATATTTTACTGGAGGCTAAATAAGTGTAATTGTACTGGTTATGCAACCATCTGTTCCAGGGCAATGGACCTTTTCAAGCGGGCACTGCATGTTTTTGCATTTGCTAGGGTTCATAGTTTATCAAGAGCTCAGACTTATCTAGTTGTAAATGAACAGCATGTTGAGCTAGAAATAGGCAATGTTTATCTGTGATGATTTCATAGGATATTTTGCACAGCTTTGTTCAGAAAATGCTTATTTTTATGTATTTGTGCTTTGCGCAGTTGATAGTATTCATGGAGACGTCAGAATTAATTCATATAGAGCATTCATACAATTCATAACACATAGAATGAAAAGCCATGATTCTGTTTGTCCCATTTGTGTTGTCCATATATGCATGTAAAAACCATCTTCATTATTTATGAGTTTTAACCTGGTAAAACCTAATATATTAAGCTGCAGTCCAAAAAAAAAATGTAAGTTTTTATTGCAAATAACTGTTTATTGATTTGAACTCTCTATTGAAACTCTATTTTTTTTTTAAGACTCATGTATAATACTAGTGAATATGGAGCTTATATTTGAGGAATATAAAATCATTTTCATTTTATTCAAACGGAGCAAACATATGCAATTTAGTGCAGTTGCTGATATGTATATGGGCAAAAATAAGATGAAATTACTGAAATTCTAATCAGTAAAGGCTTCTCAGTAAAAAGACACATATACCATGACCTGAAGGGGGACATTTTTAGAATGAGAGAAAGATATGAAAAAAAAAAAGAAAGTATAAGCTATTAATCAGGTGAAAGAAGGCATGTAGTACTTTGTGTACAATAGGTAAGTATTGATCATGTTGATAATTTAGAGGCCTTAGAGATTCAGTAGGCTTCATAGGGTTAAGCTATGATTCAAACCATCAGTCTTATACATTATTGATAAAAATCAATTTATGGAGAACATTAACATGATTTTTAAATCTTCAACCTAACTGTTGCACTCTATATCTACTGGATGAGATTAGATGCACATTCATTGGCACCTTGGTTGGTTTGTAATAAATCTGCTCTGAATGCCATGTCCATCATCAGGTGACCGGAGGCAGCAGTGGGATTGGGAAGTGTATTGCCATGGAATGCTACAAACATGGTGCCTTCATCACTCTGGTGGCACGAGATGAGGTCTGTCACACGCATGTCACTGGATATCATCTGCCAGTCACTGCATACACTAGCGTTCAAAAGTTTGAGGTCAAGAATCTCTTATGCTCAACATAGCTGTATTTATTTGAACAAATAATACAGTAAAACAGTAATATTGCGAATAATTATTACACATTAAAATAATAGTTTGTAATATATTTTCTAATGTCAGTTATTCCTGTGATGCACAGCTGAATTTTCAGCATCATTACTCCAGTCTTCAGTGTCACATGATCCCTCAGGAATCATTCTAATATGAGTTGGTGCTCAATGTTCTGCTTAATATTTTTTTGGAAGTTGTGATGCTTTTTTTCTGGATTTTTTTGATGAAAAGAAAGTTAGACAGCAGTTATCTTGTTTTGTAACATTATAAATGTCTTTGTCACTTTTGATCAATTTAAAGTATCCTTGCTGAATGCAGTTATTCAATTCTTGTAGAAAAAAAGTGCTGAGCCCAAACTTTTGATGATTATTAGACATAATAATTATTGCTGCCATTGGATGTTATTAAATATTTGTTGTTGTACATATTTTTCTACAGCACAAACTGGTTCAAGCCAAGAAAGAAGTGGAGAAATGTTGCATAAATGATAAGCAAGTATGTATTTCTTTGATGTGTTTATATATGTTTATGTATCTTTAAATGTAAGTATGTATTCTTTTTGTACTTTTTGGGCATTGCACTTAAAATCAACTCTTAAATGGGCATGCCACGTCTAATTATTGTTATGATTACCTCTAGGTGGTGCTTTGCATTTCTGTTGATGTGTCGAAAGACTACAACCAGGTGGAGAGCGTCATTAAACAAGTATGTTTATTCTGTTTACCATTTTATAAGAATTGCATGTCAGCATTAATTCTGGTCATTGTTTTGAAACATTATTCATGTTTTGTTCAGATGGTTAGCGATGAGGCTGCTGACTGCTGTGTTGTTTGTTTGCTACACAGGCTCAAGAGAAGCTGGGTCCTGTGGACATGCTGGTGAATTGTGCCGGGATGGCTATATCTGGGAAGTTTGAGGAAGTGGAAGTCGACCGCTTCAAGGTAAGAACAGCATAGACACTCGGGTGGGCATTTTTAAATTATGCTAGTAAGCAGCCACCTTGCAACACCCTCTGGCCCTTAAGAACCGCTGTCCTGCAGAGTTTAGCTCCTAAGTTAACCCTAATCAAACCTAATTAAACAAGCTAATCAATTGTTTTCTCCATACCCGCTCCATATCCCCTATATTGTGCACTGTATCGGATGTCGGCCATTATGTGTCTGAAATCTGAGTGAACAATTCCCTGCAATCGTTCGCTTGTTTATACCCACAAAGCACTCTGATTTCTGAAGCACTCTTTCCACCGCAGATAGGACTGGTGAGCTGGAAGAGAGAGTGCTAAACAAACGATGCAGCTTTTAAAGAGCGCACGTTTTAACATTTATATCATGCTGGTTCTAATTTTAACATTTTTTATTAATCATTACTGGATTAAAACACATTCAAATATAGAAAGACAACATTAATATATAGATTAATTAATGGAAATGATATGCCAAAATTAACATGTTGTTTTTTTAGGCATTAACTCAGCATGTATTAAGGAAGAAATTATCATTTGGTGGATGGTTTAAAAGTATTTGTTAATCACCTCTATGTAACATTAATTTTAACATATTCATAACAGTTGCCTTAGGGCGCTGCACGTCCATGACATCTTTTATCTGAGAGAAAAACCCTGCTCGGGGGAGACACTGAAAATAATAAATACATACAATGATGTACACTAATAATTATTTGTTTGTTGCCAGTATTTAATTATTGATTGAATGATTATAATCACAAATTAAGTATTACAAACCAAAATAGTATTTATTGTACTAATGTACCATAGACAAAACCACAAAGCTGGTATAGAGGTATGTATAATTACAAAATAAGTTTATTATAGTTGTTATTTTTAATAAATACATGTATGATAAAAGTACATAAGTGATAAAGCTGTCTGCAACAGCTCCAGCTCTCCGATGCACAATGTACACATTATTGTCCAAATTCACTCACTTAATTTTGTTCACTCCTTGCTAATATAGTGCACTTAACTCTTATACACTACAAAAGAATTAGTGGACACAGCACAGGTTTTCAGGATTACTAGTTTTTTACTAGATTACAAGTTACCGGCTGCTGAGTTTGATCAAGGCTGGAGCTAAACTCTGCAGGAAAGTGAGAACCTCTGCCCTAGAAACGACTCTAATTACCCTAACAATTCCTCTAGCGTTATGATGGCGAGACTTCTGTTCCTGAGGTGAAGCATGTGCTCTCTTTTAACAGAAACTGATGGAGGTGAACTATCTGGGCAGCGTTTACCCCACCCGGGCTGTGATCACCACTATGAAGGAAAGGCGGATGGGCCGCATCATGTTCGTGTCATCGCAGGCAGGGCAGATCGGCCTCTTTGGCTACACGGCCTACTCACCATCCAAATTCGCCCTGCGTGGTCTGGCTGAGGCCTTACAGATGGAGGTGTGTATATTCATGATGCTCGCTTAGTGTCTACCACATTGCAGTCCGTTGAAACTTTGATTTTAATTTAGTCTCTCGTCCTGATCTTTCCTAGATGAAGCCCTATAATATCTATGTAACTGTGGCATATCCTCCAGACACTGACACTCCAGGTTTTGCAGAGGAGAATAAGACTAAGGTGAGATAATAGATGTTTGTTCCTTAATAGAATTAGTCTCTGAATATTAAATACCTGAAATATTAGAACAGAACATTAATATTAATAGAATATTTAAAAGTGAAGGATTTCTAACAAGGTAGGCCTGTGCTCTGTTAAATAGTTGAATCTTTGTTTTTGAATTTTAAAAAAAATATATTGAGCGCTAATATTGGATGGCCTTTTGTCCATGCACTAATACTTTATTTTAGGGACCAATTCCCACTCTTAACTAGTTGCTTATTAGCATGCATATTACTAGCATACTGGCTGTTTATTAGTATTTCTAAAGCAGCAAATAAAGAGCTTATTGAGGCAAAAGTTGTAGTTAATAGTTAGTTAATAGTGAGAATTGGTCCCCAAACTAAAGTGTGACCAAATTTTATTCTTATGTTTTTTTACTGTCTATTTGGCAGCCTCTGGAGACTAAGTTAATTTCAGAAACGTCTGGAGTCTGTCAGCCTGAGCAAGTAGCAAAAATTGTGGTGAAGGATGCAGTGGTAAGTATGGATTGGTCAAGCTAGTCAACTACTCATCCAACAATTGAATTCTGATCATTTTCTCACCCTTGTGTCAGTCCAAACTTGTATGACTTAATTTCTTCTGCATGTGGAACACAAAATAAGTTATTTTGAGAAAAATCCAGGGATTTTTTGCCAGTGGTCTTCAAAATATCTTAATTTTGGGTGAACTATATCTGTAACACACTAGTCAACTTTGATAACCTTCTGCTCCTACAATTAAATCTGTTGATTTAATAAATCACATTTGATATTTTTCTCTAATTCTGTTTGATATTAAGTCTAAAACATTTTTGTTTGTTTCATAAACTGCTATTTATATTTTTATATAATATATATTATAATACTATAATAACTATTATTTGTCTCAAATACCTTCTCATGTTTCTGTTCACTCACAGCAGGGAAATTTCACCAGCTCATTTGGACCCGATGGCTACATGCTGTCAGCGCTGACCTGTGGGATGTCACCTGTTACCTCCATCACTGAGGGGCTGCAGCAGGTACGGCCCATTATCACAAAACACTGAGAGTCTGAGTCTAGTCCAACAGTGTCATCATATTTGACTCGCTGACAATACCCTAGGAGATGGAAATGGGTGACTCCTCCCTTTTCGTGTAATTATTTCAGCATCATGTGCCTTTCATCATCCTGCTTGGCCTTTGTAACTTAGTAACATCATGTTTGCATTCAGCTTTCGTAGGGCTATTTGAATCAGTCACGGTCTTAGATATTCCCTTTGAAGATTTTAATGAGCCTCTTGACTTTTGCCCAGCTCGTCACTGACTCTGTAAAATCAGAGGAATAAACCTGTGAGATCAGCCAGACAGCGTTTTTACTCCTCCTTTTTTATGAATTCCTTTGAAGAGTAGAAGATAGTCACAGCAGATTTTAAAGTAAAACACAATCAGATGTTATCAGCATGTGAAGAAGGAATCTGTGTGTGCCGAACACTACAAATCATTTTGGCTAATTCGGTTATTCAGTTTATCTACCAATAACAGTATAGTACCATTTTTAAATGCATTCTGTGATGTTCAGCATATTTTCCACAAGAATATGTGAAGAAAGTCTGCAGATTCAGACTGTGGCCAGAATATCTGTAGTATAACAGTGTCTCCATTCCTTTATATCTTGTTGACAAAAATATTATGAGGTTTCTAAATCAGTCCAGATGTTTGATGTCACGGCAACTACCCACAGTCTGGATTCTGTGCAGTTTTAACCTAATAAGAAATGTACAAAATCTGTTTTTAAAAATAGCTGAGATGGATGGATGGATAGATTGAATTGAATTGATGATTAGATAATGTATAAGTATATAATAGATAATATATAAGTAAGATAGATAGATAGATAGTGATTGATTTTCCTGTGATGTGTTCAAATGGTCATATTATCTCACTCTGTCCAGATTGTGACGATGGGGTTGTTCCGCACTATCGCTCTCTTCTACCTGGGCAGCTTCGACAGCATCGTCCGCCGCTGCATGATCCAGAGAGAACAGTCCAAAGCAGCAGACAAGAGGGAGTAGCACCAGCATTCCCACCATATGCACCTCCATCACCTCCGTCAGCACCACTACATTCTCACACACACACACACACACACACACACACACCTCACAGCACGCCTGGCAGACGTGTTCAAATGCGCAGAAGAGGTCTACACTGACAAAACAGTTTTTTTTTAGTAGACCTATAATAGGTGTTGTGTCTTTCAGGACCCCTATCATTCCAGTGCATGCTGCATCAATATTTCAAGCTCTTTAAAACAAACACCTTTATTTGCATTGAAATGATTTACTCTTTGGCTCTCACTGCCTCTAGTACATTCTCTCGTTTCAGAAGGTTTGTGGTCGTTCTCAAAACCACACACTACCTGAGTTCGTGTTCTAGCCTGTTGGCGTAATGTTATTTTAACACTAGAATTACTTTTAGTCAACTCTTATTTATATTGAGATGTTACCATATGCCGTATAGGTAAGAAAAAATCTGTATAGGTGAAGAACAACAACTTCACTTCCTTATGTTACAGTGAGGTGAAGAACTGTTCTTTTGACTGGTCTGTGATGTTCGTAGTCAAGCACTGTATCTTCCTGCTTTTAGATTTCATAGTTTTAAGGTACGGACACAGGACATCTGTGTTTTCAGATGAAACAGCCTGAGTCTGCCACTCTGCCTTATCTTCTTTGCTCTGTGTGGGGGTTTCTGAAGGAAATGTTTACCTTATAAATGTGCGTGCGAGTGTGTATGTATATTTGTCTGCTTGTACGCATGCGTTTAGGTGACCTCAGGGGCTTCTAAGAGTTCACTGAACTGAAGGATGGGTCAGGATAAGCCATTGTGGTGGTAATGATGACTCGCTGGTTTGAGTTAATGCACCTCTCTGCCAACAGGTGGAGCTGGAGATCCAAATGGATCAGGTGTAACCAGAGCAAAAGCCTACATGTGCAGCAGCTTGTATTAAAAACTGATCTAGAATCAGTCATAGTCAGATGATTCGATGTCCACAACCCCAGAACTCTGTAGTATTGCAGGTGAATAAATGTGAGTACATCGTGTTCACGCAGGCATTTCAAATACTGTAGATGTTGTGAAGCTTGATCAGATTTGTACACCAAAACAAGCAATATGGCTTCCACAAGTCAAGTGAATTTCCTCGTGCTCTGCTGTCGTAATGTAAAATGGATGGTTCCAGCATATAAACTGTGTTTTCTGATTTAGGCCTTCCAAACTTGCCCCTTGTCCTTGTTGCAAGTTGTACCTTACTGACAACACAATAGCTAGAGAGAAAATGACACTTACTCATGCTGTTGTAATATTTGCCTTCCTCACTGTCACAAGCAAACGGGGAGCATGTGATGTGTTCACACCCTGCAGTTATACGAGCGGATGTTTATGAGGAGTCCAACTCTTGAATGCCTGAATGCACAGAAAAGAGTCCATTTAAAGCAGGGGTGTCCAAACTCCGTCCTGGAGGGCCGGTGTCCTGCAGAGTTTAGCTCCAACCCTAATTAAACACACCTGAAGCAGCTAATCAAGCTCTTACTAGGTATACTAGAAACTTCCATGCAGGTGTGTTGAGGCAAGTTGAAGCTAAATTCTGCAGGACACCGGCCCTCCAGGACCGAGTTTGGACACCCCTGATTTAAAGTGATAGTTCACCCAGAAATGAGCATTCTGTTATTATTTACTCACCCCCATGTTCTTCCAAACCTTTAGGACTTTCTGTTTTCAGTAGTACACAAAAGGAGAAGTTTAGTGGAATGTTCATGCTGCTCCTTTCCTTACAGTGAAAGAGGGATGCAAAGCTCCAAAAACAACAAAAAAGGACCATAAAATTGGTCCATATTAGATAATTTTTCAGAAGAATATAGAAAAATGGTGTGATTTGATTTATGTGAGAAACAAGAGTGAAATTTAAGTCCTTATTGAACAGATCTTGAATTTACTGTACATGAGGTTTGAGATTTATGGCATATGGTACAGTTTTCTGTGAGTATTGAGTTAACTTTTTGGCTTCTTATGGTTTCAAGACTGTAAATATAATGTGCAAGAGTCGTATGAACTACTTTTATGGTGCTTTTCATTTTATGGAAAAGAACAGCATAAACATTTGGCTAAATTTCACTTTCTCATTCCACAGAAAAAAGGAAAGTCTTATGGTTTTGGAATGACATGAGTGTGAATAAATAATGACAGAATTTTCATTTTTGGTTGAAGTAACACTTTCATTCAATACAACTTTTTTTTATGCTGCTCTGTTTTCCGTAGAACTTACGTGCAAACTCGTCACCTTTCCGTTTTCATCTTACCTCCATATGACGCCTAATAAAGTAGTGATTATAAGCACATAGGCTTCTGTATAGGAGTAACCGCTCTATTTCTGCTTTCCCGTAACATATATAATCATTTATTAGCCTGTAACGTGAAGTTTATCATTTTTATTTTTGTCAAAACTTCCATAATTTTTTCTGAAAAGTTTTTTTTAAGTTTTTGGTCATTTTAGAGTTTAGGTGTTGTTTGGTGTTGCTGCCTAAGCAGCATGTACTTCTATTCCAATATCAGAATTTTCCAAAACGCCTTCAACTGCTAATTCCAGTAAATTTTTAGAAGAAAAATCCCCCATTTCCATTCCCTCTCACCTTTTTTGCCAGCCTGGAGTTTGCAGGTATACTAGAAACCCTTGACCAATGCAGTCAGGCACTACAGTCATGGAGGCCCATTCCAAGCCTTAAGAGATCCAAACACAGACCACTATAAAAGCTATAAGGGTTGATACCTCCACGTCCAACTATGGCATAGATTGTGTATGGTTTACGTATATTTGTTTCAGTATGGAAAAAGACATTGTTTTTGCTTGTTTGTATATTATTTGCTATAGATATTTTTTACAAAAAGACCCAAAATATGAAAATGAGAATGGATGAGTCAAAACGACGATGTTCTCATTTGATATTGGCTCAAGGCACGTTGTCCAGCACATAGTAGCTATAAGTTAGGTGCCGATATGTGTCGGACTTACGATTCAGTCGTGTCCTCTTCCATAACACATGGATGTAGTCATTTGTTTAGTCGTTAAGAAGCTAATAGTAGAGAAATTGTTTTGAACTCCTTAAAGCTATGCAAATCAAGCCTGTGCTCACAATTCATTGAAACACACAAGAGGACACTTGCATTTTTTTTTTTTTACAGTCTTCTGCTATAGTTCACTCTTTTATTGACTGAGATATTTCTGAGAATAAGATATATAGTTTGAGTAACTTTTAAAAGAAAGACCAAGACCAACTTGGATGCGTTCTGCTTCTATGTTTTATAAGTTTCTTTTTTCCTTATTCATTTGTTGCCAAATTTGCATAAATTTCACCTTGTGTGCCATGTGAGAAAAAAAGGATGTTGTTGCTTTGTCTTATTTTCTTACATAATGAAAATAAATAACTTTTGAAAGGTAATTCAGTGTCGGATTCTTTTAAAATAGTGTAAAAGTCCTGTTACTGTATATTGGTGGAAAACCTTGTGATGGAAAAACCTGAAAATATTTATATATATAAAATAATATAAATATTTCTACTTATGCTTGAAAATACTTAGAAATTAATCTTTTAATAACAATATTTTGTAAAAATACCAATCAAAAGAGACTGGAAAACGTATGATCAAAACTGCAAATCTGCACTACAGCTAACATTAGATGTAGTCCTATCTAACATTTTCCTGTTTAACTTTTAATGATCTACCATTTTTCATTAACAAGACAGGACTGCAGGTAAACTGGTTCACTCTTAAAGTACAACACATTGCATACCTCTGTCGGTAACATCAATATAATGGCCTGAGCCCTGATCCTTTACTTTGCATTCCTACTTTGAAACACTTTATTGACTGGTGTCATCGCCAGTCTGAAATAACCAACTCCAGAAGCCTAACTTAGCCCTGAATAATCCAATCAGGACTGACAGAGGGAGAAAGCAAGTTAGGCAGAAACCTGAACCTTTTTCAAGCCCTCTATTGCAACACAATGCTGCAGACACAATGTTCTGTCTCTGAAGCCAGGACTGCCAGCAGGGGTCATATGTATGATGTAGTCGTTTTGTTCTGCAATAATTCATAGGCTATGGCTTGAGTTGGTTCACCTTTATTCAAAGCAGGGTCGACTGCGCAGGGTGCTGAAAGATCAAAGGCCTTGCACTGTTCAAAGAAGTTCCAATGCTAATTTTGAGGCGAGGCTGAGGACCAAATTCTGCTCTGCCTGAACAGATGCTGATTTCCATTTCAGCTCATCTGGACCTTTTTGAATCTTCAGACGAGTAAAGATTAAATTACCCGTGTATTTTATTTGAAAGAAAAATGTTAACCAAAAAACACTCAACCCATAATCCCCCTAACACACAAATAAATAAAAAAATAAAATTACAGAAGGTTACGAACCACTCAACCTGTTAGGATGAATAGGAGAGTTTTAAATAACAGATGGCCATTTTAGCTTAGTAAAGAAAGAATCCTACATTTACTAGAATATATAAAATCATTATTAAAAATTAATTATATATAAAATGTGTGTGTGTGTATATATATGAATAATAATTAGTATTAATAAAATTGGGTGTAATGCATTACTAAATATTTAATTACTGTAATTTAATTACTTTTCCCTCAAAAAAGTAAAGTAAGCGATTACTCTTGATTTTTCTGTCATTTAATTACAGTTACTTCTGATGTAATTGCATTAAATACTGTATAGACTATGGGAAAAAAAATATATAAAGCAATAATGGATTTAACCTGAACATTTAACATCTAAAAATGTGTTTTTAATGTAACCTTCTCCCTTTAATTACTTTGGTCAGTTCAAGAATAATTTATGCTATTTTATATTATGTGAAAAAATTAAAAGAGCAATTTTATGTCTATTCTTGTTTTGTTTAACTGGTCAAGGCTGATATTGGATTTAGAAAGTAATTAGTAATAAGTAATTCAATACTTTTTAGAGAGAGAGCGTGATTAGTACAGTAATCTAATTACACTGCTGAAGATGCATTTAGTAGCCAGTAATTAATTACTTTTTTAGAGTAACTTACCCAACACTAGTTATTAATATTAAAATATTTATATATTATATTATACTAATTACTCTGCTTGTTTAAAATAGATTCAGTCCTGCCAGTCAATTTAATAGCCTCATAAATATTTATTTATTTTTATTTTTTTTTTGGTCCATGAAAGCATGAATTCCATTGTTTTAAGTGTACGTTAAAAATTACATCCTGGACTGTTCTGTCATACCAAATGTTGGGAGTGTGGCCAGTATTATATGATACACTACTGAGACATGCTTATAATTTTATTTTTTTATTTTTTTTATTAATGATCACATTTCCCATTATATATGGAAACAATGAGTGAAAATGTACCATAAATTTCAGTGATTGTTTGCCATGTTCCCTTTTGCTGTAACGCTCAACCAGCATGAACTCTATGAATTTCTGATGATCATGTTCTTCAGCATGATCTGAAAATGATCCAAAGAGCATCTGACAAAGCAGTTCACATGATCAGTGTCACAAATTTGCTTATTTGATTAGAGACCTAGAAATAGAAGCCTAGACGCTTATGCTTAGTATATGATTATGCGAGGATAAATATTAATGCAAAAAAAAAAAAATATATATTTATATTGCATTATTTTTATACAAATACAATGTTATTTAAATGAAAAAAAACTGATTAAAAAAAATATGCATCAAAGAGGATTTTATAAAAAATAAATTTAATTGTTCTCAGGAGGATAAATGTGAGTTATTAACATTATGTGCAGGAGGAGCACACGCATGAGTGTGAATGAGTGACGCAGCACAGGAAACACCTCTCTGTGCAGTGAAGAGAGCAGGCGGTCTGTCTGCACACGGAGCGACTGCGCAGAGCAGACGCCTCTAAACACTCAACTTATACAGAGACACAGCTGTTAAACGTTTACCCTTCGTGCAAAGACTGAATTCGACAGCGAGAAAGTCTTTCCTCACACCAGCCGCTCGGAAGAGCAGCCTCTTCCGTCTCCCGCAGCTCTGGACTCTTTCACACGGATAAACGATGACTTACCGAGCGCGATTGCCTCTCGAAACACCGGAGACTATCTCGGCCGTGCTTAGACGGCGCGTTTGCTTATTCTGATAGAGAGGAAGATGCTTAAATCCTCTTCTGCATGCCTGGAATTTTCTGCTGGGAACCGAAAGTGGGCGTTTTTCCACACCGAAGCGCTGGAGGATTCATGCAACTTGCAGTTTCAAGTGAAGCAACATGCAGTAAGTTCAGCATTCGAATAAAACCAGCTGCTGTGATGAAGATGCGCCTGGATTCGTAAAACCGCTTTGATTCTGAGGTTATTTAGCGATTTATACAGCCAGGTCGAAATGGCACAGAATGTGTATGATAACCGCAGTATAGTGGTGAAGTACATCCACCATAAGCTCTGGAAGAAGGGGTACGTGTGGGAAGTGAACGGACACGATGAGAGCGTCTCGAATGGGCTGATGATGGGGAGACAGGAGGACCGCGGCGTCTCGCTTCATAAGGTGCTGCGGGACGCTGGGGACGAACTGGAGCGGCTGTATCAGTCGGACTTTGCGGAGATGTCCAAACAGCTGCATCTCACGTCCATCACCGCGCATCAGCGCTTCACCGCGGTCATAGACGAGCTGTTCAGGGACGGCGTGAACTGGGGCAGAATCATCGCTTTTTTCGAGTTTGGAGGGACCGTTTGTGTCGAATGCGTGAATAAGGAGATGACCGCGCAGGTGGATAACATCGCGGGCTGGATGACCGAGTATCTGAACGGGCCGCTGCACGATTGGATCCAGGAGAACGGCGGCTGGGTACGTAATTAACTCAATATATACCTCACGTCTGAATTTACGCAGGGTCGCTCGCATCGCGTCAGCGTTACGCGTTCTGTGATTGGACGATAGCGCTGTCCGTTAAAACGCGCCAGCCAATGAGAGGCGGCGATTTGTCACACCCCTCTCACGCCTCCGCGGTGAAGCCGTCAATGACAGCTGCTGTCTGCAGAGCTGAAGGTGTGGTTCTCCTGTGCACACCTTTCAGGAACTGCTGTTGATTCATGCAAACAGGAGGATGTTTAGTCTTATACCGCAACCAGTTATATGGGCTCTGATATTTACTCACCAAATCATGTGTTTAATTTGCCCCGGGTCATTCCTGTCCTAAGTGCAATGGTTCAGCTCGTGATGAGAGACGCGTGTGATATTGTTCAAACAGAACTGAGCTCATTACTTTTCTGCTCAGGTGTGCCTTTAATGTGGGATACCAGGTTAGCACATCAGAAATCTGAAATGAAAATTACAGTTTAGCACAGAAATTTTGAGATTCTGTGGATTCATTAGGGTTTGGCTGGCATGCTTTTCATTTTCTGTTGAGTATCTCTGGTGAAACAGACTGTAACAAAACCCAAGAAGATGCAAAGGTTAAGTTACTGGCTAAATCTTACACAATATTTCCTAAAATTTGTTAAGTCACAACTTGTGCAATCATGCCAACCACCTCCAACGCAGCATGTTTGGGTATGCAACAAAATAGAAGATACAATATATATTTTTTTATTAATTATAATAATTATAATTAATAATTAATAATATATTAATAATAATATATTAATAATTATAATATATTTATATAATACGTATTCGTAATTAACATTTTTAGTAATATTTTAAAATTAAGACTTTGTAATCATGTAAAAACCAGTAGGAAGGTTTAAAGGTGGCATGAAATTTATCTATTTTCTAAATGCATGTTATTTATCTCATTCTGAACAATTCACACTCACAACATCCTCGTTCTTTCATCCAGTTTTAGCACGGTAGAGCAGAGGAAGAGAATGATAACATGAATTGAAGCTACTGTAGCGAATTGAAGTTTGTCTTTTCTAGCTACGTTAAGTATGATTTCATTGAAATGATATGAATGCAGAGTCAAAACTGAGAAAATTTTTTAGGATGTTTGGTCCCAATAGGTTAAACATGGCTCATATGGACTTTTAAGCTACAGGTAACTATAAAATATGTTCATAAAACCATTCTAACAGTAATAGCGATGCAACGCTTTTCATAAAAATGGTCAATATGAATGATTTACACTCCGTTATGATGTTCAGAATATCATAGAACCATATTATTCCTATGATTTCAGTAGCATATAGTAGGTATACTGTGCACAGTATGCTAATTTTTCTCCAGATGATCTGTTACATTTACTAAAAAGTGTGGTATATCACCAAGAATACACTATGCAGGGTATTGCATCCCACAATGCAATGCGCTTGACTTGACCTTTCATTTCCAGAGTGATGAATGAACCAATAGCAAAGTGTGGGAGTCTTTGAGAATCGTTTTAGAAAACAATTCCATTTAATGAAGAAACTACACACTTCACCTTTAGTGTTGATAATTAGTATGAAAGCACAAAAAATCAAATCAAACATGCTACTAATGAGGTGATGTGACAACAATGTAGTACTGTTACTAATACTAAGTAGTAGCCTAAACTAGCGTGCCATTCCATTTCAGACTTTCCAATTCTCATGAGGAACTCAGGAGACATGCTGCTTTTTTTGAATGGCCATTCAGAATATGACCTTTCCATAATGATCTTGCTTGAACTGTAAGGTGACACACATAAATGAGTGGGAACTTGTGGTTTGGACCCAACATCAGATCGTTAAGGTCATCCAGAGCTTCCCCTCATTCATTCACTCTGCTTGCATTCAGTCTCCACATCTTTGTTCTACTACTGTGGACCGCAACATTATTATAGTTAGTCCTAGTTAGAGTGTTAGAACAAAGACTTAATGTGGATGTGCATAATTCAAAGCACTGTGTCCAGAGGGTATTCATCAATAATTCAGAGGCTGTATTTCATCTTTAAGGAAGAAAAGTTTAACATTCCCCTTGAGTCCTGACCTTTTAAAAGTGGAAAGTACTGACACATATCAAAGGATTACACACTTGCTGACCCGAACATCAGCAAAGAGTCCCTCTATTTACGCATTTCTTTCCATTCATGGCTCTGAAATAGACCAGAACGCTTCAGAGAGACGTAACATACGCCCGAGTCACTCTGACAACTGCTGGCATTATCCAACAGTGGAAATACTGCAAATAAAAGAAACCCTATTGAAATTAGAGTGAAGTGATCAGACATACCATTTTCTTTTGACAAATTATATGAAAGAAATCTAGTTTAATCTTTAGCCTTCCACCTAGAGTTACACAGGGGTGGAGAATATCCAGAAACTTTCCAGAATTTTTGGAAACTTTCTGCCTAAATATCATTTAGCTTTTGACATTTCACAGTGCGGAAGTGCCTAGAGATGCTTATAAGTGACAGTAAAAGTGTCTGTTATATGTCAAAGGTGTATATGAAATGTCATGTCCTCTAAACAATGGGCTGTTACAGTAGATGAAGTGTTTCATTCACTTCCATTCAAACACAAGAGCAGAACAGGAATGCAAGCATAATGTGTTTTGCTATGCACAAAGTTCATGTTCACTAACCTGCAGAAGATAATTGACCAATAGACCTTATGCATCAGAGAAACAAGGGTGGCAGCTCTATAGCATCACTGTTGAAGAGTAATTAGCTGGTGAACTGGATTTACTTATTGTAGAGTTAATGAAAGTTATCACATGTGTTGTAATGTTCAAAGCGGATGTCATAACAAACATCAGTAGACCGGGAAGATTATAAAACAAGCGGTTCATTCATAAATTCGTACAGCCTTACCTTCACGCTGTGGAACTACAAACGGAAGACAGAAAATAAATAAATAAATGAAATGGTGAACGTTTCCAGGGGTGTGGTAAAGTGGAGTAGATAGTATAAATAGTGGAGAAGATGGTGTAGGAACATTTTGAATGTATTATTAGTTAATATCGCTAAACCATTGTATCACCAAGATGATTAATCAGCAAATATTTGGGCATTTTAGAATTCATTTTTAACTTTGTCCACTTGGCTAATCAAAAGAAGTGTTAGTTCCCCAAATCCATGGGTCATTCTTAATCCATAATACATAAAAAAAGTTAAATATTTGAGTATTACATTTTTGTTTGAAATAAGTACCATTTAATGTGCTATCATTAAATTATGTATATTTCAGCATTGTATCGGTCATCTGCCACCCTGCTCTTTAGAAATTGCACTAGAAAACAACAGAAGTTCTAGAGTGTGATATCATATCTTGTTGCCTATATCCATTGCAGTAGACACGGTCAAATGTGTGACTGTTAACTTGGCTAGAAAGTAAAGATTAACTATCTATTAACTAACCTGTAAATTTCCATGTGTTAACGTTACTTGAAACAATATTGCAAACTTATTGTCTCAGAAAAATTTAGTTAAGGTTGCTCAACATATTCAAGAGTAATCAGAAGCCAAAAACTTGAATATACGAAGTATACTAAGTAACCTTGACTAGATTTTTCTGCAGCAATAAGTCAATAAGCAATAAGTGCAACTATTTATTTTCAAGTAAAGTTAACAAATTGACATTTACGGTGTAAAGAGGCACAGTCAGAATCCACTAAACGATTGCTTATTTGTAAGCTAATATATGACAAGTTAGCTGACTGTGTTATATTAAAGGTTATCATATACTGTAAACATGTTATTCTGTAATTATTCGTAGGAACAGAAGGATTGAGATCACAGTGTCTATTGTGGCTTTCTATAAAAAGAAGCAAGTTTACTAGATTGCTCTGACGTGGGCAACTAGATACTATAAATCCTGCCTGGGTTTATATTTTCCACCCTGCACTAAAAACAGTGACGGAGGCGGCAGGCTCATTAACCTTAATGATGACATTTGGATAAGCGAGAGCAACGTGTGCGCTCTCAAATCGGCCTACCTTCTGTTTCCTGTTTAACACGCGACTTAAAAATAGGTGTCATTTGTGGGTTTATGTTGTTGAGTTTGCTGTCTTGCCCTATACACTTAAAATTTTCATCTAGCTGGATCACAAATCACTGTGTGTTTGTTTACCTCCCCGTCTGGATCTCAACAACAAGCTACTGTCTGTATTTTGTCCTGTAATTCACCATGTGCTCATAGACAGTATAAGCCTGTATTCAGAAAATAACACCTTGAGTCATATTCTATATATTTTTCAGTCTGTTTCAATTATACATTGGCCTGGTGGGATTCAGTCGTCCCACGCAGAGTGATTGCTCTCAACCAGGCCTTGAAGAAATCGGTGGAGTTTTTCTGTATTTTTTTCACTGTAGAATCTTATGGAATTAATGGAATGGAACTGAAGACTGGAGTTAAATGGAGTTCTAAGAGTCTGAGGACAAAATATAACAATCTATTTGTGAGGGATCCCCTCCATAAAATAAAAAGGTAGCTATATACAGTAGTCAACATTTAAAGTCGATCAAAACCTTTTATCAAAGTTGTCCTAAAACAAAAACAATACCCATTCTTGTCTTAGGACAACTTTGATTAACTTTTTTGATCCACTCAAATGATGACTACTATATATTAATTTCTAAAGGTCCATATTGTGTGTGTAAAAATTGTGATATTGTAAAGAAAAATTTGCTAAATTAAATAGGCTTTTATAATAATCGTTCGAAATGTATCATGGTTTCTACAAAAAAATATGAAGTACAACTGTTTTTAACATTGATCAAATAAGAAATGTTTTTTGAGCAGCAAATCAGCATATTAGAATGATTTCTGAAGGATCATGTGATGCTGAAGACTGGAGCAATGATGCTGAAAATTCAGCTTTGCATCACAGGAATAAATTACATTTTACAATATATTACAATAGAAAACACTTATTTTAAATTGCAATAACATTTCACAATATTAGTGTTTTAACTGTATTTTTGATCAAATAAATGGTGCCTTGGTGAACAAAAGTGACTTTTAAACAGTAGTGTATATAAAAGTGCCATTTCTCAATGGTCACTATAGCAAGTCGCAAACAAACAACAAAATGTTTGGTTAAACAGTAGGTTCAGCTAGCTTAAAGAGTTAAAACCTTTGAAAATGAACACTTAACACTTTGATCCTGAGTTTAACTACCCTATTCTCCTCTAAATTCATGTTGGACACCCCTCCCCATTGCACTTCTGTGAACTCTGTGCCAAATGGGCTAGACGTGCCTCCTGCAGACTGAGGAGGTAATGCGCCCATAGCCCACGTGAGCAGCACCTGTGTTTATTTGTGCGACGTGACAGTAAATGCTGCATGACGTGCTGTGTTGGCAGCTGCTCGGCTCTTAAATTATACACTTCAGCCTGCTGATCCAGGTTCAGCCCAAGGCTGTAGTGTGGGTTCGCGTGCCATCGGGCCACTCACAAGCCATAGATCTGCTGTCTGCTGATAATGTGACTTTATGAAAGAGCCCTGACATTTAGCTGGAGACATTTGCTTGTGTGTCTTTAAAAGGGGGATTTCAGGACTGCCCTTTACAAGTTATTATTATTTGCTAGCAGTTTCAGGGAAGACTTTGGGTGGTCACACCTGGAGAGGTGATGGTGGATTGAGAGGTGGTTTGATACTCATCACACACAGCACATTGTATGTTCTCTTCAGTGTCAAGCCTGAAATATCTTGGGATCAGTTTTACCTTTTAACACTCCTGTCGCATCCAGGTCAGTTTTGACCCAGAAGTGAAACCTAAAAATTTCAAAACAAAAATCCGTAGTTTTTTTGTATGGGATAAAAAACTTTGAATATGGATTAAGGCTAAAATACACAAATTGAGATTTTTTAATAAATATTTTTTAGGAGATATAACCATTTACATTAAATTGTTGCAGCTTTTGTGTTTGGGTCAGTTTTGACCTGGAAGTGAATTATGGCTTTACACATGAAACTATGCTTAATTTTCTGTAATTTTTACATCTGTTAGTTGAATTTATCTCAAATAACTTTGGTAAAATACACTTAGCCTCTTTCCTGTATCTCAAATACACTTTTAAAACTGAAATTTGTTGGATATATAAATTTGAATATGTACGCACAAAGATACAATGAACAGACAAAATAACATAAACTATATCTAATGAACTACAGCCTAAAGGGGTGTAAAGAAAAATTTGAAAGAGGAAAGAACATTTGAAAGGGGAAAGTGAAAGTTTATGCAAGTAATTGAATACATTTTGTTTGAAAACATTACAGAGTAATATTTAAAGGGGTCATCAGATGCCAATTTTCCACAAGTTTATATGATTCTTTAGGGTCTTAATGAAAAGTCTATAACATACTTTGGTTAAAATTTCTCAATGGTAGTGTAAAACAACACTCTTTTTATCCTGTCAAAAATAGCTCTGTTCACAGCAAGCCGTTTCGTTGCATGTCGCTTTAAATGCTAATGGGCTCTGCTCACCCCGCCCCTCTCTTCCGTGGGGTGACGAGCCGTTCTCTGGTAAACTTTAGCCGACGATTTGTAAAGATTCATAAAAAAACTTATACTTACTTCTTCTGTAGGTGAAGCTGGATCACGAATGATTTGTGCGAACGTAGACGCATTTAGGTAGATCGGGGGCACATTCTCTTTAAAAACAAAGGTAATCCTCAGCGTCTTCAGCGGCTCAGATGTCGGGAGTAAATGACAACTGCTACGTTCATTATTACATCCAACAACAAAACACCTCAAACGCTTAGAAGACATTCTCGTCTACACCTGCTCCGGCATTGAAACAATGGCGGACTGGTGACAGCTCACTCAGGGCGGAGCTGTGATAAAACCAAAGACTGACGCCACTGTCAGTCAACAATCGTGGGCCTATGCAGAACTACGTCATTCTGCCAAGAATCTGTGAACGGCTTGATATGAGAAAGGGGTTATCATTTATTGGGATTTAAAATAAAAACCTGGGTGGATTTTTATCATTATAATGCATTCGATGAACCCTTTAAGTTGCTTTGATGTTGTTGTTAGAAAAACAATATGTAGTTTCCATAAATTTGGACTGTTTTTGAGCAGCATGAGTTATAAGTTCAAAAGAATTTAATTAACTTCCATTCGTTCCAGTACTGGTTTATATATTTTTTGTTCATATAATGAAATACTGAAATAAAATTTCTCATGAAAAAAAATCTTCAAAAAAAATAAAATAAAATATAAAATAATAATTCAAATTTCAAGGAATTTCTCAAATTTTAATTTCTCAATTTTTTTTTTAAAGATGCCGTATGTAATATTGAAAGCTAGTGGATAAAATGGGTACTGCAGTCCAAATTAAAAATATTTGAGAGCATTGTTTCTTCCACCCCCTCCTCCTCAGACTCAGCGTTCATGCAGGTTGCAAGATTGAGGGCTTATAACAGGCGACGAGCCTTACACCGTAAGCTGATGAGTTGATTTATCCACATTTTAATATGCCTCTGTTCATAGAGCTTTTTAGATGGATGCCAAGGCTTTTTAGGTCGGGTAGAATCTGTGATCTCTGACCCAGTTTGTTTGTTCAGTTACATGGCTGCAATACGCTGTGTTTTCCATCAAGTGGCAGCCATGGGTGACTGAATACTATTGGGTAAATTGGCAGTGGGCGGAGTCACACAGACCAAAACAAGAACAGACATTCTGACACGGAACACACATTTCAAAGCAGAATAACTGAATGTAGAATTGTTTTTCGTAGAAAGAAGTATGTGAACTTTGCATGTTTCCTAAATATCTGCAAACATATTATGGTATGTTTATGCTTTAGTACAAAATTACAGCGCCTTTGATAAAAAGGGGTACATGTACTATTACTACAGTAAAACACAATAATGTTCAAAACTTTTTGCAGATTCACTCATTAATAAGAAGTTACTGATCAGATACAATATGGGTTTAGTTGAAAATATAAGCTCATGTTTCACCAGATCAAAACTGACTCGGGAATGTGAATACAGTTTTTTAATGTGATAGGAGGGTTCAAAATCAACATGAAATGACATTCACAACCCACTTGATGTGTCAGCATATGGCAATAGTAGTTTTATCTTTAGGAGATGACAACTTTTGTGTCTGTATCACTGGAAAAAGTAAACCTATCAGATGATGGCCCTGACGCAATTGAAACTAGTTTCATGCCAGCATGTCACCAAATGCCTTTATTATTTTTTTTGGAGGAGGAAAGCATAGTTGCTAATGCCTGTGTGTTTGTGGTGCCATCAGCTTGTCAGTATTGTCATGATGTCATTGTCCCGAGGCTCCAGAGTATTCAGTCACATGGCATTTACTGTGTGATTTGTGCCAAAAATTGTCGGTATGCAGGTGCTATACGTCAGCAACTGGCGTTGAGATGAATGGGAATGCTGACAGATACCTCTATCCATGTAAAACTGGCTCCTGCCATTGATTCCGTTGTGTGGATTCATGTTTCACTCTTTCTTATCATTATGACTCTTTACTTTCAATAGAACAATCAGAACTATTACTGAACAGAACGTCCTGTAGTTCTCATTTCAGATGCTTCTGTGAGAGATTATCATTCTGATTTATTTGCTTAGGGGATATAAGAGTGGAACAAGTGGCATGTGCAGGAAGTGGAAAGCCACTAATGAAAGTTAAGAGTGGAAGAAGTCCTTGGGCTGCCTTTCACGTCACATGTTTCACGTCATGTCCTTCCACACACTGAAAGTGAACCATAAATGGACTGCATTTAAGAATAACTGGAAGTTTTGTGGAAAATGAGCATTTGGCATCACATTGATGTCTTTTGGTTTGCTCAGATGTTTATCTTTTGTACCTCAGGAGAATTATGTGTTATTTAAAGGGATAGTTCACCCAAAAATGAAAACTGTCATCATTTACTCACTCTCTTGTTGTTTCAACCCTGTATGACCTTGTTTCTTCTGTGGAACACAAAAGAAGTCATTGATCTCACTGATTTTTAAAATATATTCATGTCTAAGTTGGTCTTGTAACAATTTGATGTGAAATGTTGGAGTTTGAAATAGGGGTCAACCGATATGTGTTTTTTCAGGGCCAATGCTGATACCGATTATTACAGATCAAGTAGACCGATAACCAATATTTTGATCCGATATATGTGTCTGGTGTAAAAATGAAAATTAATGTCAAAATTAAGAATAACAAGAGCTCTGAAAATTTTCTTCTTTACATGCTTTTAAATTATTTTATCAGCATATCGATTTTGAAAATGACCAATACCAATAACCATAAAAATGCTCGATATCAGCACCACTAATCGGGCAGGCCAATAATCCGACGACCTCTAGTTTGAAATCTCTTTTGAGTAAAGAATTTAGTATCCTTGGAAAACTGAGCACAGCTTGAAGGTTGAGACATTATCTCTTCTGAAATCTTTTCTCACAAGAAAAACCTGAGAAGTAAGAGGTTTGAACGTTTAATCTCATTAATATGACTTAAGTCAGCATGAAATGAAAATTCACCCTATTTTCTAAATGAATGTTATATTGTGAACAATTACAGTAATCCATGTATTTGTCACTTTTTATATTTTTCCTTTTTTGACCTCATAATGTTTAATCAAAATGTCATAACTTCTCTCTGATGATGTATGCGAGACATCTCCAGTCATTTTGTCTGTTTAACCCCTGCTTCTTTCTTACCATCCAATCAACAACCGATGAACAAAAATAAGCCCCATCCTACATTTTTTTCTTTTTCAATAGTGGACCTTTCACATTTTCTGGGTTCTCAGAAACGAAAGTCAACATATTTGAACTTAAATGTATATGAAAACTACAACAAACATAATTTTTGCATTCCCATTTGATCCAATAGCAAAAACTAAATTTTGACTTTCCAAAAAGGAAAAAAAAATATTAATGCCAAATCTGTCAGTCCCACAGCCGTGGTGTTAGAAACACTAGACACAGCAACGTTAAGCAGTGAAATGTAATGCCAAAGTAATATAACACAAAGTATAGTCTTATAAATGTACATAATTTAAAAAGAATTTAAATATAAAAAAAACTTTGCTGGATTTATGATGTTAATAACTGTGGAAATGCATTATCACAATCTATGAAAAGGGTCCACCTGGATGTATGTTACAATACCAATAATTTTTCTTCCATATTGTGAGGTAAATCTGTTGTTGTTTCTATTTCATAGTGACTTTAAAATCTATAAACAGAAAAAATAAGAGGAACTATTAAGAATCTTTCCTATGGTTAACGAAACAAAAATGGTCCAGAAACAGTGTCTAAATAAATTTTTTCTGTATAGTATATAAACTAAATGGTAGTGTCCATTCTTTCCTCATGAGTAAATATATACTTTACTCCTATGTGAGCATTTTCACACTCTCAGTCTAGCCTGAGCTCAGTTTAGTAACGTTCACGATCTGGCCAAGTTTTCCCCTTGCAGGCTCCTCTTACCGGAGCTGCAGTCACTCACCATCTGCCCCATGTTTACACTCATCAGCAGAGTGCTGGTAATCTCTGAAACATTTCCTACTGGCCTAGCCAAAGGGAATAAAGCAGGCGTTCAGCGTAACATCTGTCGCAAGACACAAACAAAAATGTGTCCCTTTCATGCTCTCCATGTCACACAGGTAATATTGGGCCTAGATGAACTCTACACTTCAGATGCTGCAGATTTACACCTGACAATTTGCAGCAGAAATGTTGTTGTCCTCCATGAGCAAATACTCAGACTAACTCTACAAGGAAAATTTAAAATATTTAAAACATTCCACCTTAACAGTAAACATGTTGTGCTTCTGGTGCTCTGTCCCTTTAGCAAGTCATGTCCTAATATTGACCTATGCCTCTGACATCCAGTTACGTTTCAACTGAACAGTCTTGTGATCCAATATGCACATAGAGATACTCTAAGGCTAAAAACATACTCTGTAATTACACAAACATACATGAAAACATTGCAAGCATGAAGACCCATTTTATAGCCTATATTTAAAAGGGATAGTTCATCCAACCACGACAATTCATCAATTACTCACCCTCATTACAATTTTACGGAAAAAAGGATATTTTGAAGAATATTTTTGTTTATGCAATGAAAGTCAATAAGGTCCAAAACTATAGAAGGCCATTTTCCCACAAGAAAAAAAAAATAAATAAAAAAGGTAATTGAGACGACTTGTCTCACAATTCAGATTCTTGCAATTCTTGCAGTTTATATCTCGCAATTTTCTTCTTTTTTTTTTTCTTTTTCTTTACACTTTTTTTTTTTGCAAATTCTTGAGGGAAAAAGTAATTGTGAGATAAAAGTCGCAATTACCATGTTTTATTCTGTGGCGGAAACGAAAAACAGAATTGTGAGAGGTTAACTCAATATTTTAGAGAAAAAACATATATAGTTATAGCAATATAGCCATATCGCACATGCATGAGTGCTGTTTTCCCTGAATATCAGCAGAATACAAGTTCAATAAACAAGAAGCTCATATTGTGAGTTACATTTCATATATAACATTATCAAATTTCTCTGTTTTTGCTCTATTTTGCCAGTAATGATACTGATTTAGTTTGATTGTTAACACCCCTATAGTGTCTTGTTATTCTAAGTGAATTTATTGATTAAAAGAAAAAATTTAACATAAAAGATGATGCATATCTAATACGCTTAGAAAAAATTGTTCTTCAAGGTAAAAAGGCCCCTGGAAATCTATTTAATGGGGCAAATATGAAGATTATGAAAAGCTTGGGGGATCAGCTGTTCATGACAGGTCTAAACCAGCCCAGGTACCAGCAAAAAACACACTCAGTAAAATATTGTCTAATTAACGTTATCGGCAAAATTCCAGAAAATAATGAGGTATCATTTTTGGCAATATTCCACCCCACCACCCAATTCTGACTCATTTTTGCCACCTGATTTCATGTGGCAACAATGTGTAAAATCAAATTTGTATATCTAGAAGTATCTGCTTTCATGTTTTGTGCTTAAGTTGGGCTTCTCCTGCACCTGTCATGAAGGTTGGACAGAGAACAAAATCTATAAATATGGATTAATAGCAAGCTATCAGAGTAATTTTGTGAAAGTGGTTACTGTAATGCATTGTTCTTGTACACAGTGTGCTTTTCTGAGAGTGCAATGGTGTGAGTGTGTGATAATAGGCTGGTGTTGGTGGAGGCGCTGTCCTGTGATGTCCCAGAGTTGCTCCACACCCTTCCAGAGCATATTTCTGTGCCCTGTCTCTGGAGGATCCTGCTGATCGGAGGAATGTAAATAAATAAAGCAGATGACCTGGGTGTTGCTTTCCTGAGAGGCCTTGCATGGGTGGGGATATGTGTAGACAATCACTGCAGCCAGGTCAACCGGCTGAACTTATGTGACTGTTTTAGCTCTGTGTGAAACTGGGTGTGTGTGTGCATGTGAATGCATTCAAATTAATTACAGCATGTTAATATGTGCAGTCAGTCAGTCTGTAATAAGCATTAACACCCTTAAATTAAAGGTTTCAGAAAGGTGTTATGGTGTTTATTAGGTGTTTATTAAGGCTTCTATATATTAGTGCCTCAAATAGCTCATAACTTCACTTAATGGATGATGTTTCGTTGAATCAATATGCTGATCTGAAACATCTGGAACAAGTACTTTTATAATGTCCAAACAACCATATAATGATATATTTCAAAGAACCATTATATTTCCTTTTTTTTTTTTTTTTTTTTTGATGCCAAGGACCCGCCAAAATTGTTCCCCTTTCCGAAGAACAGCCATATCTTTTCTCTTTTCACAAATGTCCCATCTATAGTGTGAGGAAAATATTAAATCTGATATTATAAAAATATTCTAACGCCCCCCCACACACACACACTTAATTCAGATTTATTTTTAAAGCGCTTATCACAATGATTTAATTTAATTAATTTTTTTATTTAATTTAAGTGTAACTATTCACTAATTAAATTAAAAGTATGTGTTAAAGATATTTAATACATATTTTAAGTCAACACATTAAATAAAAATACAAGATGTAAAATCTTTTTCTCTTACATTTTCTGTGGACCCCTAGCCCAGCCCTGGACCCCAGTTTGAAAACCATCAGGTTGGCGAAGAAAAATGATAATGATCCAACTAGGCCAGTCGTAATTATTATTTACTCGTCTAATAATTATTTGGTCTAATCACAATTATCTTAAGTAACTGTATATAACATATAATACATTTCAACCACATTTTACATTTCAAATAATGACAGACACCACAGACTTTAAGGGAATTGAACCTCACTCAGAACAACTGAAAAGCACGTCAAGATTGAATCAGGCTGTCTGCTGTGCTTTGGTTCACGCCAGACTCCCACAAAAGTTTATCATCAACGATTAAACATGCATAATGGTTGAAAAAACGCTCTGGTTTTACTGTAACATTCACATCATGCCAAACATTCTTGGTCCTCAGAGTTTCACACACACACATTATATTATATATTAATCAGGTTTGCTGGGCTCCAAAGATTAAAGTTCAGCAAAATAAGTAATATTTTAACTTTTCGTGACAGGCCTAAATCTAACAAGATTTTTATGTGAACAGAAAATCCTACAACAGATGGTCCACACAGAGATCTGTTTGGAAATCTAAAATTGATATTTCATCTTAAAACAAACATTATAACCACCCCCCTTATAACCATCTTAAAACAAACATTTTTGCGCAGTACTGCATATTTTAAACCACTGTCAGTAAGCTCTTGTCTTTTGCATCACAGGAAAGCAGTTGGACTGACAGAGGCTCCTCAAATGCACATGAATCAGTAATCAATATATGAGCATGTGACTCATTGTTTCTTGCAATTGTGATTCCTTTGTAAATACATTTAGGCCAACTCTGTGCGTCAATAAAAAGTCAATGTTAAAGTCTTTGTATTTGTAGAGTATACAGTATTTGTATTTGGTGCTTTGATGCAACTTCTATGTTGAGTACAGTCTCTTTAGATAGGCTGATTTAACCATAATGCAAATGGCCCATAACTAGTGATGCACCAAAAATTTGAAGCTGAATGTATTTGGCTGAAACTGAAAAAACACTTTCAAATGGGCTCCAAATGAATCAATACTGCACAGATTCTGGCTCCAAATGATTCACTATTGTGCAGATTGGGGCTCCAAATGAATCAGTACTGTGCAAACTCGGGCACCAAAAGAATCAGTACTGCACAGACTCAGACACCAAATGATTCACTACTGCACAGACTCTGGCTCCAAATGATTAACTGCTGTGCATACTGGGGCTTCAAATGATTCACTACTGTGCAGACTCTGAGGCTCCAAATGATTCACTACTGTGCAGACTCAGGCTCCAAATTAATCACTACTGTGCAGTCTCAGGCTCCAAATTAATCACTACTGTGCAGACTCAGGCTCCAAATTATTCAATACTGTGCAAACTCGGGCTTAAAATGAATCACTACTGCACAGACTCAGGCTTCAAATGAATCGCAGACTCTGGCTTCAAATGAATCATTACTGTGCAGACCTGGGGTCCAAATGAATCACTACTGCCCAGACTCTGTCTCCAAATGATTCACTGCTGTGCAGACTTGGGCTCCAAATGAATCACTACAGACTTGGTTGCAAATGAATCACTACTGCGCAGACTCAGGCTCCAAATGAATCACTACTGTGCAGACTCAGGCTCCTAATGAATCACTACTGTGCAGACTCAGGCTCCAAAGGAATCACTACTGCGCAGACTCAGGCTCCAAATGAATCACTACTGCACAGACACACGGTGCATCTCAAATCGCGTACTTATGCACTATTCTATGACGTTTTGTAGTATAAATAGTGCGAGTAGTGTGTTTACACTGAAAATTCTAAAAATAAAACATGCACTTTAAATAACCGGATGATGCACTTACATAACTGAAAAAATGAAGTGTGGAATGTTGGACACTTCATGCACTCAACTGTCGCAGCTTTAATTACATTGCGAAGGGGGAGGGGCTATCAAACTCAGATTATTGACAAAATATTATTAATGACAAAATAACCTTATAAAATTCATAAACTACATGGTTGGGTACATAGTGCATAAGTACATAGTGTATAAGTGCATAGTGTATAGTGCGTCATTTGGGATGCAGTTTCAGGCTCCAAATGAATCACCACTGAGCAAACTCAGGCTCCAAATGAATCACTACTGCTCAGACTCAGGCTCCAAATGAATCACTACTGCACAGACTCAGGCTCCAAATGATTACCTACTGTGCAGACTCGGGCTCCAAATAATTCATTACTGTGCAGACTGAAGCTCTAAATGATTCACTACTGCACAGACTCAGGCTCCTAAAGAATCACTACTATGTAGACTGGGGCACCATATGATTCACTAATGAATCACTACTACGCAGACTCAGGCTCCAAATGAATCGCTACAGCACAGACTGAAGCTCCAAATGATTCACTACTACGCAGACTCTGGCTGCAAATGAATCACTACTGCTCAGAGTCAGGCTCCAAATGATTCACTACTGCGCAGACTCTGGCTGCAAATAAATAACTACTGCACAGACTTGGGCTCCAAATGATGTTATCGGCACAGGATGACAGTGGCCGTATTGGGGATATTTTGGCTTCACTTTTCTATAATGGAAGGAAGTGGAGATGCATTGTCCATCTTTTTTTTTTTTTTTTTTACAGTATGATTACGACAGTCACATTAGATGATTTGACTGATTTGGATGTTACACAGGATTGGCGACAGTGCATTGCTTTAAAGGAAAGGAGCAGAATGCAGTATTGCATTTTCATAATCATTGGAAACCAAAATCAAAAACAAACTAAAATTATATTAATTGCATAGTCCTTGTCATTAAATCATCTTTGAGCGCAAGGGGGCACCCTGGTGGTTCGGGGGCACTTTGCAATTTGCATACTTTGTGCCTTCTACTATCTGCTAAAAGTAACTGCATGGTGAGGCATTTGCTCATTACGTGTCAGATTTTCACTTGTTCATATCCATCTGTTCTACCCCACATTTACACTCCTGTGTTTCTGCATCCAGTGACGGCACTCTGACAAATAAAAACTCCTTTCCCTGTGGCCACAACCAGGCCTGAACACATGTTGCTGAATGATGCATGAGCTGGCTAATCTCTGACACTAAATGACCATCCCTCAAACAAGATGCGTCATGCTGTCTGTTTCTGTCTCCTCAATGCACACTACCTTATCCCACCAGCTCCGCGTATCAGGTGACTACACAGGCCTTGAAATATTCAGAGTTATGTGAGAGCATCTAAATATAGATGTGTTGCTGCTCCCAGGACGCTAGCTAAATGTCATCGTGTGAAAGTGTGCCTTTTCAATCCCATATCCTGCATGGTGTGCACGGGAAATGAGTGAAACTGTTGAAAACCCTGAACGTTGAGATTAATATATGTTCCTCGCTACCTTATCAGATTGTAAACTGTTTGGTCTGACACAGTAACACCCAGTGTGACCCAGACTGTGTAGAGAAAGATTCAGTAGGGCAAAGGTCATTTGTAGTCCAGCTACTGTTGTTGCAACTTTGTGTGGTTGATAAGGCGCACTGAACGGTCACTCGGTGTGAAGATAAGCTACAGAAATGGAGGGATTTGAGAGTAATCAGGAACAATTTGTAATTGAGAGTGTAGTGGCTTGAAATTGTAGCACTGGTCGTTCTGCTGATTATAATTATCACTTATGTCATTTGAGATCGTGCTCAAATGACATAAAAGCAAGATGGCGCCGCCGCGTATGGCTGCCGTGGTGTGGAACGCTCCCATTCTTTTACTGTTTTTGTTTGTTTGTTCTGTGTTTAGTCATTCTCTTACTATCAGTTTTACCAGAGACGAACTACTGGACGTAAGGCAACACACACCGGACAATTTTTTTTCCGGTTTTTGATTGTTCAGAAGCTTTGTTGGATGTTTTGGTCGGAGGGGCAGCGGTCCTAGTCAAACGCACGCTCAGATGGAAAAGAGGGAAGCGTGCCGGCGCTCTGGTTAAGCTCCGCGAACGCGGCTTCCGAACTGCGCTCCCTAGTATCCATCTCGCGAATCTCCGATCCCTTCCTAACAAAACGGATGAACTTTTTCTCCTCACCCGCACAAACAAGGACTTTTCAAACTCTGCTGCACTGTGCTTCACTGAAACCTGGCTGAGTGAAGCCATTCCGGATAACACGCTTCATCTGCCGGGGCACCAGCTGTTCAGAGCGGATCGCATCGCGGAGTTAACGGGGAAAACAAGAGGTGGTGGACTATGTGTCTACATAAATGAAAGTTGGTGTTCAGACGTAACAACTCTGAAGAAGATGTGCTCTCCTAATTTAGAGGCGCTCTTCATAAACTGTAAACCTTTCTACTCACCGCGGGAGTTTTCCTCTTTCATCCTCGTGAATGTGTACGTGCCTCTGGACGCGTGCGTGAGAGCCGCGATGCAACAGCTGGCCGAACAAATATCTGAAACAGAGCAACGGGACCCGGACTCTCTTTTAATCATTCGTTGAGATTTTAATAAAGCAAATCTCTCCCGTGAACTGCCAAAATACAGACAGCACGTTACATGTCCCACCAGGAACAGTAATATATTGGATCACTGTTACACCACAATAAAGGATGCATATCACTCTGTCCCACGGGCAGCTTTGGGGCTCTCTGATCACTGTTTGGTTCATCTTATACCAACCTACAGGCAAAAACTGAAATCAGCTAAACCTGTAATAAGATCTGTTAAAAGATGGACTAATGAAGCAGAGCGGGATTTACAAGCCTGTTTCTCACTCACTGATTGGAGTGTTTTTGAAGCTGCAGCCACCAATCTGGACGAGCTCACAGAGACTGTAACTTCATATATCAGTTTCTGTGAGGATATGTGCATCCCCACCAGGACATTCTTATCATTCAATAATGATAAACCGTGGTTCACAGGGAAACTCAATCAACTTCGTCACGCCAAAGAGGATGCTTACAGAAGTGGGGATAAAATCTTGTATAACCAGGCCAGGAACAGACTAACAAAGCAGATCAGAGTGGCTAAAAAAACTACTCTGAAAAGCTGAGGAGAGAGCTTTCAGCCAACAATCCGGTGTCAGTATGGACTGGTCTGAGAAACATCACCAAATACAAGACACCACCCCCACAGTCTGTGGAGAATCAACAACTGGCTGACGATCTGAATGTGTTTTACTGTCGATTTGAAAAGGCCAGACTGACACCCAGCACCCGCTCTGATCTGCACTTCACACATTAACCTACCCCCCTGTAACCCCCCTCCCTCCCTCCCCCACCATTCAACCTGTGCTTAAGGTCTGTGTAGAGGATGTGAACCGGGTCTTCAGAAAACAGAAATATAGGAAAGCTTCAGGCCCAGACGGTATTTCACCTGCCTGTCTAAAAGTCTGCACTGACCAACTGGCCCCCATCTTCACACAGATCTTCAACAGATCTCTGGAGCTGTGTGAAGTTCTCTGCTGCTTCAAACGCTCCACCATCATTCTGGTCCCCAAAAAGCCCAAAATCACTGGCCTTAACGACTACAGACCTGTTGCTCTCACTTCTGTGGTCATGAAGTCACTTGAGAGACTGGTCCTGGCCTACCTGAAGGACATCACTGGACCCTTGCTGGATCCTCTTCAGTTTGCCTACAGAGCAAACAGGCCTGTGGATGACACAGTCAACATGGGACTGCATTACATCCTGCAACACCACGACAATCTTGAGAATTACGCAAGGATCTTATTTGTGGACTTCAGCTCGGCCTTCAATACCATCATGCCTGACCTTCTCTCAGATAAACTGACACAGCTCTCTGTGCTCACCTCCATCTGTCAGTGGATCACCAGCTTCCTGACAGACAGACAGCAGCTAGTGAGGCTGGGCAAACTCACATCCAGGACTCTCACCATCAGCACTGGCGCCCCTCAGGGTTGCGTTCTCTCCCCACTGCTCTTCTCCCTCTACACCAGTGACTGCACTTCAAAGGACCCCGCTGTCAAGCTTCTGAAGTTTGCGGACGACACTACAGTCATCGGCCTCATCAAGGACTGAGACGTGACTGCTTACAGACAGGAGGTTGAGCAACTGGCTGTCTGGTGCAGTCACAACAACCTGGAGCTGAACACGCTCAAAACAGTGGAGATGATAGTAGACTTCAGGAGGAACCCCCCTGCACTCCCCCCACTCACCATCATGGACAGCACTGTGGCTGCAGTGGAGTCATTCAGATTCCTGGGCACAACCATCTCTCAGGACTTGAAGTGGGACACTCACATAGACTCCATTGCTAACAAGGCCCAGCAAAGGTTGTACTTCCTTCGCCAGCTGAGGAAATTCAACCTGCCACAGGAGCTGCTGAAACAGTTCTATTCCGCCATCATCGAGTCTGTCCTGTGTTCATCTATAACCGTTTGGTTTGGTTCAGTTACCAAAACAGACATCAGAAGACTACAAGGGACAGTCAGGACTGCTGAGAGGATTATTGGTGCCCCTCTACCCAACCTCCAAGATCTTTATATCTCCAGAGTGAGGAAAAGGGCTAAGAAAGTCACTCTGGACCCCTCACACCCAGCTCACTCTCTCTTTGAACTGTTGCCCTCTGGCCGGCGCTACAGATCACTGAGCACCAAAACAGCCAGACACGAGAACAGTTTTTTTCCCCCAGGCTATATCCCACCTGAACAACACATAACACAACATATTTACTTCTGTAAATAACTCATCAAACCTTCATCTGTACATAGGACACATGCACATTCACAGTTCTGTCTATGGACATTTTTCTTTTCTGTATATTATTTTTATTTTTATTACTATTGTTATTTATAATTATTGTCTATTCTCTTCATTATTAGTGTTTTTATTACCTTAATTATATGTTGTCTGCACTATGTTTGTACTTTCTGTACTAGAAGCTCCTAACACCAAGACAAATTCCTTGTGTGTGTAAACACACTTGGCAATAAAGCTCTTTCTGATTCTGATTCTGATTCTGATCAAACTAAGAATAACCAAGCAGAAGAGTCGAAAACTACATAGACTTTGGGCACCTTAGTGAAAAATAAATATACTAAAATGTATTTGAAATACATTTATTTTGTGCTAAGTATACTACAAATACATTTACATATTTATGTACTTAATAAAAATACCCTGCAATTATACTTTTGGCATATTAAACTGGTATATTTAAAGTCTGCTAAATTGGAACAAATAATTTTGTACTTAATGCACTTCAATTGTGTGGAAGTAGTGCTGAAGTCCAACTAAAGATTTACTGAAGTATATTTGATTGTGTTAAAGTGGAACTATTGCAAGTATACTTCAGGTACACTTTAAATATCTTGCATTTAAAGACCGATATTATTCAAAGATCAGACAATCCTCATCAGTAGTGACATTTAAACACATTTTAGGCTTAATATTAAGAAATGTGCATTGTGCACAAGTAGTACTCCAAATAAAGTTTAAGTATAATTTTTATATCAGTAAGTCTCAAGTGATTTGTCATTAAATATGTTAATAGATTTGAACTATACTTAGTATGAAATAAATGTATTTAAAATATATTACTTTTTTACTAGGGAAGTTAAAATAAAAACAAAAATTAAATGTGGCTTAATACAATTATCAAATCCTGTTTAATTAAATAAATATAGGCCTATGCGCTGTGTTTCAGAGTGTGGCAGAGTGTTATTTTACACGTGAGCAGCTCATGATTCAGTGTTTTTAGCGTCTCTGTGTGGCTTGGTTCACAGTAAATGCTGCTCCACATGAACTCATTCTCTGCATCTGCTCTGTGTTTGTGTTGTATAGAACGTGCATTTGGGCTGTAGGTAGTTTATATAATCTGGCCACTTTACAACTTATTCTGGCAAGGAACAGCCCATTTAAACAGCAGAGCTCAACAGTAATGATGGCGATAAACCACAATTTGATTTGTTTTTAGTGGAACTGATGGCAAGTGCTTAGATTGACAGGTTGTGTGAAATAAATGATGCTCTGTTGTCTCTGGGTGACATGCAAGCTGTGTTGGGGAGCAAATGGCCTGCGGGACATTAGCCTCCTGTCAGACATCTGATGGCCTGGCAAGCATCACCCAAGGGATTTCCTCAACACATCCACAGACTGATAGCCACATGATAGTAAGACAGTTGCAGTTTTTATCTGTCTGTCTGGAGAACGCCCAACGGTTTTGAGGCCCGAATAATGAGAATGATACCTCTGATCAGGTGACTCATATAGATTAACAGACACACACACACACACACACACACACACACATATCAACACTGTAAAAAATGCACATGATTTTAATGGTAAAAAAACTGTGAAAATGCTACTGTAAAAAACCTGTTAAATGGTTAATGGTAAGTTCCCCTAATATATTTGGTGAAAAACTGTAATAGACATTTCAGACAATTTTAGGGTAAAATACAGTTTTTGGAAGTGAAAAAGAATGTATAATTTACAGGAAAAAAAACTTAAATTGACGTCCCCAGAATTCCCTGCATTGAATTTCAAATTTGATGTTTTTTTTTTTTTTGAAATAAATGTTTCTTCTTAGTTTTTTTTCTGATCAGTTATGTTTATTAGGGTTGTATGTTATATTTAATGTTGTTAAATTAATGTTTATTGCATATTTCAGTTTCATGAGTGTCACCGTGATGGTGTTTAGTGTTTGTGTGAATGACATTTATATCATATATACATTAGTATTGGCCTTCTCAGCTTGTGGAAAAGCTGCTTTGGTTCATCATGTGACTTTCTCATCACCACCTGATTTTGATGGTTAACAGTGTAGGTACAAAACAGATTTCAGAACTTCAATAGGTTGGTATATTAACATTACATCAGTTAAAGAATTGCGGTTTTTAACTGTAAATTTAAGTTAAATCCGTAAACCTTAAAACGTTGCTACCGTATTTTTTATGGTAAAATTCTGGCAACCACACCTGAGGTGTTTTTTACTGTAAATTTTACAGATTTTTTTTTTTTTTTTTACAGTGAATAAATATGTGCATCAAGAAACATTTCTTCTTCTTCTTATTATTATTTATTATTATTATTATTATAGTCAAGATTTTGACTTGTATTCTCTTCTTTTATATATATACTGTATATATATATGTACACACACACACACACACACACAGTATATATATATATATGTATATATATATATATATATATATATATATATCTTCAATATGTTTAAAAAAAATTCAAATAGCAGTACAAACTACTTAAAGGCAATTTAAATAAGATATTTTTCTTGGATTACAGTAATATGAATGCTAATTGTCCTAGAATAGGCTTCATTATTAAGCAACAGGTCACTTTATTTTAAGGTCCAATTCTCGCTATTTACTAACGATTAACAACTTTTGCCTCAATAAACTCCTAATTTGCTGTTAATTAATAGTTTTTAAGGTAGTTAGTAGGATTAGGGATATAGAATATAGTCATGCAGAATATGTGCTTTATAAGTACTAATAAACAGCCAAAATGTTATTAATAGGCATGCTAATATTAAAAGTGAGAATTGGTCCCTATACTAAAGTGTTACCAAGCAATATGTATTGCAATATAAAATATATTGGATTTAAGGGTTAATTGTGACCCACACATTCTTAAAAATTGGTGTGAGATTTACCCTAATAGTACAATGTAAAAGTAAATAGCGTTGTGTAAATTTTCTTTGACTTTGACAAATCTTGAAGCTTGTAGACTCAGCTCGGCTTGTTTCAATGCCACCTGACTTCCTTCAGCTCCTGACATTTCCCAGTCATTACTTGAAAAGTCGGATTGGTTTTGAAGCGGTGACAAATGCTTCCCGCGTGACACTGAGGTGATAAAAGCTCGCAGGCGGCATTTCCATATCATGCTGTCTGCCCTCAATTCGACTTTGCTTCAAACTTCCACAACCAACCCTTGACAAACGTCTCTCGTGAGCTGCAGGATGAGAGCCTGCTCCTGTGAAGACTATCAGCAGTAACAAGCTCCTTTCGCAATGCTTGTGTGTTAGCAACTTTGAATTAACTTAATAAATTAATAAAGGAGCGGTTTAGATCACAGTGCGGCGTTGAGATTGAAGTTGAAGCCGCCTGGTTCATCTTCAGCTCTGAGTTTCAGTTTTGGCAGGTTTTAAAGAGAGGTTAGGCTAGTAAGTACACGTGTTGAATTATTTATGATCTCAGCACAGGGAAGTGTTATTCAAATGGCCAGTTTCAGGCTGCAATAATTTGGGTGGTTCAGCTTGTGGTTTGCACTGCTGGAATATATTCTTCTGTTGGAGTCTCAGTATTTTGGATGCGCTCAATGCAACGTCTAGACATGGTTTTTCTGTAAATATCACCAATGTATGTTGATTGTCAATAAAGTGTTTTTAATAAAGCAAAACCCTTTTTTATTTGACCTAGACAAATAAAATAGTCCACAGTCCTACCTTTGTTTTTTTAAAGATTAATTTAGTGGGTGCATGACACACGTTCACCCTCACAAACAGTTTGCAGCTAATAAGGTGAACCGCAGCCGTAGCGGCGATTAGCCCCTTTTGATCTTGAGGTGATGTTAACAGGCGATGGGTGGGGTGGTTTTGGAGGGGAACCTTCATCAAACTACAAACGGCCCGTTTAATAAGAGTCAGAGCGAGACGTGTGCACAATACGCTTGCCAGACCACATTAGACAGACAGAAACCCAGGGAGTGGCTGCCTGTGCTGAGAGACTTCTAAAGCATCATGGTTTCTCTGTAACTTTAGAGCTGGAGTCTAAGCTTCTGTAACTATACCAAAGTCCTGTGATGTTCAGTGTTTGATGCAGCGGCGAAATTAGCTGTCAAGTCATCAACTGTTGAGTTCACTTCAATTCCCAGCGCATGCTAAGCAAGTCCAGTTGCCATGTTAAATACTTCTCGGGAAACACTTCAGCCACAAGGTTTTGAACTGTCTGACATTTCAAACAACCTAGACTGTAAGTAGTTGTGACCTTCTGACATATCAGCTGTGTTTTTCTTAGGGTTTAATTGAGATTATGCTTTATTTATTTTGGGAATGCTTGATTTTGATAAGAGTGTCTTGATAAAAAAAAAATTAAATAAAATTAAATTCTCTTTTAAAACAAATGTGCCAAGAAAATTCAAAATTTTGGATTCTAAAAAACATTTGTGGTTTTCAAGAAAAGTTAAAATGTAACTGATCTAAAAATGTGGTGTAACCGTGAAGTAAAAATTAATACCATATTTTCCCCACACTTAGAATATATGTGCGTATACATGCCTAAATAAGTTTTTTACATATTATATTTTACAACCTGAACTGACATTGCTTTGTCACTAAAAGGTGAAAAAATTTGATATTTCAAGAGACTTTGTCTGCCTCTCTATATTATTTCTTGTTAATTGGTTGATTGATTGATTGATTGATTGCATGGTTCTGTATATAGGTCACACCACATGACTTTGGCATATAAATAAATAAATAAATAAATAAAAAAGCAGTGAAGAAATTTTGTTAAAATATTACTATTTATATTTTTTAATTTCATTATCAAGAAATAATAATAATAATAATAATAATAATAATAATAGTCCATGCCAAACTTCTTATACATTTATAAATAATTTCTTTTTCTTTTCTTTTTTTTTAAGGTTTTTCTTCATGATATCATGACAGTTGCATGACATTTTTGACTTTAGGTCACCAAAGCATCAAACTGAGTTTAAATTCAGGAACTTGTTCATTAAATAGGTGTATTTAAGTCATTGTATGTATTTTATGCATTGCATTTGAATTAATTTTTGAATACATTAGTAGATCCCAATACATATTTTTGCACTGTTTGATAATGCCATGCGGTGGAGAAGCTATGCACTTTGGTTCACTAGGCAGTGAGCTGCTTCTTTTGAGGGTGGCAAGAGGAATCTTTCTCTGTGGGCTGAATATAAGCCTCTTGTAGCAGCAGGGAACAAAGTGCAATTGTTTGTTTCTACACTCCAGTGCATTCTTCTCATTCTTTCTGCAGAGCCCTGGACGGGAATCAGCTGGGTGCTGCTGAGGTCATTGAACTCGTTCTTGCTTTTCTTATCTGACCTTAAAGAATGCAATGGGCAACCTATAAAATGTGCAGTTGGATCATGCGGATATTCTTATGTCCCAGACTTGTCTACACATGATCTCATTGAGGGAGCATGGAGAGATGTCTAGAACATGTTTTATGTTTAAAAAGCTGACAGCTTTCTGTTTGGCAAGCTGACTTTATAAACTTAGATACCTGCAGTTAATAACAATTGCGACTTTAATGAGCAAAACCCACTTGTTATATGATGGTGAATAAAAGTGGTCACTCAGGTGATGGCTCAGGATATGTTGTCAAAGGATTGTGCAAAAGATGTATCTTTAGCTTGTCTGGGATACTGGGGCAATACTTTCAAAGGTACACCTAGTAAAACTGGGTGTACTATATACTTACCTATATACTTATATAGGTAGTGTACTATATAACTACCTATATACTTCTAAAGGGTGCATATAAATATGAAAATAAATGATGATAGAGTTTTTATGTCATTCCAAACCTATAACTTTTTTCAGAAAAGAAAAGGTTTCAGAAAAGGTTTTTAAGAACATTCGTGTTTTTGGGCCATACAATGAAGTTGGTGTCCATTGTTTCAAAATGTCTTCTTTTGTGTTTTATCATTAAGATTTTACTCATTATGGTCCTATAAAACAAGTCTGAAAAAAATGTTTCTCTATTTTAAAGTTGTGCCAAGAGTTCTTATACCATAGTTGACATAGTGACATAGTTTGACTGTGCTGGACTTATAAAAGGACCTTCTTGTTGAAATCAATGGCAATACTACAGTTTTGACAGTGTAGATGCACTCATAGTAGATACAAAGATAAAAATTCTTTATTGGCATTGATGGTTCAATGAAGAACCTTTAACATCCATGGAAATTTTTACTGGTTCATTATAGTGGAAAAAAATTCTTTAGTTGATTAAATGGTCCTATTATGCCCTTTTACGAAGTTTTGGGCCCAGTTTTACTAAACAGGGCAAATTAGCGCAATTCAAAAACAGCGCTGATGGGCGTGCAATTTTCTGTGGGTGATTTACTAACAACGCGCAAATTAAAGAACACAGACGCAACATCTCATTTACATATCGACCAACACAATACAGTGGGGCAAAAAAGTATTTAGTCAGCCACCAATTGTGCAAGTTCTCCTACTTAAAAAGATGAGAGAGGCCTGTAATTTTCATCATAGGTATACCTCAACTATGAGAGACAAAATGAGAAAAAAAAATCCAGAAAATCACATTGTAGGATTTTTAAAGAATTAATTGGTAAATTCCTCGGTAAAATAAGTATTTGGTCACCTACAAACAAGCAAGATTTCTGGCTCTCACAGACCTGTAACTTCTTCTTTAAGAGGCTCCTCTGTCCTCCACTCGTTACCTGTATTAATGGCGTCTGTTTGAACTCGTTATCAGTATAAAAGACCCCTGTCCACAAACTCAAACAGTCCAACTCCAAACTCCACCATGGCCAAGACCAAAGAGCTGTCAAAGGACACCAGAAACAAAATTGTAGACCTGCACCAGGCTGGGAAGACTGAATCTGCAATAGGTAAGCAGCTTGGTGTGAAGAAATCAACTGTGGGAGCAATTATTAGAAAATGGAAGACATACAAGACCACTGATAATCTCCCTCGATCTGGGGCTCCACGCAAGATCTCACCCCGTGGGGTCAAAATGATCACAAGAACTGTGAGCAAAAATCCCAGAACCACACGGGGGGACCTAGTGAATGACCTGCAGAGAGCTGGGACCAAAGTAACAAAGGCTACCATCAGTAACACACTGCGCCGCCAGGGACTCAAATCCTGCAGTGCCAGACGTGTCCCCCTGCTTAAGCCAGTACATGTCCGGCCCCGACTGAAGTTTGCTAGAGAGCATTTGGATGATCCAGAAGAGGATTGGGAGAATGTCATATGGTCAGATGAAACCAAAATAGAACTTTTTGGTAAAAACTCAACTTGTCGTGTTTGGAGGAGAAAGAATGCTGAGTTGCATCCAAAGAACACCATACCTACTGTGAAGCATGGGGGTGGAAACATCATGCTTTGGGGCTGTTTTTCTGCAAAGGGACCAGGACGACTGATCCGTGTAAACGAAAGAATGAATGGGGCCATGTATCGTGAGATTTTGAGTGAAAACCTCCTTCCATCAGCAAGGGCATTGAAGATGAAACGTGGCTGGGTCTTTCAGCATGACAATGATCCCAAACACACCGCCCGGGCAACGAAGGAGTGGCTTCGTAAGAAGCATTTCAAGGTCCTGGAGTGGCCTAGCCAGTCTCCAGATCTCAACCCCATTGAAAATCTTTGGAGGGAGTTGAAAGTCCGTGTTGCCCAGCGACAGCCCCAAAACATTACTGCTCTAGAGGAGATCTGCATGGAGGAATGGGCCAAAATACCAGTAACAGTGTGTGAAAACCTTGTGAAGACTTACAGAAAACGTTTGACCTTTGACCATTGCCAACAAAGGGTATATAACAAAGTATTGAAAAGTATTTTGTTATTGACCAAATACTTATTTTCCACCATAATTTGCAAATAAATTCTTTAAAAATCCTACAATGTGATTTTCTGGATTTTTTTTTCTCATTTTGTCTCTCATAGTTGAGGTATACCTATGATGAAAATTACAGGCCTCTCTCATCTTTTTAAGTGGGAGAACTTGCACAATTGGTGGCTGACTAAATACTTTTTTGCCCCACTGTATACCAAGTGTGGCGCAAATTAGTGTAGTCATAAATAAAGAATAAAGAAATAAAGAAGCCACGGTACGTTAAAAAAGAACCGGAAGCCAAAAAATGAAGGGTTGCAAGAAGTTTTGATAGACCTGGTATTGCGTGACTCCTAGTTGAGGGTTCCAAGTTGTCTTTTATTTCCTGAAGGAAATTAAAAATAACTTGGCAAACGATATGTTCGGATAATGTGTTCTTCTGGCATTCCAAATAAATTAATATGTGTGGAAAAAAAATCTTTCCCTTCTACCACGTGCTCTCTGTTCTCTGCCGTGCCTCCTCCATTGCAGCCATTTCAAGTGCAAAATAGTTTAAGACATGCTTTTTTTGGATATTAAATACTGGTGCAAATACCAGTAATTTGGTGAGAGCAAATGTTAGTAAATCTCATTGTGTGATTCATTTTAATACTCTCCTCCCATAAATTTTGCACCTGAAAGGGAAACTCCTACAAATGCATATTCAGTAAGGTCAAGCGCAAAAATAACTGTGTCCACGCCTTTTCGGCACTAATTCTTCTTTAGTAAATCCTCATAGTACTATTTTAATGCCAAAAGACGGTTTGCGCTGGCACAAGCTGTTAGTAAAACTGGCCCTTGATTTAGTTTTTGGGGTGTAGTAGAATAGATTTTCATGCTTGATTGTTCCAAAAAGCCATTATTACCAACCGCTTCGAGCATGTTCCGGAAATGTCACGCCCCTTACCATAACCATTTCATCTGCTCAGCTGTAAATATTAACAGCGCCGTCAATTTTGCCATACCAATTCAAGTACAAATCAGACCCTGAGAATGTTTGCGAACAAGAGAATCATGCAGAACCTTTGTAAGCAAAAATAAAGGGGTTTTGGAACCAGGGTGTGAGAAACAGTATCTCTTTGACATGGCAACAATGCGCTACTAAAGAAACTCTTCTTTGTCTTTTCTAGCGCAGCTCAACTAGGCCTTGGTTCTTTATATTTATATCTACACTATTTATGGTTGCATGTACACTATCAAAATGAGTGGCACTGTGACTTCACAATATCCAGAAGAACGAGCCATTTGAACAGTGTTTTCTATTAAAGAGAATATCTCCTTTTAGAGTGGACTTTGAGCTTTTTAACCGTACAGATCTTTTTTATGCTCAAACAGCAACATTAAACACTAACTAAAATGTGAAAAAGCATAATATGACCCATTAAAATGTTCTTCACATAAGAAAAAAATGGTTCTTTTAACAACTGTTCACTGAAAGATTCTTTGTGGAACCCAAAATGGTTATGTAATGGCATCACTGTGAAAACCCCTTTTTGGAACCTTTATTTTAGAGTGAACTGGAACTGGAATGAACTGGTATTTATAAGCATCCAAATGGAATTGTAAAATTAATAACTTTCCCCAGTTTAGGATTCTAAAGCACATTTACTGTCCCTTCAGCCAACTGGTAGTTTTGCCCCAAACGGCACTGGTTGAGCCAGATGTTGACAAGCTGGGCCGCTAGAATAAACTGAGCAATGTTGAAAGTGTTAGAGAGCCACAGTGTTTATATTTTTTCAGGAAGTCAGTCTACTAGATGAATGGCTTACTTATACTGTAGTTTTCTCCACACATTAAACTGGCTTTGGACAAAGTATTTTAACATTGGAATAACACATTCCTTTTTAGCGATAATGGTCTGTTCATAGATTTATGTTCATTATGTAAAAATCTTTCTCAAACTTATACCTGGTACTTGATGAAACAGAACCATATTGTAGTACTACAAAGATGTCAGGGGAGATCAGGTTACTTCAAGTAGATTACTATTTACAGCTGTTTACCTGGTGATCTAATATCTTTAGTCACTGCTTTCCTCAACTGTGGTTCATTCCATGTAGTTAAGGTTCAAAGGGGGAGATTGCGATTATTTTCCATTTTCCAATAACCTTTGAACCTCTGTTGCCAAATCTATCAAAACTTCATTAGAGGGTTGAGCTCCAGAAGAGACTAGATTACGGGGAGCGCTCTGTGGAGCATGGGATAGTTTCATTTGTTTTGTTTTTTTGTTGGCTTCATTATGCCTTAGGCTTTGTGCTCTGTATTGTTTGGCTTCAGCTACATTAAGTACTCAATCTACAATGATGATGAATGAGATCACAGAGTCTGTGAATAAGACTCATTTGAGTGCACTTAATCTAGTCTTCGGACATTAAAGGTGAAGTCATTTTTTCCACAAAATGTTTTACACCTCAATAAATCACACTCTTTCTTTAAATATTTTTCAATGAACTTCAGATTGTTATGTTGCACGCTGAATAACAACAACATAAGTACTCCAGTGCTGCTGGGGACAGCAGAGAGGCTTGTGACCGTGTTTATGACAGTTGAAGACCAGTGAAATATAAGCCATATCTAAGGACCAGAAAATCATATAGGATACTCTTGGTAAAGTAAAGAGGCAAACCAGCTAGCATTAACCTAGAAACACTTAGCAACTGCACAGCAACACATATCGATAAGTTTTGCATGCACAGCTTCCACTTTTTTCAGAAAATGTAAAAATCTTAGTTACTCAGTGCATCTACAAAATGTTTGGAGGCCATTTCTGGCACAAAATAAAAAATAAAAAAGGTAATTGCGACTTTTTTCATCTCACAATTCTGACTTTTTCTCACAGTTGCAAGTTTACATCTAACAATTCAGATTTTTTCTTAGAACTGCGTGATATAAACTTGCAATTCTGAGTTTTTTCTCAAAATTGAGAGACGTAAACTCGCAATTATTTATAGTTATAAAGTCAGAATTGTGAAATATATACTTCTCGCATTTATATCTCGCAATTCTGAATTTTTTCTCACAATTGTGAGTTTTTATCTTGTAATTCTGACTTCTTTTCTGAAAATTGTTAGCAATAAACTCGCAATTGCGATTTATAAAGTCAAATTCTGCTTCATATCTTACAATTCTGACTTTGTAACTCACCATTGCTTGTTATAAAGTCACAACTGCAAGATGTAGACTCACGCAATTCGCACTTGTGACTTTATATCACATAATTTTGACTTTGTAACTCGTAATTGCGAGTTTATACCTCAAAATTTAAAAAAAAAATAAAATCAGAATTATGAGTTTACATCACGCAATTACGAGAAAAAAAAGTCAGAATTGTGAGATGTAAATGTGCAATTACAAGAAAAAGATAAAATTTTATTTTTTATTTTGTGGAGGAAACGGACTTCCATAGAAATGTAACATGATATGTAGGCTGATTATTCACTATTACAATACGTAGCTTCCTCTCCAAAACCAATAAATCCCGAAGCTTTTATGTCTTTGTATTTGGATTTCCCCGGCTAACCGCAGCTCACTAAACCCTTGCACTTTGAGCCACAAGATGTTTCAACAAGCTGTCATCTCGCCATCATTGTCTTGGCAACCAGGCATTTGGCTTTGCAGTAGACATTTCCCTGGTTACAGGCTTGGCATCTATATAATGCTAACATCACCATGGAAAAGTTAGCTGCAACACAGTGTTGTTACACAACATAGACCATTTTCATGGGAACTCACTGAATGCCTGGGTCACTGAATGTGAAAGCGTTGTCCCTGTCAGTATCCTGAAAGTGATTTTAGCCACGCCAAGTTTCAAAGTCCAGTGTTTTTTGTAGGTTTGGCCATAGAAAATCTCAGAAATCCCAGAGATCATAATAAGGTCACCTTGAAAACAATGGAATACTCTTTTCTTCAGTATAATACTGATAGAATCTGATTAATGGCTACGCCTAAATGTGTATTAATGTACTCAGGGCTCGGTGCTTACTTTTCGTTTTAGGAGCACAGTCAAAAATTTAGGGGCGCCTTCTGATCAATGACAGAACTATACCATTATGGGACAATATTTGCATTAGTCATCTTTTATGTTAAATTTAAATTCATGAGTTTGTTTACAAATTTTAATTAAAAGAAATTCAGTAGGAGTAATAAGAGACTATCAGGCTGTTACCAGTCAAATTAAATCAGTATCAATGAAATCCATCTATGCACCGCCAATAAGTGGCAGTAGGTCACTGTCTTTGCCATTGAATCATTCATTCAGTTGATTCATTCAAAATAGCTGATTCATTGAGGAACGAAGCAAGTGACTGTCTTTATAAATAAGTCATTGAATCATTGACTCACCAATTTCATTCAGAAACAGATTCATTCATCAACAAAACACTGCTGTTGTTGTGCTCGAGTATGTGCAATTGCTCAGCTGTGGCTTAGTTTGAAACTATTTGAGCAAAAACAGACAATATTGAGTCTGAAATTTAATTCACTTAATATTAACTTCTCATTTATCAAACTGTTGCATAAAAGCTATATCCCATTTGCAATCATGGTAATAATCAGAGACAACAGTGCTCTTGTTCATATGATATTGCTATATGATATGTTATAACTATTAAAAACAACACCTCATACAGGGCATTTTTGCCTCCATATGTTGAATTTTGGGGGGCTTTTTTATTCATTTTGGTGGCATTTTTCCCCAACCCCTGTTAATTTCCAACCCGGCTTTTGATAATCAAATATTATTTTGACAGGCTGCAAAGAAAAAACAGCCACTTATGTTAACTTGTTTCACCTTGTAAACATAAATAGACAAAAACAATGTTGAATCGTTGAAGTGTATTCCGTTGCACAAAACATTTTTACACTTGCTCTGTTGACTGATAGCGTGAGAAGCAGCCGATCACAGTGTGAAACAGCTGTTGCACAGTGTAGATGCATTTTGTGAGTTGTAATTTTTATTCCATTTGGATTATACAGCTACTCATGAGCTTCAATAAATGGTCACACTGTAGAGCCCTGGTACTACTAATGTACTTTGTTTTCGGAAAATAAACTCCTCCACTGATCCTGTTTGTCTCGCAGGACCCAGCAGGCCACAGGAGTATGTTATAGTTCCCACAGACAATGTGCCTGTTTCTCAGTTAGTGTCAATTCAGGAAGCATTCAAGCATGTAAGTGAGAAATTCTTCCCCTCCCTCATTTAATGTTGCTGTTTCGAAGGTAACTGTTCAATCTATAAATCATGGCTGAAATATGAAATAAACTGGACACTGTTTGGATCTCCTAGTGCAATATAATTAATAGATTCACTGGTGTAGACCTGAAGACTTTCAGGTACATCAGGGGTGTCCAATACTTCTCCTGGAGTGCCAACATCCTGCTGAATTTAGCTCCAACACACTTACCTGGAAGTTTCTAGTGAGTCTGAAGACCTTGGTTAATTAGTTCAGGTGTATATAATTATAGTTAGAACTAAACTCCTCAGGATAGTAGCCATCTGAGAAGAGGTTTGCATACCCTCTGACGTACATCTTTATATGTACCATAGTTCTGTCATGACAACTCTTTGAGAGTTTGGCTTAGTAATATTCATGTCAATGTTAATGTATTTGGTCTTGGCGGAATAGATCTGCTACACTGCTACTGCTGCGGCAGAGCAAGTACAGAGACTTGCTACTGCCAATACATCCACAGACATGCTGCTGTGAGCATGTAGAAATGAAATAACCCCATATATAGTATACATGAATTACCCTGTAGCAGATCTATACAGGTGGAGCTGGGGGAGGTGGAGGGTTTCTGAAGCGCACAGCAAATGCTAAAGCAAACACTAGCCAGGTATTTGAATGTTCAGAAGCAAGCTCATGTGAATAATGATATCATTATATCAGACTGGTTAGACCTACTGGCCAGAGCCATCTAGAGTTTCCTGACATAACTTTGTGTCTGAGTCTGCCTAAATATCATGCAAGCTGAAATGATGCTCTTGATGAAACAAAAGATCCTCACACTGAAAGTCTTTGATGTTTTGGTTTGATCTTTAGCATAACGGTTATGGTCACAAGATAAGGTGTGTTTCAGAATGGAGCATCCACTGCTGGCGTTTTCACACATGGAAGGTTTGTTTGAATTCGAGCCCATTGTGATTGCATCAGTCATGACCCCTGGTGCAGTTCGCTTGAACCAAACCCCTGAGGATTTAACAGTGTTTCCTTGATGTGCATCTGTGTTTAGAAGAAGGCTTTCATACTAATCAAATTAACCCAAAGTTTATGATTAGTTTAACCTGGATCTACACATAACCTCTTGTGTGATGGCAATACAAAACACATTTTGACCAGTAAGTTCTAATTCTGGGGCTATATTCATGAAACATTCATAAAAATATTAGAACGTGCCATTTTAACTTTATTGTTAATTCTATGTAGTATTACCGTAATCTGCAGGCAGTGCAATAAGACAGGCTTTGATATGTTTTTCATTGAGTTGGTCGTGTCTTGGAAGAACCCCACCATACAATCATATAACATTACTAAAGCCGGTCATTTTCTTCACAACTCTTTACCTGCCAGCATTTAAAAAAAAATAAAAGTCCAGTGCCAGTCACTGCCAGTATTTTTGAGCATTTTCACAAAACTTTCATGGCCTCCAGAATATTTTGTTGTATGAATACCTAAACATGCAGTTTGTCAAAAGAAAGAACAGAGCCTCTGCTTAAAAAAAGGTTTTATTCTAGCTTTATACATTTTTTTATCAACACTTGAATGGTGAATTAAAAATTATTTAAATAAAAAAAAAATGTATTTGATCAAAAAGCTGAGAAAATCACGTTTTTGTCAAAAACGGCGTCCGGATCAGATTCGGCATGCAGAGATGAAGTAGATCGCTTCCATCAACACCCCGAAAGCTTGCGCAGTCCTAAACCACTTCCTGTGTCGAAATTTAATTAGATAACTTGCCTGCAAGTGTTGATTTATATGCTATTTAATGTTTGATGATTGCATTACTTTATATATGCATCTGCTTACATATATGAACGCTTGTTGCTTCTTCTTCACTGCGTTTTGATCCAGAGATTCAGTACTCTTTCAGAAGATGTGTAATAGCGCCCCCTACTGTATAACAGTGAAAACAAGGAAAGCCGGAAAATTCTGTCATCGGCAGGGAAAGAATTAAGAAAATATTTGAGAACTTGAGAATATATTCAATAATTGCATCAAAGAACATTCTTACAAACTTTGAATTTATCTTAAGAAACTTCTTAACTTTGTTCTGAGATTTTCGTGAATCCGGCTCCTGGTCCTAGAAGACACTCTAACTTGAATTTATCCAGCCTTCAACAGATATGCAACTTAGTTGATGCAACCTCTCACTAGTTAGTGAACTCTTGGATGCAGACACTTTCTTACCACAGTTAAAGTACATCAGTTGAGCTGGTTGAGATGCTCAAAAAATGTTTGAGGCAGGACTACACATTGGTCCGACCAATGGCAGGTGGGTGAGTGTTCTGTTTGATGGCACACTAATTACACTTCACTTTAAGCCTGCAGCTATCGATTAATTGAATGAAGATGGATGCCTTTGTCATTATGAATTCGTAGCTCAACACTGATTAGCTTGATTATTGCTGAGTGCCTGTAGAAAAAAGATGGATTAGAAACTGCATCAAACTCCATACGCCCTTCCACCAGGTGATGACTCAGCGATCTTTTGCCAATATCTGCGCCCTCCACATGCACCACGTCTGCCCTTTTGGACTGCCGGCTCTTGGCAGATACAATATGGACAGTTTTATTAGATTAGTGGCCAGGCCTGGCCTGTTTATTTATAGCAGGGGTGGCTGCTTTCTTCCCTTCTCCTCAGGGAAAGGGCAGCACACCCACGCACAGACCACCGCTAACAATGCGTTAACCTCCGTCATCACTGTTTTAGGTGGAGCGGCTGAAAGCTTATTTTACACAACAATGTCTACCCTTGTGTTTGTGCATTTCCTCAGGCTTTTCCAAGTATTAAAAATGGTCATGGAGCACATGAGTTGTGTAAATAAAAAATATCAAGTACTTGGTGTGCTTTTCGCACAATGAACACGGTGTGGGATTGATATGACCTGGTGTGCAGCTCTATTATTATCTGATTTTCTGCTGTATAGAGATGGCCCAATGATTTTTGACTCCAGGCTATGTCAGCAGAAATCTTGGTTGCCCTGCCTGCAAGTTTTAATCCCAGGTGGACATTGTTGTAAAACAGCCATGTGGCCGCTTCAAGCTTGTGTCTAGTCTCGTTTAGCCAGACTTTTGACTTGCGGCACAAAGTCTGGTCCTCATTGCAGTCTATTATGGCCAAGAATAGCAACTTAGACTTATTTGCACACACACAACCAAACACACTTATTTTTCTCTACCATTTAGGGTGTGTTTATTTCAAACAGCTTTTACCACATTAATAGATCTGCATAGAAAAATATGAATTCAAATATTGTTGTAGGAGTCTCCGCGAATGCTTTTTCCCCTGGTGATCTGATGAAAAATCTGTGCGTCTTGACCTCTTGTATTTGCATTGCTGTCAGGCAACGGATGAGCTTCTGAGGATAAGACTAGCTTGTGTCTGGTTCTTGTTTAACAATGCTTCATAATAACATAGTTGCAAGCCTAAAAGATACTATGTGCAAGCAAGTGACTGCAAATCCTTGTAGTTATTAATCTCAATTTCATTTGTTAATTAAATTCTGAAAATTAGAAAGCAACTGATGTGTTGCACAAATATGTCATGTTGGAGCAGCAGTTTGAAGAAAATCTTGCTATGTTAGTTAAATAGTCATAAAACAATGGCATAGACACAGAGGTGTATCAATAGGACAGGTAAGGCAGGCAATTGCCTGGGGCCCTACATTTTGAGGGGTCCCCCGAGGGCTGATCATTTAAATAATCAGAAATGTTAATATTAACAGTGTCTATTTACATTAAGTGCAAACTGCATTGCTGGCAGAGGCGATTTCCATTAACTCCGCCCACCAATGTCTGGTTGGGATAGACAAAATGACAAAAGACGAACGATATACAAGATGTAAGGCATGTGGCAGTAGCTGACTTTTGACACAATCGACACGAGTTCGAATCCACCTTTGCTGAACTCGTTCTTCTCCTTTTTACAATCACATATCAGATCGGAAAGGTGTTTATTTTCAATAAAAATGAAAGAAATATTTTTGAAAAGTGGAAAAAAGTGCCTCATGGGTGTTTATTGGGTAGGGTTAGGGGTATGTGTAGGAAGGGCTTTATTGTCCCAATAAGGCAGCATCCATTTAATAATTTTAATAAATTACATATATATTTATGTATATTTTATATATGTGTGTGTGTGTGTGTGTGTGTATGTGTATGTGTGTGTGTGTGTGTGTGTGTGTGTGTCTGTGTGTATTTTTACATAGTGTAAATAGAATCATTACATTACTTACACTTAGTGTGAATAGTATAAATAGCCTCTGCTAATAATAAAATAAAGATAAATTTAAGATGCTAATAGGGCTGGACTGGTAATCTGGCATACTGGGCATTTTCCCGGTGGGCTGACACACTTTTGGGCCGGTGCAATTTTTTTTTTTCCGCCCAGGACCGGCCCATCATGCAGCGACAGCGGCCCATCACAAAGCACTATAGACGGAGTGATACGGGATCTTGCTCCGCCTATGAAAATATCGCTTCACCTCTCTTCCACCTTCCTCTCAGTCTCTCAAAATGGAGAACGAGCAGCCAGGACAAAACGAGGAGCTACATGTGTAGTTTTTAAGCACTGCAGTTTTAAAACAACCGATTTTAAGCCGTTGGAACACAAACAACAGAGCTCTATGCGTGCGCCTTCTCTGTTTCTGTGTGAGAGGAGCGCGCTTATTTTTGCGGCTTTATTGGCTTTGAACTATTACATAAACACACATATATGCGTAATAATCCTCGTCTTTGCAAGTATCCTCATAAACACAGTGATTTAGGTCTTAAGAGAGAGTGAACAACTGAAAAAGAAGAAAGCATATGTAACCATAGACATATGTCTATGTATGTAACAGTATATTGGATACGGACTTCGGTCTTAAAGGGGAAGCTGTCCAATGTTCGTCCTGTCTGCCATTCATATTAATCAAACAACAGTGAGAGAAAATATCGCACTCCTCTTGACTAAATCACTTTTGTAACTTTAATAAGAAATTAAAAAAATGATAATAATGAGATCTATTGTCATATATCATATCATATCATATCATATCATATCATATCATATATATATATATATATATATATATATATATATATATATAAATGTATGTACAAAATCTATACATAATACACGTGTTAATTATATATCTATTTGATCGATAGATAGATAGATATACTTAACACAGTGAAGACTAATTAATTTACACAATGTATGTAGCGTTTCTTATTTATTGTAGTTTTTTTCCTATTGCTTGCAATTAGTTTCTTATCCTTATTTCATCACTGACTTTATTTATCTTCAGTGAGCTTGAGGGGATTTTTTGTCTCTTTTTAGGCTTGTATTAGTTTGATATTGACTTTGGTGACAAGAATTATGAAAATTCTACGGTATCAAAGATTTCAATATCATAAAAACCTTTTTAAAAGAAAAAAATAACTATATTGTCAAAATTAGTCACATCGTGATATAATATTTTGGTCATATCGCCCACCCCTAAGCAGCGTTATCAAGAACAGGCTTGCTCTGTTGTGACTGATGCGGGCCAAAGGGACAGGCAGGAAGAGAGGAGAGGAGAGATATTTCATCTGTAAGGAGCTTGATAACAGGGGCTCGCATGAAGGGGAAACGGAGGTATCTAACCTGTGCTAATGCGTGTCCGCGCCACAAGTGTAGAATACATAAACACTTTTTTAATAAAACGAAAATTCGTCCCTTGCGCTTTTTTGGCCAAGTCGAGTGGGTTCACAGAGGTTTACATGGGCCAATGTGAATAAATCTAGATTTAAATATGACCTGAGATTTTATTCTTATCCAAAACAAGGAGATGGGATATTCTCACAGACACACACACACACACACACACACACACACACATATATATATATATATATATATATATATATATATATATATATATAATATTATGATATATAATATATGTGTGTGTGTGGTATGTGGTGGTGGTGGGCTGCCTGGATCAAAAAATGCCAGGGCCGATTTTTTGTCCCAGTCCAGCCCTGGATGCTAACCATATATTCCTACCATATATGTGGTTATAAATATGAAGGTTGTACTATATCTTCTATTATAAAGACATTTTGTTAATTTTGTAAAAAACAAAAAACAAAAAAACACTTCAGTATTGTAACAAATAAACAATTTATGTTCTGCTGTTAGATCTGTAATGACTACTTTTTGTATGTTGTATATATGTCTAGGTAACAAAGATATTTTAACAAAAAATATATAAAACATAAAAAATTATATATATATATATATATATATATATATATATATATATATATATATATATATATATAATTTATATTATATCTTTCAGAAGGGCCTCATTGATTAATTCTGCCTGGGGACCCCACTTAGGGTAGGTTCGCTTCTGCATAGACATTCACCTCCTAAATACTGAGATACTGTATGTGCAATATTAGCATTTGCAATGCATTAGGCAAGCATTTCTGCATATGAATGAATTGTGTAGAGTATGACTTCTATTCTTTGCATCACTTGCTGTCTTTGTGAAAAAAAAAAAAAAAACATACGGGAACCTCAGCACCTATGGCCATATTCCCTTACAAACTCCTCTACTCGCTACAGGAGATCCATCAAGTTTGATCTAATTGAATCTTTCACAGACAATAGCCTGCTCAAGAATTAGATCATTGTTTCAGCGAAGGTCATATTGGACTGAAGTTCTGTGGAAAATAAGCAGGGGATGATATTCAATTATAACCCTATGTCACTCTGGTTTCCATTGTTCATTGTCCTTTGTCTCTCTTCCTTGCTAGCTTCCCATCCAAAATTAAAAGAACGTCACTCAATCCTCAGTCCCCAAACTTTGTTTTACATGCAGTTAGTTTGGATGAGAAAAGTCTATTGTGAAAAGTTCTGGCAAATGCTTTCCCTCAATGTATTCAAAATCACATTTCTTCGCCTCGGTGAAGCATGAATGCCCCTATGAGACATTCTGTGTGTGTACACACGATAGCATTGACACTAATTTGAATATTTATGTGGTGGAACAGGTCCAATCGCAGATAATTTAGGAGACTTCAGCGGTTGGATCCCTTATGCCAAGTCAGCTCGGCTCTCAGGTGCCTCAGGTGTTTTCCCATGAATACTAACTGTTCTTCTGGAAATCTGCCAGCCGGTGGAAAACACAATGAAATGACAATGTGTGCAGGATGTGCAGAGCATCATACAGATGAAATATGATAACAGCGACCCAATACACAGGGCAATATTGTGTGCTATTCCACACTATACTAAAACCTCGAGTCCAATGCTTTGGGTTAATTTAAAATGGAACATGCAATCTCGTTTATTCTCTGTAACCTCCCAGTATATGCAGGTGCATGTGATACGGCAGCTGTGATTACTGTGGTATGCTTGTCAGGTTTAATTAACTGCAAGGCAGGAGCGCTGTCGTTCATTTTTTTTTTCTCGGTAGTCATGTCGAATCAATAGCCAAAGGTTTTTTCCTCCTGTTTGAGTTTATCCAAGGGCTCAGTGCCCTTCACTACCAGTTTGCTGACATGCCTGGTTATCTTGGTAAGGAGTGCAGAATTAAAGTCCTCTGTCATCATTTTGCCACTCTACCGGGTCGGTGGACAAACACCCCTGAGACTGGCTTGCCGACCTTATTGTGTGAAACAAGTTGGCTATTTTTCCTTCTTTGTGGACACTAGTCTACAAATGTCCTAATACTATGTTCTAACCAGGCACAAGCTTCAGATTAGTAAAGTGATTTTTCTATCCTTACTGAAAGAGAAATACTGCCCAAAGCTATAGACATAGCCAATTAGGACATATTTGACAATTAAGAAGCAGCAATTAGAATTTGCTATGGATGGGGCCATGTAGAACAATTGACAAAAATAGGCTCCATGATGGGCGTTTTGAAGGTTTGCAGGGTACTTTCATGAATTTGTGGTTGTTATTCCATGTGTGTTTGCTTTGAGATTAATATGCTAGTGTACTCATGTATTCAAGATTTGGAGTTCCCTTTCAGGAAAATACCAAAAATATTGATAATTGCACTCGGTGTATACAGATTTCGGTAACACTTTAGTTTAGGGACCAATTCTCATTATTAACTAGTTGCTTATTAGCATGCATATTACTAGCATATTGGCTGTTTACTTATAAAGCACATATTAATGCCAAAGTCAAAGGTCCACCCAAAAATTAAAATTCTGTCATCATTTACTCACCCCCAAGTTGTTTCAAACTTGTATGAGTTTCTTTCTTCCGCTGAACACAAAAGAAGATTTTTTGAAGAATGTTGGAAACCAAACTGTTTCTGGTCCCCATTGACTTCCATATAATTTGTAAGTCAATGGGGACCAACAACAAATGATGACATAATTTTCATCTTTGGGTGAACTATCATTTAAAATTATGAAAAAATATACAGGGTTAAAATTACATTTCATCATGACTTAAGATAATCTGAAAGAAGCCACTGTTACTGTCAAATAATGTATTCAGCGCAAAGAAGCTTGTGAACAATAGGAACCTACAACATTGTTGGTTTAAAGAGAACCTTTGAAGTATATATATATTTTTTACATTGCTGTTTAGATTTCAAATTTTGCTTAGTCTAGACTGTTTGCTCTTAATTTTTTTCTTTCTTGTTGCACAATGCTTTATCGCATTGTGGCCGGTTAGGACAAAATTCAGATTAGCATGAAATCACAACTGATGTGATTTACAGCTTTTTTTGTGCCATGCCTGTGTACACTGAAAAATACATTGCCATAACATGTAAAGATGATTTAGGATAACGGCACACCATATCACCACCTGTTTTGTCAACCATGTTATGTCTAGAGGTGTGCACTGTTGAGTCTATTTACTTTATTTATTTTAAAACCATTGGTTGAGTTCAAAGATTGTTGAGTAGTCCTGCTTTTGATCTTCACCACATCGCTGCCATTTATCTGCGAGATTTGACTTATTATTCGGCTGTTGGTGCTATTTTCAGCATGCACCCTTGCTAATATCTCTGACCTCATGTAAAAACCTGCCCTGTTCTCAGAGGGTCAAACAAAGTTCAGGAGTTCCCCGTTATGATCTAAAGAAACATAAACAGTATTTCATATTGCTCTCTATAAGGATAAAGCAATGAGGTTGACACAGTCATGAAACATCAAGGGTGTATTCATTCATTTCTTTGCTCTCTAATTTAAAGTACAGCTATCAGTACTGTGTATTTTCACTGTGTAATTTCAGCATGTTATCAAGGAAATCTGCTTTTAATTCAGGATGACCTCCGTACTGTTGTTAGAATAATGACGCATTGCTGTCATTCGATAAACTGTCATTAATTTTGGAAATAATGTTTAGATATGGTGACAGAGAAGGTTTTGTCTCTAGTGAAATGGCCCCACAACACTCAAGTTCTCTGTTCATGAGAAAAGTAAAACACAAGTTGAGGAAATAACTCCCTCATCACTGTCCTGTGGGAGCCTTCAGGGAGTTTTCATTAGTGTGGGTTTTCTGCAGAATGGGGGCTGCTGCAGATTTCCACCAAAATGTTCCAGATTTCACATGGCAGCTATAGAAATGCGGTTGCATGGAGTCTTAAGCCTCCTACTGACCTTAAGAAGCGCTTCTGCTGATGAAAGCGTTTCTCCTTCGCTCCGGTGAATACAGCCCATCACATCGCAAGATGGGGAAGAGCAGCTTCAAAATGGGGTAACGAAGAATAATTCATTTAGCCCACTACTTCTTTGACCTATATAGCATGTAGAGGACATCCCAAAATCTATTATAAAGAAGAGGAAGCTGAAAGTGACCCAGATTTTTAACTTTGGGAATTTTTTGACACATTTATTTCCCTTTTTCAGTGCTTTATTTTTAATTTTTTGAAACAATTTAGATCAAGTTCTAAGTCATTATGACTAGTTATAATCATCATATCTTGAATAACAGCCTTACTGGAAAAAAAAACTATAGTGGTAACATGATACAGTGATGATATCAGACGGTAATACTATGGTATTCTGATACATATACACTATATTACAAATACATATGATATGATATTTTAATTAAAGGGTTTGACTATTGCAGTCATTTTTGTGAGGACAAATCTTAAAGAAATAGTTCACCCAAAAATGAAAATTCATCGTTTACTCACCCTCATGTCATTCCAAAGCTTTCGTTCATTTTCGAAAAACACAAATGAAGTTATATGTAATGAAACCTGACAGATTTGTCACTCTATTAAAAATACATCAAAACTTTAACACATTAAAATGATTAAAGTAATCCATATGAATTGGTTTTGTCTTCTGAAGAGACAAGATTGCTTTATATGATAAATAGTTTTAATTTAGGCTTTTATTCACAAATAAAATTTGATCAACACACACACAGAATTCATCAAATATGGTCAACGGAAGCTCAAACGTGCTTGTTCTGTGGGAAATGTGAAATATAAAATGTAAATGTAGCACAAACAATACATTGACTTTTTAAGCTACTTTTCGTAATGTATTTTAATGCCTTTGTATGCCATGATAATGCAGCTGATGTCTTTAAATGATGTTCATTTGGGGGATTTTTTAACAAATACTGTACATATCCAATTATTATGATGAATTAATCTGCTTATTTCATTAAGTAAATTGACAAATTTATATTAAATAATTACTATATTTATATACCATGGCATTTACACAGTAATTCAAAGATCACCACAGTATTAGCACGGTATATGGTAAGGTAACACTATTGTATTTTTTGGCACTTATTTTGTTCCCTTGGCAGGATATTACATACAGTTGGTCCTATATAACATACAGTTGTCTGGGAATAAAGTCTCGGAGTGAAAGTGTTGCAAAAAGAGAATTGGAATATCTGATCTTGTGACAGCCATCAGTTTCTGGAAGTCTATTTATCTATCAACATGAGGGTAATGGAAAATATACGCTAGACTCCAGAAGAGAAGTCACATGTGATGTGTGTGTAAGAGAGTGTACTGAAGCCTGACCGAGTGAATGATGAAAGTGTGATGCTTGTTCCTGCGCTCCCGTCCCATGATGCCCACCTGACTCTCTCCCATCATCCAAATTTCTCGTGATGTCCGACACGCTCATGTAGTTAAGACAGCACTCGAAATCATTTAGAAACGCTCTGTTCTGCAGCGCTGCATAGGTTATGTTTGGACGAAATACTAATACTAAAGAGCCTTACTACATTTATACACATCCTGATAATTAATTCAGCAAGAATATATATTTTTGGCAGCTGGGTGAAAGATGTTAAATCAAAGGGTTACTCCACTCCAAAATGAAAATTTTGTCATTAATCACTTACCCCCATGTCGTTCCAAACCCGTAAAAGCTTCGTTCGTCCTCGGAACACAATTTAAAATATTTTAGATGAAAAGCGGGAGGCTTTTGACTGTTCCATTGACTGCCAAGTAAATTACACTGTCAAGGTCCAGAAAAGTATGTAAGACATTGTCAGAATACTCCATCTGCCATCAGTAGTTAACGTTATGAAGCAACGAGAATACTTTTTGTATGGAAATAAAACAAAAATAACGACTTTATTCAACAATTCGGCACCGTAACGTCACCGTAGCGCCATTTTGGAGAATATACACTGGACGCAAAATGCATACACTCTTCTGTGTCACAGATGCGCTGTTTGTGTGTATTTACGCTTTGATTTGAATGCAAACAGTGCATCTGTGACACAGAAGAGTGTATGCATTTTGCGTGCAGCGATACTCTCCAAAATGACCCTACGGTGATGCTACGGTGCTGAATTGTTAAATAAAGTCGTTATTTTTGTTTTATTTCCGTTCAAAAGGTATTCTCGTCGCTTCATAACGTTACGGTTGAACCACTGATGGCAGATGGACTTTTCTGACGATGTCTTTCATACATTTCTGGACCTTGACAATGTAATTTACTTGGCAGTCAATGAGACAGTCAAAACCCTCCCGGTTTTCATCTAAAATATCTTAAATTGTGTTCCAAAGACGAACTAAGCTTTTACAGGTTTGGAACGATATGGGGGTAAGTGATTAATGACAAAATTTTAATTTTGGGGTGAAGTATCCCTTCAAGCACATTGCATTATGGGATACAGTACAATACAGAACAGCACAGTATGCAAACTTAAAAGCAGAAATAGAGTACTATATTAGTATGCTGTTCAAACATATGTAGTGTTATTTTAGTATTATCTACAGTATATACACCATTGTAGTGTTTATTAATATTTTGAATGAGCTTTTATTTTTATATTTTCAGTTTCAGTCATTTAAAATTTAGTTTTAGTAATTTTAAATGCTTTTGTATTAATTCATTTGTTTTCATATGTAGCTTTATTTTTACTTCAGTTTTAGTAATTGTAGTACTTCAATTTTAGTTTTATTTTTCATTGTTTTTTTTTTTAAGTTTCTGAACTAATATTTAGAGGTCCAAGCGTGTAGCGCTAAAACACCATTGTAATTGTTAGAATGGCAAAGGATCAGCAATCTTCACGTAAAACTGATCGTGCAGACCAAATCGTAAATCGTAGAGACTTGAAACTTGGAGGGATCGCTCCAGTCAGCCTGACGGGGCGCTACAGTGATCAAAAGTACGAAAACGCTCATAACTCCTAAAGCGTTCATCGCAGGCTCAAGTGTCTTACGTTGTTGGAATCCTCGGCTCACGCCGGACAAAACGGATTTGATCATCACCTGGCAAAAATTTGGGGGGTATTTTGGAATTTATTTTTTATTTTTTTAAACCTAGAAAAAAACATTGCAGTACAATTCTCCGGACTCTATAGTAGGGCTGTGCGATATGGACAAAAAAAAACCTATGGGGATTTCTTTGATCAATTTTGCAATTTCGATTTTAATCACTTTTTTGACACACAGACATGCTTTACAGTCATAAATGCATTCAGTGTGAATTTGAAACATATTTCCAAAAGAAAACCAATTAGAGCTTTATCATGTCTCTAGAACAGACATAAGGGAAAATAATCACTTAGTAAAGGTGTAACAAAATGTCTCTAGAACAGACATGGCAAATATTATGACTGTTTATCACAAACACAGCATTTATCCATTATTTTGATTTCACATGCAAACGTTGTTACTGAAAATGCTTTTCAGCATTGTGATTCTCTTTTATCACAGTACAGTAATGCAATTTTTCATAGACTTATTCACGTTTAAACTCAACTATAACTTTGTTTTCCTACCTCCACGAGTGCCATCTATTATTGACTTGTTTATCTAAAAGTGCACTTTTGCTTGTTTTAATTCTAGCCAAAAAGCCATGTGTTGACTGTGAAACAGTAGACTTTAATTATATGCATTTATAGTGTAATTACTACATTTCCATATCAATCCATGTTCATTTTTACCGCGAACAATGCGCTGTCACTTTAATTCAGCGCGTGCAGCACAGCAAAAATAGACTCTGTGTGGAAACGATTTCTGCACTGCTGCAGACGCATCGCTCCTAGAGCGCACTGCCGAACCACAACAGTGTACAGTGTACAGTATATGGCATTACGTCTGTCTGTAATATGCCCGGTCTGTTCTGTTCTCGCGCTCCATTTGGGCGCGCTACATTCTGATTGGTTCAGACGGCATTCTGTGGGAGGTCGGGACGCTATAAAATCATGCTATAAAGCGATTTAGAAATCTCGCAAGCTCGAATCGTGATTTTATGACGATTTCGATTAATCGCACAGCCCTACACTATAGGTCAATAATTATCAAAGAATGTTGAAATTTACCCTTTGGGAAGCTATAATGGAGTCATTTAAAAAGGGACCTGTCCAGATATACCCAAAATCCTATAAATCCTAAACGAAAACTCAAAACTTCACGAAACCTGGTGCGACAGGTGATTCTAAACAAGCATGCAAAGTTTTATGAAGATCGGACCACAGGTGGCGCTATAACAGTTAAAAAGGATTCAAATAGTAAATGACCTCAAATTGCAAAAAATGTTCGTACATTCACACATACTGTACACTAGATCTTCCCATCGTACGATCGATCTCCTCATTCTGAACAACTTTACCTCTACCACTGCTGTCAATCAAATTGTTCTTTAAATATTTGACATAATTTAAAAAACCTACTTTTACAAACTCCTCCAATCCGACCATAGGTGACTAAATCATAAATGCTAAAAATAATCATATTTCTATGGAAAATTACCTGAATTTTCCAAAAATTATTTTTTTAAATGACTGATTTAGGATGTTACAGGCTTAAATAATGTCGTGTTTTTTCATATGTGCTTAAATGCCTTAAAGCACTTGAACCCCAATAATCGCTGCTTGAAGCTATATATACATTTTATTTGAGCTTTATTTAATTTACTGAAAATAATTTTTAATTCATTTTAGTTAACAATAATAAACACTGACATGTAGCTATGTAAATTCCATCCGCTTCAGGTTAGTTTTAAGTCTAGTTAAAGCTGCAGTCCGTAACTTTTACCTCTTTGTCGCCCTCTATGTTTGAAAACCTGGAATTGCAGTTTCTTGCGGAATTATCTTCAGTGCGCGGGGTTGTGATCCGGTGTTCCGGTGTTGTGCCCATTTTCGACCCCTGCCAAATTATTACCCCCTCTAGTTCAAATCGATACCTGATTGCTTAATCCTAACCCCACCCCTAATCCTAACCCCTCCCCCACACCTAACCCTTAATCTACCAATACTAGGGTGGGTAGTAATCTGGCAGGGGTCAGAATTTGGCACAACACCGGCACGGCTCCAGCGCGGATGAATCTAATGTTTTGAGGTGAATGTGTAGTTGTCAGTCACTGCACCGGTGTGGATATTTACTGCCTATGTCTTGGAATATATGACCCAAATCAGAATTTTCACCGTAATTTGCCATTTTAACAAGTAAGTAACAAGTCTGCCACGTTGTTCTGCCCAACTGAGAAAAAAAGCATTACAATAAATCGCGCTACCAACAGTGATTAAATCTAAAGATCAGTTAGCTCATATCACATCTAACTGTGCAAAGTATTATTATTATACTTTGTTCTCAAATTATTAATGTTAACAACATCAGCATTGCGTGACTATGAGTATAGTATTAGCGTGTAGATTTCAATTTCTGTACAGTCTAATATCTAATTGTCATACCATTCAAATTTCATATTAAGAAATTCTTTTAATCCAAAAAGCAAATTAATCTTCCTTCAAACTGGTTCTATTCAAAATACAAAAACTTGTGTAATCCCACGTATCTGTAATCAGAACCACATTTAAAACTGGAATATAATTTAATTTCATTCACGTGTTTCATAAACACATAATCCTTTCTGGATTACAATCCGCCATCAAAATGATAAGTTTAATTATTCGAGCTGCTGTGAGAAAAGGCTATAAATGATTCACCAACTGCAGGATCCTCACGTGCCAGAGCCTAGTAGCCAGGAAAACTTCTTCATGTTTACAGATGTGACGTAATGACGCAGTGCCATGCTCGAATTTCCCGCGGAAACCTACCTGTGCCACTCAAATTAGAAAACACAACAAGCTAACCGTTGTGAATCGGGCTAAAGTAAGGTGATAGTTTTGAACACTGGCTGGTTATGAACTTTCTCAAATATTGATTTCGGATCATTTTTAACCAAAAACAAGTTACGGACTGCAGCTTTAAGGAAGAATTTCTCAAAAATGTAGCCTTTCAAAAGCTTTTTCTTTACTTATGCCTTTAGATTTCTATGGATCAATGAAGTGTGGCCTTTCATAGCTCCTGCTTGTATTTTCACTCATGTGACAGAGTACTTGCCTGAGCACTTCTAGAGCTCTTAAACTCTGCTGTCACATGAAAAGAAGCCTCCAGGATTTTGTGGCCTTTTAACATTGAACTGTCTGCACCATTTGGGGAACCTTTGAAAAATGCTTTCTCTCTCTCATTTAAGTTTTAGTTCCCCTTCTAGGGAACTCCACGCTGCGCCCCCTAGGGGGCACTATGGGGAATGCAGTCTGCATGACCGGTGTCTGAAGCACGTGTGAAACAACATCAATCTATTGGCCCACATGGCCCATGACATTATAGGCGGGGTGCCTGGAAGTATAAGAGGGCACCTGCTGAATATGTCATCCTCTTTGCTGTCTTCAGGAGCCGTCAGTTTGAAGTGCGTGTGAGAGACCAAGGCAGGTGAGCGGTGTGGAAAGTGTGTGCCTCCGTTCCAGAGGTTTCTGGCACTTGAGGACATGCACGATCTATCTGTCATGTGTCTTGGTCAGGAGCTTACCTGTTCAGTGCTCGAGGGCGCTGAACGCACTCATTGTGAGTGTTGTCCAATGAGAAGCTCTATTCGCTTTTGCCCCTCTTCTCGAGAGATGAGTGACAAGTATTTGCGTCTTGCGGTTCGGGTCCCGCTGTTGCCGAGGCACGGCGAAGACTCGGATCACGGGATTTGCGGGTTTTAGACGCTCTTTTTGGGTTATCGGATCCCGCGGATAGCTCTCGAATCGAGTAGCGCTTTAGGGGATGTGTGCCTCCGTGTTTGGATTTTAACACTCGAGAGTATGTTCTGCTTTCACGTTTGTCTCGGAGAAGAGCACGCGCGCATCGTAATGAGTCACGGTGTCTAGGCTCCGCTCGTGTTCGTTCCTATTCCTGAGGGATGCGGAACAAAGCTTTTGTGTCTCGCTGAGAGGTTCCTCCATTGCCGCGGCACAGTTTCTCAGTCATGATCTGCGAGATCCACACACCCTCTCTAAACGGGTTGTTGGATATCACCGATACTACTGGGTTGTTATGACCATGAAGTGTGAGCATGGAGTCGTTTCAGCCCTGATACTCCAGGATCGTGGACGGAGCTATATTCAGCTCGGCTGTGCCTCTCTAATATGCATGTTTTTGTTTGTGGAGAGCCTCGCTGGGCATGAATATATTTTTATGTTCTGTGGAGACAGACTTGCGAGTTTTCTCTCCCAGGGTTTTCAGCACCTAGAGTGGTTATGGGGGATGTCTCTTCCTGTGTTAAGCCAGAGTGTAGCTGTCTGTGGATGGTTATGCTCCAGCCCGGCTTACTTTGTTCTGGAATATGGCGGTCTGAGGGCAGCCATGTTCTAACCTGGCTCCTTAACTAGGTTGCGTTCCCCTTGGGACAAGTTCTCCCGAATTAAGCGCTGAAGTCTTTGTCTGGGAATCTGCTATTCGACGATAGCTGTGTTCCAGCTTGGAGACTGCTTAAAAAAAAAAAAAAAAAAGGTCTCCGTGAGCCCCTTGCATGGACTGTGCTGTCTCCCCTTCAGGGTTTTATGTAGCTGGTCCACTTCCGTGGTCTGGGCTATCTTCAGCCTTATCTGAGTGAACTGCTATCTGAGGATAGCTGTGTCCAGCCCTCTAGTGTTATGGCCTCAGCTTACATCAGGCTTTGATCACTGACTATGATGTTTATGTATTCGCTTTTTAGCGAATCATTTACGGAGGGTCCGGATCTCCCTTTTGTGAGCTCCTGGTCAATAACACGGTGCTTAGCTAGCTGACTAAGGGGACTGACATGGACTGGGGACCTCCTCAGTATAACCATCTGAGGGTGGTTATATTCCAGCCATTATGGCAGGTCAGGCTTACCTGAATACAGCTATCTGAGGCTAGCTGTCTTCTACTGCAGTTGCGGTGAGCCCTCTTATAGAGTGGTCCCCTTTCCTAGAGCCTAGCTATCTGAGGATAGCTATGTGCTAGCTCAGTGATTGTTCCCCTGTTTAAGGTTTTATGTAGCTGTCTCTTGAGCCCTTACCTACACAATGCTGTCTCACCTCTTGGGTCGTAAGTAGACAGCCCACTCTTTGTGGTCTGGGTAGTTTCAGTCAGTCCCCCTTCCGGTAGCCCTTCCTAGGAACATAGCTATCTGAGGATATCTATGTGCTAGCTCAGTGACTGCTCCCCTTCTTAGGGTCTTTAAGGAGCGGTGTCCTTGAGCCTTTGCCTATACAATACTATCTCCCCTGCTAGGGTTGTAAGTAGATGGCCCACTCTCTGTGGTCTAGGCAGCTCTGTAGGAAGGCTCAGCTATGTTATTCTGGTCCACAAGCCTTCATAAGACCTGATCTGATCTGATCTGAGGATAGCTGTGTTCTAGCTCAGTAGTTACTCTCTTTACCTGGGATTTAAGTAGCGATCTCTTGAGCTCCTCTGAGGCTTTCTAGTTAGACTCTTCAGTGGTCTTGTGTATCCAGGCTAGTTCTGCTCACATAGCATAGCTATCTGAGGATAGCTGTGCTCTTAATTTTGGTGGGATGTTCCACTTGATCTATTCAGGTTCCCCCGTTTCTGTCAACTTGTGTGAGCGGCCTGTGGCGTCAGTAGCATGGCCCCTTTCTAAGGCTAGGCTCAGGTGTATGCATATCGCTTCCTTGGTGCTCTCCCATGAGGACAGGCATGCGCCTCGGCACGTCGTGGTTGGATTTCGTTCCCCATAGTGCCCCCTAGGGGGCGCAGCGTGGAGTTCCCTAGAAGGGGAACGTCTCAGGTTACATATGTAACCATGGTTCCCCGAGAGGGAACGAGACGCTGCGCCCCCTTGCCATGCCTTCGGCCTGCCTGTCTACGTCTCCTTCAGACAGCTAAGTGGAAGACGTATTCACCAGGTGCCCTCTTATACTTCCGGGCACCACGCCTATGATGTCATGGGCCATGTGGGCCAATAGATTGGCGTTGTTTCACACGTGCTTCAGACACCGGTCATGCAGACTGCATTCCCCATAGTACACCCTAGGGGGCGCAGCGTCTCGTTCCCTCTCGGGGAACCATGGATACATACGTAACCTGAGACGTTCTCCAAACGTTTTCTCCTATTCTCTCAAAGGGACTTTCCATCGTTTGTGGGTATATGGTATAATAGGAGGTTTTACACTGGAATGTATGTGTGGGCGAACGTATAAAAGGGCAAACTCCTCAATCTTTGGCTGCCATGACTTGCTTGGCATTGTTTTCAGTGTGAAGTTTAACGAGGGTGGCTCGTGTTGTCAAACCCTCTCTGCTCGTAAAGCACTATTCGCACGGTGGGTGGCATGCAGTGTTTACTAATTAATACCTGAAATGTGCGGTGCTTTCATCAGGGGAGTGCACAGTGGGAGTACAACACAAAAATGGCCTGGCTTGCATGACTGTTAAATAAGAACTTGATGAGATGATGATTTTCCCTTGTGGTTTTTTTAAAAAAAACCCAGAGGTTAATAGAGATACACAAATGTTATCCACCCGGGAGGCATGCTTGAGCAGTTTAAATGTGAGGAAGTCAGAGTTTTATTCTCAGCTGTGCTGTGTCTCTCACAGTCTGCATGGAAGGGAGGATGAGAGGAAATAGTTTTCTGGTATTTTGGACTGCACCCTGTGAAGCTTCAGAATAAAAGGAAATACTTCCTGTATATCAGTTTAAAGGGACAGGTCACCCCAGAATGAACCCCTGTTCCAAATCTTTATGATTTTCTCTCTTCCATCATGGAATACAAAAGGAGAAGTTTAACAGAATGAAACCAGAATAAAAAGTTAATGAGGCAAGGACTCTCCAGCTCCAAAAATGACACAAAAGCACTGTAAAAGCACAAAAAGCATTAAAAAGCATTAAAACATAAAAGCATTTCGGCACTATATTGTAAGTCTTCAAAAGCTGTATGATGGCTTTGTGTGAAGAACAGACCAACATTATACACAAATAATCTCATTTAAATATGGTGTGACTAAATGTGTTGTGTCAGGTTTGGCGCAAATGATGGAACATACTAAAAAAAGACTTGCCTTGCATTCAAATATGCATACTTCACTAGTAAGACACTACCATTGTCAACACAATGGATGTAGTACGTCTGGATTTCATTCACACTATATAGGCCTAGAACATACTTTTTTTAATGGGTCACAAATACTTATTCAAATGTAGTACCTTCTCTGAGACACAAATTTTGATTCCATTGACAAAATTTGGTGTGACAGATCTTGACATGGCATATCTATAGAGCCCTTGACGTACGGGGAAATAAAACAATATATCATATCCACTTATTAATTCATTCCATTGTTTTAGGTAAATCGTTGTGGCCACATTGTACTAATTTTCCACAATTTTCTTCTGCATGTCATGTGTCAGGAGCTGTACGTATCTGAGATTTTTGTTTCAATCTATTCCACACATAAAGCTTTCACATGTCTTTGAATAGGTCATGAGTTGTTTGGAGTCACCTTTATCATGCTCTTTTGGCATTTTTGTAGCTTACATGCTTTCTTTGTATTGGAAAGGAGCATCATGAACATTATTCAGAACATCACTTTTTGTTCCACCTTGGTAAAGTCATACGGCACATCCATTATTGATTAATTTATGATACTTTGTCTACTGCTTTTAGAATAATTACATAAGATATGAGGTATCTATGTCTTAATACTCTCCAACAAGCTGAGTTTTTCTTCTGGAGAGGAACTACAGGAGGAACTCTCCCTCAGGTCAGATTCGGACATCCTGTTAAACACAAAGATCCCGGTTCGGGATGCCACTTCCTCTGTCCATCTGGTTGCCCACAGTAGTTATATTAGCGGACATCCTCTCTGTCCAGTTTTAAAGGCTCTACACCTTCTGAGACTACAGACTAATATATGTGAGGGAACCACTAACGTGTAGCCTAGATGTGTTTCCTAAATGTTCGTTTATTGATTATTGCGGTGAAGTGACAGTATGTGCTTATATTTGACATATATTGTTGGTATAAGTCAGTTTGGGTTGGCATGCTTGACAGCTCTTCTCGTTCACACACAGCTCTTGAATTGAGCATGTTTTTCTGTCCTTCCCTACGGACTGCAAACACATTCTTACCACTAGGGGGCGGCAGGTGTAACACACACTTGCTTCCTTATGGCTTTACATACAGCATAAGCTCTGTATCAAACCAGAGAATATTGCAAACATTCAAAACATTTGAGTGGAATATACATTTTACTAGTTATTGATATCTTGTAACTATGACACTTTGACGAGACAAGATTTGAACTATAGTTGGCTTTAGTTTCATATTTAAATTTCATTTTTTAAAATAATTTAGTATTTGAATATTCAAAATGTTATTTTCAAAACAATAATCTCATAGTATTTTTATGCAACTGTAACTTATTTGTAATTATTATTCTAGTTGAATTTATTTAAATATAAGAATTTCACATAAAAAGATGATATATGCATTTAAAAACTGCGTACAGTTGAAAGCTATCATTCAGAAATTAAAGACATAAAATCTCCAAAAAGTTAATTTTTGTTGTTTTAGTATATTAAATCAAAATTCAATTCAAAATCAAGTATAAAAATTCATGCCTAAGAGATTGTTGTGAGATTATAAATGATCCCAATCCTAATTACAATTATTTTTCACCGTTTTTAATAAACAAATGACTTTTGATCTATTGATGAGGAACTATTCATGGTCTTACTACAAATGCCACAGTTGAACTGTGTAGGAATTACAGTAAACTTATCAAATTTGCTATTTTAAAAGTCTAGAATCTAGATGTTAACACTTTAGTTTAAGGACCAATTCTGACTATTAACTAGTTGTTTATTAGCATGCATATTACTAACATATTGGCTGTTTATTAGTACTTATAAAGCACATATTAATGCCTTATTCTGCATGACCTTATTTTAGATCCCTTAACCCTGTCCAATGCCTAAACTTAACAACTACCTTACTAACTATTAATAAGCAGCAAATTAGGAGTTTCTTGAGGCAAAAGTCATAGTTAATAGCGAGAATTGGTCCCCAAACTAAAGTGTGACCATCTAGACTGTCTAATCAACAGTCTATCAGTAATAGTGATGATTTATATGTTCAGGTTAATGCTATGTTTTGATGAAATTTCTCTCTCTCTCCTCAGGAGGCGTTTGTGGAGCTCTACGGCAGGCAGAGGGACTCTGTGTTTCGCAGCTCTTGGTCATCGATAGTAACGGTCTTTGGTCTAGCCGCTCTCGGGGCTGTTGGCTTGACCATAGGAGCTTACCTTGCTCAGAAATGAGGAACCTTCCCCTCCTTCAGTCGCATGCCCTCTCTCTCCGCTCTCTCCGTCTGAACCCCCTCCTCTGCTTTCCCCAGAAGACATCCATGTCCCAGGACTGCTCCTCTTCAAAGCTTCTCTCCCACTGTCTACAAGTCTTTCTTCTCTGCCCTCAAACACAAAGACAGAAAAGACAGGAAATGAACGCGCTGCCGACAGATCATGAGAGGATGGAGGAGAAGAAGAATAATGAGGTGAAAGAGACACGGGCGGCAGTGTCATCGGCAGAATTAGTTCAGATCTCAAAGTGAAACACTTGACAGTTTTAGTGTTCTTATATGGAAAAAGGATGGAAAAATACAAAGGACAAGACCCATCTGGAGGTTTTGAAGCTCTGTGCTGATTGAAAGTATCTTCTGACAATACCAGCACTCTCCAAATGTCCTTTAAGAGTCGGGTTGATCTTAAGAGACAATCTGCACTAAACTACCATCGTTGGTCTTAGTTGTTTTTGTAGGATTAATTGTAGCCCATTGCTCTTTCAAGCTAACGTTTCTTGTGCTGCCATCCTTGTATCTTAGTGTAAGAAAGAACCTGTGAGGAGGAAAAGAAAGAAATGCAAAGACAATGTCCCTCAAGCCACTCGATTTTGATGAAATTTCATGCTCACTGAACGACAGAGGGGTGAGAGGTACAGTATGCAGAGGGAACAGTTGAAAAATGGATAGTGGGATGCCGGTCTCTCTTTGTAGCAACTTAAAGAGCTTTATTGAGAACTGAAGAAGGGTTTCTTTGAAGTGCTTTGGGCCAGAAAGTAAACAGAAAGGACAGAATGGCAAAGTAGTTTTCAGACTCTGAAAGAGCCTTGGTTAGACACTTTATTGACCTGTTCAACAGATGCATGTGAGCCGGTCAGAAGACCTCAAACTGTACAGTATGTAAAGAGGTGACGCTTTATTCTTCTTTAATACTCTAGTGTTCATTCATACACCAAAAGAAGCAGTTGGGTGGATCGCAAATCTGTCAAGAGCAAGTCAAGGTAATATTTCACCTCAAAATCAAAAGAAAGATATATTAATATATTATGTATACACACTACCGTTCAAATGTTTGAGGTCAGTGATTTTATTTATTTTTTTTTTTAAAGAAATTTACACTTTTATTCAGCAAGGATGCATTAAATTGGTCAAAAGTGACAGCAAATCCTTTTATGTTTTACAAAATCAAATTTCTATTTCAAATAAATGCTGTTCTTTTAAACTTTATATTCATCAAAGAATCCTGAAAAAATGCATCTATTAAGCAGCAAATCAGCATATTAAAATGATTTCTGAAAAATCGTGACACTGAAGACTGGTAATGATGCTGAAAATTCAGCTTTGCATCACAGGAATAAATTTAAAATGTTAAGAATATTCAAATAGAAAGCAATTGTTTTAAATGCTAATATTTCACAATATTACTGTATTTTTGATCAAATACATGCAGCCTTGGTGAGCATAAGTGACTTCTTTCAAAAACATTTTTTGTAACATACCAATATATATATAAAGCACATTTCTCCACACCATTCATATTACTGTAATGTCATTATTTAAATAAAGTACATATTGCACACACACAAACACATCATTTGGGGTGAAATGTGACTGGGACATGCTTTCACGAAAGTCCAGATTTTTCATTACTATTATTATTATTTAATTTCCAAAGCATCATTTTCAGGGATCGGTTTGGTCCAGTATAAACAAGTGGAAATCTGCAATGGAAATCCATTCTGTGTTCCTTGGATTTAGTGTTTACAGTTAAATGTGCAATCTTCCTGACGTCTGTTCCCAAAACAGCATGCTTAAATGTAATCCTGCCGCATGTTTCAAGGATTGCCACACAGGAAATGAAAGGTTTAAGTGCAAAACCTACGGACAAGAGCAACCGTATACAGTGTGTGCCATTGAGTCAGCTTTGGTGCTCTCGCATCGATCGCCTTCGGGTTCACATGGAGCCACGATGAAACTTTGGAACGACAGAGGGACGTACAATGTTCCCAGAAGGTGGCGGTTATTAAATGTTTGCTCGCACTGATGTAGGATCAGAGGTCATACACTGCATCGTTCCCTATGATCTCCTCTACAGACGGTGGCGCTGTAGGGGGTGCTAAGATACACTGGAGAAATGGGTGCCCTCTTACATCCTGAACCAGTCAATGTTACTTGTTATCTGACTTTATGGATGTATGTTCATTTTATAATGTGATCATGTCTAAAATACATATACAGTATTTTAATAGGTGGTTGATGGATGGATTTGCAAATCAACTATAACCAAGAAAGCAGAAGAACGTGTAAGAGAACTTACTAGCTACATGTCTGTATCTGGTCAGTAACAACAAAACATGTCTGAAAGGATTGAAGCTTTATGTAAAACAAGTTAGCTTTTTCAAAACAAACAATTTGTCTGGTTACTATAGTGTCATAAATAGATGCTGTTTGTCTTTTGTTTATGGCTGCAACACTAACATTTGTTAAACAAATTTCATATTTCACCTTTATTTATTTTTAGGTACCTTAAACAATCGTCCAGCTGTAGCTCCAGAAGACCATTTAGAGTTTATTTCATTTTAAAGGTTTAGATTCTATGAACAATTTGGAGCATACAGTACATATGATCCTAATTTGCTGAATCAATGCTGCTTAATGTAAAGATTAGAAATTCTATAAATCATAATGTAATTGCCTGTTCTGTGTGGCGATGTCATGAATATTGATACTTTATCTCATGTAGTCACTTCCACTGTCTGTAGTCATATGGAAATCCATATCAAACTTTATTTTTTGTTTTGCATCCTAACTGGAGCCCAATGGAATTCATTCTGCTATTGTATTTTCACTAGTGAGAAGTCAATTTTAACATGTCAAAATAATGATTAAAGATTATTATTTAGATTAAATTATTAAGATTATTTCTAATTATTAAGATATTTAAAGACAATTTCTGGAACTTGTGTATGTGTGTGTATATATATACATATATATATATATATATATATATATATATATATATATATATATATATATATATATACACACACACATATATATATATATATATATATATATATATACATTAAACATTTTCTTAATTAGTATTTTTTTTCTCAATCTTTTAAATAAAAATAATTTAAACTAGATAAATTTACTGGAGAAGCAAAACTATGTAAGCTATCGAGATATTCTTATACCTATAGCATTTTTTTGGGTAAATATGTAACAAAATTTAATGAAGGATATGCTTAAAACAAGAAACTTAATTTAAGATATATTTTCTGAAAACACGTCTTAAGAGCTTACACATTTTTGCTTTCAAGTAAATTTATCTTATTTCTAGTTTTTTTTTTTTTAACAGATATTTTACTGGGAAACAAAAACACTCAAGAAGATTATTTTTGCATTGTTTAACAAAAAACTTCAACACTATAAGTATGCATATAGATTTTTCAGTTCATGGTTAAATAATGTTCATTAATTCAATCTGTCAATGGAAAGTAAATTCAGCTGTTTATCTTCACTAAAGGTGATTTTACTAAAATCGGCATGTTAAAATTTAGCTTTTGCTTGAGAAAATACTTTATTTCTGTCTTTTAGTTTGATGTTTGGAAAGCTATGTAATTTATATAAGTTTATATATATATATATATATATATATATATATATATATATAATATGCTGTATAAATAGACTTTTCTTTGCACTAATATATTTGAGTGCGTTGAAGCAGAAGAAAAAAAAATCTATTAGTCTGTTAACGAATGCATCATTCACTAGACTGTATTGAACTTTAGGTGACATCTCTTTCATGAGCACACACAAAAAATAAAGGTGAAAAAGATCAGATTTCACAATGTACAGTAGACACAAAATACATGTCTGTTTCTGGATGATCCTGTATTGTGTTGTTGTTACACCTGGAGCGATTTCACTGAAGAAAAGCTGCTATACTCTGTGATAGCAATGCATAGGACACACAGAGTCATCGTGCTGTTGTGTTTGATCATGTGGCACTGCTTGAATAAGCTACTAGAGTCTAGAATCCCTCTGTTCCTGCCAAACAAATTAAGATTCAATAAAACGAATTTAAGATGCCTTTGCCTCCGTGAAATGAGTGATTTACGGTGAGATTTCTGTGAGGTAATTCGAAAACACATCAGAAGGCAGCGTGTCGCAGTCACAGTCTTTTAAGGGAAGATACACACAAATGCAGACACTAAGGTACGATGGGCACAAGCGCTGGGGGTGTTATTTGTTCACCGTGTCCCCTCGACTTCAAAGACGTCCCAGAGCACGTCACATCTCCAATCCCTCGTCCCACTAAATGCCATGCGTGTAAAAATGACTCCCGCAGGCCAGCTTTCACTTTGCACTCAATCTCTCTCCTCACGCTCTTTTCTTCTTTTTCTTCAGCTCGTGGCGCTCTTCAAAAAGACACCACTGAATCTGTGAAAAGCATGATGCGGTAAAACGAATGGTGACTGAGAGCGACAGACAGACAGACAGACAGACAGAGAGCTCCCCGAGGAGCGAGTTCATCCCGCTTGAACCGGCCTCCGTCCCCTGAGCGCTGGCTCTCCCTTTCTCTCTGTCTTCATGCATATGGAAGACACGACACGCTTTGACTGGAAAAAGAATTGAAAATCACAGCCAGATGCTGATGTGAGCGACATGCCAATAGCTGTGTGCTAGTTTTTGTTAGAACGATCAATATTTGGACTAACTTAAATGTAATGATTTGCAATGAGAATATTTTACCTGCTTGTGTTGCAGGTCTGGAAAGGTTGCAGACAGCAGGGAATATCAATATTAAAAGCAAATAAGAGAATGGAACTAACCTGTGCATTATTTCCGTTAGCAGAGACTATATTCACCGTATAGATAAAATATAGAAGTATTAATTTTAATATAAATATTGTATGCATTAATATTAATCCAATAAAAATGTTAATAGAAATGATAAAATATAAATAAATATAGAAAATATTTTTCTTTTGTTCATCCAATGAAAGTGAATGGGGTCCAATATTGTTATGGATATTTACACTTAGATTTCTAAACACTTCATGGCAAAACATCAGTTTTTTTTTTTTTTTTTATCTTTTAAATAAAAATAATTAAAACAGGCTAAATTCACTGTAGAGGCAAAACAAAAGATTATTATTTTTTTTAAACATCTGTCAAAATTTATTACAGGTTATGTTTTAAAAAAGGAACTTGATTCAAGATATATTCTCTGAAAACAAGTCTTAAGATCTTGCACATTTTTGCTTTTCAGTAATTTTCTTTTTGAATTTTAATATAAATATTATCTAATAATATCACTTATCCAAGGTCCAATATTGCTTTGGACCCCATTGATTTTCAATGTATGGTCAAAAACAATTGAAACATTCTTCAAAATATACATTTATTTATTTATGTATTTATTTATTGATTAATTATCCACTTTTAGGTCAAACAACTTTCATTAAAATGTTATTTTATTATGCAAATTAATATTTTATTGTGCAAAAGTGGCTAGAAAATCAGGTAACAGTAATATGGTGAACGGATCATGCAGTAACTCTTATTATCATGTAATATAACTACTAAACCCTGGCATTGTTCCTGCACCCCAAAGTGCTAGCAACGTCACGGTCATGGGCTTGATTCCCAGAGAATCTAATTACAAAAAAAAAAAAAAAAGTCTTGAATGCAAGTTTCTGTAGATAAAACTCATAAATATAAATGCATAAATATAAATATATTGACCAATCAGCATCCAGGAACTGGATGTGCTTTAAAATGGTGTACAGTTAGAATAGTAAAATAAATACTTTATAAGGAAGGAGAATTACTGTTTGGTGTTGACATTAAATACTCATGCATTTAAACAGTATTTTGGTACTAGCCAAATTAGATTCCAACATGGACACGTTGCATGATATGAAACAATAAAAACCTTGACAATTCAAGGTAAAAATAAAATAAAAATACAACCCAGACGACATTAAATACAGGTTCACTTGCAGCAGGGATAAACATGGTTTGTGCTGACCGTACTGTGTTTTGCAAAGTGAATTACAGGCTGCTTACAGGAGCACAGAACCATTGAGATTCAAGAGACAGTCTGTGTCATATTAATAATTCTGCTGGGTCTGCAGTTTGTGGTCATAGTGAACACACTGAAATGTATTACTATACGTACATTTTGCTTCATTTTATAAGCTAACTGTTTCTGGTACTGGTTCACTAGGCCTACTCAATGTCCAACGTACAGCTGAGAGAGAGAGAGAGAAAAAAAAAGTCCAGAACCGTTTCTTTAGGCTTAAAAAAGCAGATTTTTCTTACAGTGCTTAAAGATTTAAATTACATTACATTAATCTTTAACCAACTAGAAAATGAAATATTCATCATTTCCTAATAATGACTTTACATAGAATGTGATTAAGTAGTGCAGCATGAGAATGTCAAACAGCTGAGGACAGTGTCCTCTAGTGGACATCCCAAATAAAACCCAAAGTACTGTCCACTACAGTGTAAAATAGAAACATTATTATAAGATTAACAATCAAATAAACAGCATTAGTGAGTGAAAAATGCCCTGAATCCCTGGCAGTTATGACTGTAATGCACACCATCTCCTCTAACTTCCTTCATTGTCTTTTTTTCTCTAATTTATGCATTATAATAAGTGCATTTTTCTAATGCATATGTATTAGTATTGGTATTGGTGCCTGCTTAAGCCTAGGAGGAGATGCATGGAGGATGATGGAGTCAGTGATTCATCCCTCCCAGATGAGCTCAGCACATTCTATCCATCATTTTATAATTGCCATGGCACAAGCTGTTACTTTTAGCCTGAAGAAAAAAAAAAAATAAATAAAAAAATCAAACTACAATGTATAAAAATGCCTATAGAAAATGCTTTAAAACACCATTTAATTACACAGTAAGTGATCAGGGAATTAATAAATAATTTTCAACTTCATAATTTATCCTTTATAAACATGTCACAGCTGTATAAGGCAACTCAGTCATTTTTCCAGCTCAAATAAACTAATAAAAGCAGCAAAACTGATCTGTTGCAAAATTGTATGATGAACTGAAAAAAATAAAACAAATAAATAATACAACTATCTAATTTACATAAAACAATCCCTATTACTAACTTTAAAATCAGTGCTTACTGTTTCCTAACACCACATCTGCATTGGAGCTTAAATATGGTACATTAGGATTGTTTTTAATTCTATAGGCAAATGAAATTAATATAGTGTCGTTTAATGTAGGATTGATGTTTAGTGTTTTTTTTTTTTGATAAATTTTCAGATGAAAATGTCACAGCAATTGTAGACTGAGCCCTACACTAGATTAATGAGGATAATTTATCTACAACTTTTTCAGTCTTCACTGGAATCACTCAACTATCATTTCTGTTGCCAAGTAAGCTAGCTGTGCTCTGAAGGACTACAGATCCATTGCCAGAGATCAGAGCCAGTGCCATGCTGCTAATTGTCAATTTTTCATCAGCTTTCAACACAATGCCTCCTGCTATCCTCATAAAAAAACCTAAAACACAATCTTGGATCAGGCCAAATGCTCTGGATCATGGATTCCCACATGAAGCCTTCACTGATGGCTGATAGTTTCTGCCAGGTGATGAAAAATGATCTTTGACTTACGTGAAGGACGGATCCAGTCCATAATTAGGGAGCAGCAGAATATCATAAAGACTTGAGGGTGGGCTCTTAAGCAATTACATAGAACCACCAGAATGGTTTTATCTGTTCAGATTAATCCCAGGTTGAATGAAAATACACAGCTTTTCAAAACTCAAAATAAATTGAATTGATTTATCATCAAGATGGCGCCGCAGATGGCAGCCTCAGTGTCTTGCTCTCCAGTTTTTGTACTGTTTTTGTTAGTTTTTCCTGTCTTTTGTTTGTCTAACACAATCAGTTTTACCAGGGATGAACTGCTAAACATTCGACAGAACACGCCACAAGGTCTTCTACCGGATTTCGTTTATTTGGACGTTTTGCTGAACGTTTAATAAAGCGTTTCCTTTAATAAAGCAAATCTCTCCTCTGAACTGCAAAAATACAGGCAGCATGTTACATGTCCCACCAGAGACAGTAATATATTGTATCACTGTTACACAGTGACAGCAATAAAGGATGCATATCACTCTGTCCCACAGGCAGCCTTAGGGCTCTCTGATCACTGCCTGGTTCATCTTATACCAACTTACAGGCAAAAACTTAAATCTGCAAAACCTGCAGTAAAGACTATAAAGAGATGGACCAATGAAACAGAGTGGGCATTACAAGCCTGTTTCGACCTCACTGATTGGAGTGTTTTTGAAGCTGCCACCAACGATCTGGACGAGCTCACAGAGACTGTAACTTCATATATCAGAATCATGATGTAATGATTCTTTACGTGATGTAATGGTCTGGCTGTTTTTATCAGCTCCTGAAAGTGTGATTCACACAATAACGAAGGGGTTCAGACTTCAGTTTGCAAAAGACCCTACGTTTCAACGGGGTTCTCTCTTCTCATACGGAAGAGAGCTCCACTCACATTCTGAAAGACGAAATCTCCTTCCTCCTCGAGAAAGGGGTTGGTTCGAGTGTCTCCCCGCACTTGAGCAGACAGGGGCTTTACTCTTCGTTATTTCCTAGTTCCAAATAATGATGGTTCTCTCCATCCTATTCTGGATCTCAGTGTTGAACAAACATTTGAGGAAATACAATTTCAGAATGTTAACACACGGCTCTCTCTTACGTTCAGTAATCGATTGATTCACATCTTTCGATCTGAGAAGCTTTTTCCCACATAAGCAGGCCTCTCTGTACAGGAAATTCTTTCATTTCGCCTACCAAAGTGTGTGCTAAGAGTTCACAGTTCTCCCTTTTGGGCTTGCTCAAGCCTAGGATGATCTGTCTGTGAGCGTGAGCAGGCGTGGCCACCCTGAGAATAGCGGGTCTCAAGATCCTGACATAAATACGATGGGCTGATTATAGCCTATTCAAGAGAGAAAGTGAAGAAAATCACTGCCCGTGTGCTCGCTCGCATCACTGCGCTGAACTGCATTACAGTGTTTGCGTGCTTCTGAGAAAGTGGTGCAAAACACGGCCCATGTGCTTGGTGTCTGGAGCTGAATTCCAGTACAACGTGCGTGCGCCTGTCACAAGAGCACTTTCTCTTCTTCATGAATTGCCTCTCGCAATTCAGGGAAGGAGCGAGCGTGCAGTTTCGCACGTCTCAGACCAAGGGGTCTTATGGACTCCGCTGTCCATGTCCTACCTCTGAGCTGTCTTGGAATGAGGGCGTTCATGAAGTGGGTTTTATCTCTTCATTTCAGCCCATTACGCGATCTCTGCCGCTCTATCACAGTGACGTGCTCGTGCACAGCAGCGTTGCGTCACTGGAGGAATGCAGAGTGTTACGCTCATGGGACTCACTGGGGGCCTTTATGTTGCAGAAAGTGAAAACGACAGATAGGATGGGGACACGATCCTCAACAGGATGGGGACCATCCAGGAGAGCAGAACATTGAACTGTGTGTGGCTGAGCACACTCTACTCCGCCCACATAAATTATTTGGAGCTTCTCACTGTTTGGAAGGCTCTAAAACATGTTCTGCCTGCAAGGACTTCACGTGCTGGTGCGTTGTGACAACACCACAGTCATATGAACCGCCAGGGGGGGAAGCACTCCTCCAAGCTTCATGCACAGCTCAGCTCACAGGCTGTTAGTATGGAGCAGGCAGCTCTTTCTGTCCTTACGGGTGACCCATGTCCCGAGCATTCTGAACAGGGGTGCAGTTCTTTTGTCGTGGGGGAACCCACTCTACGGAGAAAGGCGCCTCCACCCTCAGATAGCAGAACTGCTATGGAAGAGGTTTGGTCAGGCAGCTGTTAATCTCTTCGAGTTACAAACAGTAACCTATTGTTTCAAATTTGTATTTGTATGATGGTGTTTATCAAGCATCATAAAGAATACAGAGCAAAGGTTCTGAATTCTGCCTCTTTTTACTGTCGCTTAGCAAACAGTCTTTTCGTGATCTGTCATATAAGTAAAAGCGCTATGGGAGTGTCATATTGCTGATAAACAGTTCAATAGTAAAATCTGAGCAACTTACATTTTATAGACACTATGCCAGCGATGTCAAAGCAGAATGAATCCGAACACACAGTACTGGTGTTTCGTTCCTGAATGAGTCATTGTTTTTGAACAAATCGGTTGAGTAAATGATTCATTGACAGACACTCACTTGTCGCCACCTACCAGCATAACGATGTGACTTGCAGAAAGAGTCGTTGAAAAAACAAGCCACCAAATTTAGCCATATGGTAGCTTCAAACATTGGTGACAGAAAGGTGTACACAACAAATCTCAGACAAATGTTAATGCATTATCAATATATTTTAGCAACCACATAAAAAATAAAATATAGTGTCATTTCTGTGTACAAAAATGTACATTTCTTTCTCTCTGGACCTAACAATCTTAACTTTCACTGACAGCAGTTACAATAATGAAAAAATGCAATCAAACAATACATGATTTATCAGTTTTGAACCCATTACATGGCATGTTGTATTTACAGTAGCTCAGCATATCACTGGGTTGCAAAGACGCGTGGCCATTTTTGCAACTGCAAGCTTTGACATTCATGCTCTTTTAGTGCATAAGACAGGTAGTGCACACGGTTTTCCACACCAGCCAAACACTACAGACAGTCATGATAGAAAAATAAGGCTCTGTATATATAGTCATAACACATTCTTTGTTCCAGTAAAAAATACAGTCCATGTCAGTGCATATGCAGCGTGGTAGTACATTCATTTTTCCACTGACAACTAATAGGATGAAAACACAATTCATATTCAGTAGACATTTTGGACTAATAGGCCAGTGCTGACAGGCAAAATCAATAATATTCAGATGAATCTCATTAAACTTGTCAAGAATGTGTCTGGGTTATATTTATATTTATATTTATTTTAGGCCTTAGGATTGTTACATTATTTTCATGATATGTCAGCACATTTCCCTTCAATTTGAATTATTGTAATACAAAACATCTCATTCTCTTTCTTTCTTTCATTCTTTAACATGTATACATTATAGTATTTGTTCTATTTAAAAAAAAAAACAAGAAAAAGATTGGTACCGCCGTTTTTTAAATAATGAACAACTAATGAGAACCACTTCTGAAAATAATTACATTATTTTCATGACAACTATGTAATATTAAACTATTAATGTAGTAATTATTTTCAGAAGTGATTCTCATTAGTTACTCATTATTTTAAAAAAAGCAACCCATTTTTCATTAAATTCTGCATAAATTACAGGTGATAGAATAAACACTATAATATATACACATTTTATTATTTATATAATATATAAATTATGTTAGTATTACAGTAATAAAACCAGCAGGGAAGTATGCTGAACTGTCATGAAAATAATGTCACATTATTTTGCTTTATGCTTCATTTTCTGTATTCATTGTTTTTACTTTTCTTTTTGGGATGAAATGCAATCTGAAAGTATTTTCAAGAGAGTGGGAGAGGAAAAAAATGGCCTGATGTCTACAGAGTCTAGCAGGTTCTGTGAACCAACAGCAACATATTGCTGAAAAATCAAGAACCTGCTTTTGCACTACATGCACATCTATGGGTCTCTGCTAACCTTTACAATCAGCTCTCACTGAGGTCCTCATTTAAGGCAAATTTCCACTTCAGACACTCAGCCAAGAGTGGACTACAGTGCCTGATGATATAACGCAGACCCAGCCAGAAGACAAAAGGAGACTTCCTCCCAGTGCCTGATTTAGCGCTGTCAGTGAGCACCTCTAAAACCAGCAGCACCACCAGGCAAACATGCCCAGCATCTAAAGCAGTGTACAGTATAGCGGCAGATTCTCACGTCCGGCCCACCATAAACATGTCCAACAATGTGTGCGTTATGATCGCATGTCTGTTCTTTCAGCTGCAGATTATCACACAGTTTCATTCAGCCCGCCACAATTTCCAGCCCTTAAATGAGGATCTAAAAAGCTTCCAGCTGTCCTCTTCACTGAATCCCATCAGGAATGCCGGCTGGACCTTTCTGAATCTCTGAATTTCTCTTTTGCCTCCAAAACATTGTCTTGTCATTCAGTCACACTGTCCCTTCTGCGTCCTCCTGTGGTGCAAATGATATGAAATTTAGTTCATGAAACAAATCTTTCAGTCAGTACTCTTTTAATACGACACACACTTATATTAGAGACTCATATTTTGAACCTCTCAACAAAAAAATCTGTAAGTGCAGACAAATCACTAAGCAGAATACAAACAAGATTTTTTTGATAAACTGTGATGATTTAATATTTTGATAATTACTGGGAAATTTTTTTTTTTTTTTTATACAATTTTAGTGAAATAGTGAATTCGGTCACTTAATTTTAAGGTCCAATTCTCGCTATTAACAAACTATTAACTACAATTTTTGCCTCAATAAACTCCTAATTTGCTGCTTATTAATAGTTAGTAAGGTAGTTGTTAAGTTTAGGTATTGTGTAGGATTAGGGATGTAGAATATGGTCATGCAGAATATGTGCTTTATAAGTACTAATAAACAGCCAAAATGTTAATAATAGGCATGCTAATAACCAACTAGTTAATGGTGAGAATTGGTCCCTATACTAAAGTGTTTCCGTGAATTTTAATTCTAACCAATTAAATAGAAAAATGAACTGTATATTCAATAATACATTTCCATGACTGACCTATAACTTTTTTCTATTTCCATGATTTTCAGTGAAGATTTCCATAACTTTTAATGCAACTTTAAAGATTTTATCGATGACCAGTGACTTATTTGTGGCTTTTACAAATGTGTTAATTTCCATAATTCTACAACTTTTTATGATAACATTGATTTCCATGACTTTCTTGTGATCTTTTTTACAATTCTAATAATTTCCCCTAATTTTCTGTGACTTTTTACTTTAGTATTGATTTCTATGACTTTCCTGTGACTTTTTCTACGATTTTAATAATTTCCATTGATTTTCAGTGACTTTTTAACAATTGTATTCTTTTGCATGAATTTTCGGTGAGTTTTTATATTAGTATCGATTTTCACAACTTTCTCATGTTTTTTTTTCACACTTTTATTAATTTCCATGACTTTTCTGTAACTTATTACAGTTGTAATAATTTCATGCATTTTCAGTGACTTTTTTTTTTTTTGATACTATTACTTTCTATTACTTTTCGGTTACTTATTTTCTATGATTTTCTGGGCTTTTAAATATTTAAAGATTTTTATTTCCATGACATATCATTTCCATAACCTTCCATATTTTTTAAAAGTTCCCTTTCTAGGTTTTTGCCCAAAATATTTCCAGGTTATCCTCAACCGTGGAATGCTTGTTACAAAAACATCAAGCGACATTCCTTATTTTTGCCTTCACTTTATAGCAGCTCGAGACATTAAAGACAGCATGCTGAGCAGCACGTGAGAGATGCGGCGTGTTTCATGCGGTTTTTCCCAGCAGGCTTCATAAAGGGCGATGAGAGCACATGCTGTATTTCAATCACTATTCAACCAGAAAGCTATTTCTGTCTCATATTGATTTTTTTGCCATTGACAGTTTGTCAGGTCAACTTGCAGTAATGTATGAGCTGTCTGTTATAAAAAAATCAGTACCAAACAAACGCTTGCAATGATGCCATCATGATGTGTATTACTGAAATACACACCTACATCCAGCTTCATTCAGCACAACCATATCAAGCCGGTCAGAGTCCAGCCTGTGCGAGCATACCTGTGCTCAGGGGGTCAGAGAGGGACACTCGAGTGGTAGATGTCCAGGGAGAGGAGATTGGGTTCGGGGAAGAGTGGAGAGGAGAGAAGGAAAGTGAAATGGAGGGTTGATTTAGGAATTCTGTGCGTCTATACCTGCGGGGGTGAGAACCAGCGCCTGCAGGATGTCCGAAAGAGAGATGATGCCCTCGATGCTGGAGTTATCATCCACCACTACCAGTCTGTGCACCTGCAGGACACACACACAAACATTGCACAAACACAATCAGGGGCTGTTAAAACTTGAGCATTGACTTTAGAAAGCAGTCAAAGATGTCCATCTGGTGCATGTTTACATAGAAAAATGATGGAAAAGCAGTATAGTTGAAGGTATAAAAAAAAAGAAAGAAGAGATTTATATAATGCATTTATATAATGGAAGTATAATTAAAGCCAAACAGGCAAGTATACTGAACGGTTTAAAAGCAGAAATGTTGGTAAAGTACTTAAATAATTTTATTTCAATAATTTTAATACTTAAATTAAATGAAGTGAAGTGAAGTGACATGTGGTGACCCATACTCGGAATTTGTGCTCTGCAATTAACCCATCCAAAGTGCACACACACAGCAGTGAACACACACACACCGTGAACACACACCCGGAGCAGTGGGCAGCCATTTTTTTATGCTGCGGCGCCCGGGGAGCAGTTGGGGGTTCGGTGCCTTGCTCAAGGGCACCTCAGTCGTGGTATTGAGGGTGGAGAGAGCGCTGTACACTCACTCCCCCACCTACAATTCCTGCCGGCCCGAGACTCGAACCCGCAACCTTTAGGGTACGAGTCCGACTCTCTAACCATTAGGCCACGACTTCCCCTTCAATTATTAAATTAACACTTTATTTCAAGGACAAATTCTCACTATTAACTAGTTGCTTATTAGCATACATATTATTAACATATTGGCTGTTTATTTGTACTTATACAGCACATATTAATGGATTATTCTGCATGACCATATTTAAGATCCCTTAATCCACCCCATATCTAATCTTAACAACAACCTTATGAACTAATTAGGAGCTTATTGACGCAAAAGTTGTAGTAATTAGTCAGTTAATAGTGAGAATCAGACCTTAAAATAAAGAGTGACCAATTCTTTATTATGAAAAATGAAGTGTGTAAATTGTCTGTTTCAGGTGGGACTTCTTTTCTAAACAGTGTTTTTCTAGCTGCTGCGAGTGAATTTCACCTCAGCTTTGACGATCCTGTCCACTATAGTCTCCAGGGTGTCATGTCGATAACACTTCATAACGCCCTCGAAGTACTGTGAGCGATGCAGCAGCGCCTGAGTCACGGTGATGTCCAGGTTATTGTAGGTCTTCTCAGCCGCCAGGTTCTACACACACCCACAACACTAATGAACACAGAGCCACGCTATAGCAACCTCCACAGACAGCAGAAATATACACTTCACAACTAAGCATCACTGGTATCTCAATACCACTGGTCACTTATAATTAATCAATAATAAATATAATCAATAATATAATCCATAATAAATTAACAAACATTTGGTGTGAACAACAGCTGTTTTGAACATGGTTACTTTCACATTTAAGGTTCTGTCACTTTTGTACTAATGGGCCTTATTAATGACAAGAATGAATTTTGATGTAAATTGGAATTAAAATCATTTGTATATAAATACATAAATTTAATTGAATGGATACAAATGGATTTGAACGGACATATGAATTATGAACTATTTACAAGTGTTTCATGAATAAAGTCCAACAACTACCATTCAAGTTTGGGGTCAGTAAGATTTTTAAAATTTTTAAAATTAATACTTTTATTCAAAAAAAAAAAAAAAAAAAGTGACAGTTAAGACATGCTATGTTACTATGTTACATACTATTTCACAAAAGATTTGTATTTCAAATAAATGCTGTTCTTTTGAACTTTCTATTCATCAAAGAATCCTGATGAAAATGTATCATGGTTTCCACAAAAATATCAAGCAGCACAACTGTTTCCAACATTGATAATAATAACAATAAGTGTTTCTTGAGCAGTAAATCAGCATATTAGAATGATTTCTGAAGGATCACGTGACACTGAAGGCTGTAGTAATGATGCTGAAAATTCTGCTTTGCAACACAGGAATAAATTACATTTTACAATATTTTCCAATATAAAATAGTTATTTTTAATTACAATAATATTTCACAACTTTACTGTTTTTACTGTATTTTTGATCAAATAAATGCAGCCTCGGTGAGCAGAAGAGACTTCATTAAAAAACATCTTACTGACCCTAAACTTTTGAATGGTAGTGTATTAGTGTACAAAATCTAACTGATGAGATATTTTAGAACAGAGAACTAGAAAAAAAATATTCACTGTAGAAATATCCACGGACTTTGATATTTTACCAATGTCCATGATCATGACCATGGAAAGCACAATTTCAATTTGCAAGGGAACCTTGTATACTTACAGCTCACAACAAATGGGTTGTAAAAAGCTTTAAGTAGTATATTAAAGGCACAACTTACAATGACATCAAATTTGGAGTAAATGTCCACAACCTTTCCTTTGGGATGAAAAAGATGGAAATCAAATATGAGAAAGCTTAAAATTTGACTTGCAAAGATATGTACAATGAATTTTTGTTCCTAAAAAGGGCTTGACAGAAGAATAATGAACTGACAGAACAGTCAGCAATGTGTGTTGTTACCTGTAACATCCACCACTGGCAGGGCAGACACTCTCCTCTCCACAAACATGCCCAGTGCTTTAATAATGGGTGTATCTGGGTGAATGAAAGCGATGTCGCTGTACGTGCCAATGCCCAGCTCCTCCAGAGTCTGCCTCATGAAGGCTGGTTTAGGCATCTCACACACCTACAAGACCATACACCATCAGCATAACCCAGGATGATTATTACTCTTCTGTAACCATTCAATAGTTTGATTTGTTTCCAACAACTACCATGATAACTGTATGCAGAAAAAGATCAGTAAGCTAAAATGAAGTGATACACTCACAAAGAGCTGCAGAAACTTGAGGATCCTCTTGTGTGTGAGGATATACAGGGCGTTTCCTGTGACTGGATCGATCACTGGCAAACGGTGGATCTTATTTTTGATGAGTGAATATACAGCATCAAATATACTGGAAAAAAACAGCAAAGAGTTACAAGAAACCAAACATTTTAAAAAATGCTCTGCAAGCTCTGCTTAGCAGATAATGTCACACAAGTTCAAACATCTTAATTGAGTCATCTGAAATAATTGCTGAATTTGTTTCAAGATAAATTTGAGACAATGTTCCCATAAACCAAAGAGATGATAAAGCACCATGCAATAAAAGTGATAAACACAGTCTAGAAAAATATGATCTAATGTCTCACCTTGCATCTGGAGATATGTTGACTAAGGGTTTAAAAGTTTCTTGCAAATACAGTTCTGTTGGTACAAGCAGGAAAAAAAAAAAAAAAATCAAAGCACTTTAAAGTAAATGTTCAGTCATTATTTACTCACCCTTTCCAAACCTTTACTTTGTTATTTTTCCACAAAATATAACATTTCAGGCATGGGTATGAGTAAATAATAACAATTTTCACTATTCCTTCTGTGAATAATTAAAATATTTACCTCTCCAAGTCTCAATTTTATGCTCCTCCAGCTCATATATTTGCACCTGAGGCATATAGCACAAAATATGACTTAAAATTTGAAAATGGACAAACATCATTCCTCTTAGGTGAGCATTCATTTGATTACATGCAAGGTCTACAAGCTGAGGAGAAATGTCACGACATTTCTTTTTCTTTTCTTTTTTGGCACATTTGAAGCCATTTGAAGGTAATTTTCTGGTCAAACCCCCATAAACAGCCATTAACCATAAACCAGCACTAAGCAAAATGACACTGACCAGCAAAACAGGTTTTATTTGAGATTCTATGATGTCTGAATCCTTACCAGAGGCGATTTGTAATATCTGTGTAGTATGATGATGAAGTCTGTGATGGTTAACATTCCTATTGAGAAAACATATCATTAGAGGAAAACCATGCTGACTCATATCTGGGCTCACAGAGAAACTGTGCCTGCAGATTTTGCAGAATATGCATCCAATGTCCTTTATGTATTTGCTGAGTTTACTTTAAAAAAAAAATATCATATCATATAAATACATATCATATCATAAAATATAATCATAATTTCAGTTACTAACAAGTAATCTCAGCTCATTTAACACTTTCTTGTAAAATATCAGCACAGATAATTAGAAAAACATTAGCATATTCCATCTATGCCTGCTTATAAACATCTACCATCCAAACCAATCCAGACAGGAAGTAGGCAGCAATGAATTTCAACCAGTTTGGTTCAGGTTATTGTTAGCTGCTAACCGAAGCATGTCCAATTATGTTACAGGTGAACAAATAATGACCTGAAGCAATGTTTTTATTTGATTACTGATTAAGTGTTTCAGCAATAATTTCAAGACAGGCGGTTAAATGGACTTGCAGGATTAAATGAGCTAAATATTTTCTGTCTGCCTGACCTAAAAAAAGACAACTCCAGTGAAAAGAATGATGGAAATGTGGGTGAGAGAGTGTGTGTGAGTGTGTGTGCACGTGTCATCGCTCACCCACAAAGCTTTGCTTTTTGGTTTCCCACAATGGCGCAGCTCGAACTCCATTAGCAACCAAGGCAAAGAAAGCTTTCTTTACCTAACAGAGAACAAAGGATTCACATAACAATGCTTTTCTTTTAGGTGCCTTTAAAAACACTTCTGGAGGAACTGGTGGTGTGAGCCAAAAATCACAGGAGACACAATGAGTTGGGTACAAAAAAAAAAAAGTACACCCCTGCCTATGACAAATGAACTGGGAAATTTGGCCTTAAACAATTCTTATCGGCCATGTAGTTGTATTGTGTATTGATTAAAACATGTTTAGTCCCTATAGCAATGCAATTAATGAGCTGTTTTTCTGCATAGCAACAAACAGCACAATTACCAATTTTGATTTTTGCTGCATCATACTGTACAAAATGAACCAGGGAGTGAAACTACTGAAAAGTGAAATGTGAAATTTTCCTCCTCTGCAATTTTACAATTTCATACAGTATGCTTATTGTAAAGCAAGCTTGAGCTTGGGAATAAAGCTTTATAGATAAAAATGTTATTATTATTATTTGAACTTTACAGGTGCATCTCAATAAATTAGAATGTCATGGAAAAGTTAATTTATTTCAGTAATTCAACTCAAATTGTGAAACTCGTGTATTAAATAAATTCAATGCACACAGACTGAAGTAGTTTAAGTCTTTGGTTCTTTTAATTGTGATGATTTTGGCTCACATTTAACAAAAACCCACCAATTCACTATCTCAACAAATTAGAATATGGTGACATGCCAATCAGCTAATCAACTCAAAACACCTGCAAAGGTTTCCTGAGCCTTCAAAATGGTCTCTCAGTTTGGTTCACTAGGCTACACAATCATGGGGAAGACTGCTGATCTGACAGTTGTCCAGAAGACAATCATTGACACCCTTCACAAGGAGGGTAAGCCACAAACATTCATTGCCAAAGAAACTGGCTGTTCACAGAGTGCTGTATCCAAGCATGTTAACAGAAAGTTGAGTGGAAGGAAAAAGTGTGGAAGAAAAAGATGCACAACCAACCGAGAGCACCGCAGCCTTATGAGGATTGTCAAGCAAAATCGATTCAAGAATTTGAGTGAACTTCACAAGGAATGGACTGAGGCTGGGGTCAAGGCATCAAGAGCCACCACACACAGACGTGTCAAGGAATTTGGCTACAGTTGTCATATTCCTCTCGTAAGCCACTCCTGAACCATAGACAACGTCAGAGGCGTCTTACCTGGGCTAAGGAGAAGAAGAACTGGACTGTTGCCCAGTGGTCCAAAGTCCTCTTTTCAGATGAGAGCAAGTTTTGTATTTCATTTGGAAACCAAGGTCCTAGAGTCTGGAGGAAGGGTGGAGAAGCTCATAGCCCAAGTTGCTTGAAGTCCAGTGTTAAGTTTCCACAGTCTGTGACGATTTGGGGTGCAATGTCATCTGCTGCTGTTGGTCCATTGTGTTTTTTGAAAACCAAAGTCACTGCACCCGTTTACCAAGAAATTTTGGAGCACTTCATGCTTCCTTCTGCTGACCAGCTTTTTAAAGATGCTGATTTCATTTTCCAGCAGGATTTGGCACCTGCCCACACTGCCAAAAGCACCAAAAGTTGGTTAAATGACCATGGTGTTGGTGTGCTTGACTGGCCAGCAAACTCACCAGACCTGAACCCCATAGAGAATCTATGGGGTATTGTCAAGAGGAAAATGAGAAACAAGAGACCAAAAAATGCAGATGAGCTGAAGGCCACTGTCAAAGAAACCTGGGCTTCCACACCACCTCAGCAGTTCCACAAACTGATCACCTCCATGCCACGCCGAATTGAGGCAGTAATTAAAGCAAAAGTAGCCCCTACCAAGTATTGAGTACATATACAGTAAATGAACATACTTTCCAGAAGGCCAACAATTCACTAAAAATGTTTTTTTTAATTGGTCTTATGAAGTATTCTAATTTGTTGAGATAGCGAATTGGTGGGTTTTTTTTAAATGTGAGCCAAAATCATCACAATTAAAGGAACCAAAGACTGAAACTACTTCAGTCTGTGTGCACTGAATTTATTTAATAGACAAGTTTCAAAATTTGAGTTGAATTACTGAAATAAATGAACTTTTCCATGACATTCTAATTTATTGAGATGCACCTGTATTTGAAGGTTTAATGCAAAGAATATGCCATATAATAAGCATCCTAGATACATTTAAGGTAGATGACGAAGATGTTAGAAGACGTCTGTGTTGCTAAAACTTTCTTTAGTAGATTCTGGTTTATTTGAAATGCTCATGTGACTTACATAAGTAAGGGGTTCATTCTTCATTTGAATTAAATAATGTGATTTCTAATAAAATTATCGGCCAACTGGGACATAACTGTTTTATTTACTCACTAATGCCATTATTTACTCACATTTGGACGCAACATTTATAACACAAATTCTCTCCATTTTTGTCCATACCACCAGTTATCCATTAAAAATTAACTTGCATTTCAATATAAAGGCAGTTCATATAAAGGCTTTTTTTTTCAATTTATGGCCCATAAACTCAACATTTTTATATCACAATGCAAGACAGGCATAACACTTCCTCATTTCAGAAACAAAGTAGTACAGTAAGTTCATGAGTCTAAGCATAAAATTCCACTGATCTTCTCTTCTCTGAGGCTTTATTATTTCAATCTGGCCCTCAGCCAGAGGAAAGTCAACAGGTTAATAGGTTATAAGGGTGTGTTACCCCCAAATCTAATAACGGCACATACCTGCACATGATTACTGTTTAACCCTGACAAACCTAGCTTTATGACCGCTTCCCATACACTTCAAAGAGATCCCATCCATTTCAGTCACCAACTAAGATTTATTTACTGATGAAACATTAACCACAATCACTTACACATCATGTGTTTAAACTACAACTGGGAAGCAAAACTGAAAGACAGTATCTGTGGCTCATACTAAATCTAATATGTTCAGAAACGCATACTAACATGCCTTACATTTTTGCATGGTTAGCATGTACACTGTGAAAAATTTGCAACATTGTGCTTTATATGGAATGACCTATATAATATACATTAAACTGCATGCAATATTGTATCTCACAATGCAATGTGCTCAACGTGACCATTTCCAGTGTGAAGAATGAACTTACAACTGTGCTTTTAACATCTCTATTATTTGATTAGACTGTCAAAAGTTACAAAATGTAGATAATCCAAGATGATGATGACTGAAAGACACATAAGGAATGATGTGACAACAATCCAACATACTACTGTTTGAAATGTGTATCATGAAATAATTCCTAAATTTCATATACAGTGGTGTGAAAAATTGTTTGCCAGTAAAATTGTTTGCAAGTAAACACAACATGCAGTTTTTAATGAAGGTTTTTTTTTATGAAGGGAAAACAAAATCCAAACCCACATGGCCCTGTGTGAAAAAGTGTTTGCACAAATGGCGAAAACATGGAACAGTGGTGAACCTTCCCAGGAGTGGCCAGCCGACCAAAATTACCCCATGAGCGCAGCTACGACTCATCCAAGAGGTCACAAAAGACCCCTGAACAACATTCAAAGAACTGCAGGCCTCACTTGTCTCAGTCAAGGTCAGTGTTCATGACTCCACCATAAGAAAGAGACTGGGCAAAAATGGCCTGCATGGCAGAGTTCCAAGATGAAAACCGCTGCTGAGCAAAAAGAACATAGGCTTGTCTCAGTTTTGCCAGAAAACATCTTGATGATCCCCAAGACTTTTGGGAAAATACTCTGTGGACTGACGAAACAAAAGTTGAACTTTTTGGAAGGTGTGTGTCCCATTACATCTGGCGTAAAAGTAACACAGCATTTCAGAAAAAGAACATCATACCAACAGTAAAATATGGTGGTGGTAGTGTGATGGTCTGGGGCTGTTTTGCTGCTTCAGGAACTGGAAGACTTGCTGTGATAAATGTAACCATGAATTCTGCTGTCTACCAAAAAATCCTGAAGGACAATGTCCGGCCATCTGTTTGTGACCTCAAGCTGAAGCGAACTTGGGTTCTGCAGCAGGACAATGATCCAAAACACACCAGCAAGTCCACCTCTGAATGGCTGAAGAAAACAAAATGAAGACTTTGGAGTGGCCTAGTCAAAGTCCTGACCTGAATCCTATTGAGATGCTGTGGCATGACCTTAAAAAGGCGGTTCATGCTCAAAAACCCTCCAATGTGGCTGAATTACAACAATTCTGCAAAGAAGAGTGGGCCAAAATTCCTCCACAGCGCTGTAACAGACTCATTGCAAGTTATCGCAAACGCTTGATTGCAGCTGTTGCTGCTAAGGGTGGCCCAACCAGTTATTAGGTTTAGGGGGTAAGCACTTTTTCACACAGGGCCATGTGGGTTTGGATTTTGCTTTCCCTTCATAATAAAAAACTTCATTTAAAAACTGCATGTTGTGTTTACTTGTGTTATCTTTGATTAATATTTAAATTAGTTTGATGATCTGAAACATTAAAGTGTGACAAACATGCAAAAAAATAAAAAAAATCAGGAAGGGGCAAACAAATTTTCACACCACTGTAGTATTTTTAAAACAGAAAGCAGTATACAGCATAAACAGATTAGTATGCAGTATGTAGTAAGATACTCTACCATTCTGAACATAACACAAATCTCCAAACCCAAATCTTTTCACTTTCTGTTCTTGTACTAGACAACAGAAGACATTTAAGATGTACCTGTAATGTAGTGTCAAAGACCACTAGTTTGGAACTGGTGGGGATGAGGTCATAGCACTTGTGGGATTTCATAAAGTGCATGTAAATGTCACTGTCTGGCTCTTCAGCAGCTGAAAACAGAAGAAATCACCAGAAACATTAGCAGTAGAATCATTAGTCGCCTATCTCTAACCCTTAAAAATGACAAATATGTTTTGCATAAAACTTTAAAATCAATTATATTTTTAAAACAATATACAATGCAATTATGTTATGAATTATACTCATAAAACCATACAAAAATAGGCTACTACATACAGCAAACATTTCTTTAAGAACAGGCTGAAAATTTAATTTTGTCATTGACCATAAACTTGCAAACAGCATATGAAATAAAATAAGCAAGCAATACAAAACATAAATATAATCATTTACCTTCATCATCAAGTTCAAGCTTTTCCAGCATGCCTTCAACAAGTACGCAGCTCTAAAACACAAAGACACGGGCTGAAGATTTCACTTACTCAAAGTTAGTAAGACCCTATTAGATCCTATGGAGTGGTAGCGTCCATTTTTAAAATCTGCTAATCTTCAAACAAGCAGTCCGGTCACCACATAGGAAGCTGAGTGATCTTAAACATGTAATGTTCTCCAGGCAGAGCTGTCACTCAGGGATTCATTACGCGCAGTGGTGAAATATTAATAGACGGACACCCCCGCGAAGTTGACAGTGGAACATTCCCAATCTGTTTTACTTCAGTTTTCTGAGCGCAGGAAAACGACGCGCAGGTACAGTAACCTACTTCATTTGGAGGGTATATGTCAACACTGGGTCTGAACTGAAGGGATAACTTGGCTATATAGTTATAGTGCTGTCGCTCTCTGCTGGACGACGACGAAAGCAATGCGAATTGACTGATCATGCATAAATCACCCATCGCGGATTTGTCTCAAAACCTAGCGAGCCGCCTACATAGACAGCATTTTTAAACATCATGAGCGCCTGAGATAATATAACGTTACATGGATCACAGTTTAAGCCGCAGGAAATAAGGTACTTTCTATTTTAAGGTATTTAATCAAAAAGGCGAATCTTTCAAAACTCTTATGTAAGCCTGGCTGTTCCCGCCACAAAAACTAATAAATAAATAGCGTACTCAAAGTAGGGTGTTTCATCAAAAAAGGACACTTCTGGTCCTGTGGAAAATCTCTTACTACATATTCTTACGATGAGTGTATTTAAGGTGTTTACTAGTTAACAGTGTGTTTGATAGGTGGAAATTATATTTCAAACACTTTTAAAACAAACTAGCTGACTTATTTGTCTTGCTAAGGTAATTTCATACATCGCTAGCATTTTATAACCAAAATACAGTTAAATCTATCAATGTAGTGTAGTGCCTTTGGTACACTAACTTTTGATCAATCGTTTTTAGAGGGAAATCGCAAATGGGTCATTCTTCATTTGCTGTGGCAAGTGGTGTCCCTCTACTTTACAACAGTTGAAATAAACTTTAAATACCAATCAATTATAAAATATTTGTATTCTGTAGGGTAAACACAATTTGTGCACTATTAATAGTTACATTTTTGTTTTAAAATACATAATTAATTGCGTTTGAGAGATTGCATTTGTAACAAAATATGGATGTTCCCGCCATACCTTAGAGAGGTATAATGGAATATAATTGCAACAATATAACATTTCAACACAAATGAAGTGGTTATATTGTGAATATAGATTTTATTTAACGTACAATTTTATTAAATTGTTTTAAAAAATATATATTTTGTTATATTTAAGAAAAAAGTCGTGTCCCCCAAATTCATGTCTGTTGTGTTACCACAATGGATTTTGCCCCTTTAAGAAAAGGGAGAATGCTATTTGGACTACTTCCTGTGTGTAAAGGTCACTGCAGGTGCTGGTTGATCTGAGGGGTGCATGGGGAATACATTCTTTCTTATTAATTTTCTTAAGTTTAGCTAAATTTCTGACAATTTCACGTGTCGCACTTTATTAGTGTCTGTGGTGTTATGTTGATAACTTGCAGATTTTACATATTTTAATCAAAATTTTGATAAATACATACTTATCAATATTTCCAAAATGTCCCCTGATCTCGAAATCATCATGATGGCAGCCTCCATTTTAGAAATGTCTAGATTTATGCCGATTTGTCGGTGGTGTTACTGTCTTTTCTGGTAAGACCACAGAGCCTGTAGTAACTTGCAATATAAAGTCTGTGGTGTTATAATAACGTCTGTGGTGTTACTTCAAAATGACATAGACATAAGTGGCTTTGTCACCAGTGTTTGATTGAAATTATTTAAAAATCAAAATGTTCTTAAGCTTTAATTTTAATGGATATAGCATATTAAACTAATTTTAAATGCATAGCAATATATTTTATTAGAAAAAAACAAACAAGCATTTTTACAAATTCTGCCTCTCATTTGCCACCCCAATTGAAGAATGACCCAAATAACACCACAACTGTGGGTGTCATAATTGGTTTAAAAATAATCATTGTGTATATATAATTTACAATAAATAATAAAATAGTTGATGTGTATTCACAGATTGTTTAGGTTATCATAGATGTCAATTTAATATTTTTATGATGGATCGGCACATTTTAAAGGGGTCATATGATGCGATTTCAAGTTTTCTTTTCTCTTTGGAGTGTTGCAAGCTGTTTGTGCATAGATAAGATCCCTGAAGGTGCAAAGCCTAAAGTCTCAAAACCAAAGAGATATTCTTTAAGTTAAGACTCTGCCATGCCCCCCTAAAACGGCTCATTCAAACACGCCACCACATGTCTACGTCACGGTGTGGGGAGTTTTGCAAAACACCGCCCAAATGTATACGTAATGAAAGAGAGCGAGACTTTTATTCTCGCTGTAGTGTTGTTGCTGCCGCCAGCACCATGTCCTGGAGACGCTGTGTTTCACTGTGAAAGAGAAAGTACTTTGTTTGGGCTTCCAAAAGAGGACACAACTAGAAATCAGTGGTTAAGTTGTATTTACAACACTGTTCCAGAACAGTTCAACCCAAATATTAGACTCTGTGCAGCGCGTTTTACGGAGGACTATTTCCTAAACCTGGAAGAGTAGCCTACAATGCTGGCTTGCACAAAGGCTGTTTCTATAAAGTGGGGCAATTCCAACTTTGCAAGGACAGTCTGGCGCTTCTGACTCACAGCCTGCAACAGGTGTAAAACAGTATAAATGTACACATAAAATGCACCTGAAAAGTAGGAAAAATAAATCAAGTATATTTTTTTTAAGGTTTGTGTTATAATGTCATACTAGCTGCAACATTATACATAGCTGTAAAATTTAAACTTTCCATAATAAATACTTTGCAGTGGACTTCCATAACACATTGTCCAGCACATATTGTACTGTACTGCAAATATCAATCACTTTGAGGTAACTGCCTAAAAATACAAATTGCCCAAAACAAGAAAAAGCATTTGCCCAACAATTTGTTCTCATTGAAAGACATCAAACTGTATGTTAGGTGTAGAAAATGAGCAAGCACTTTTTTTGTTTTGTTTTTAATAAATATGCCATTGGTTGATTGAAGGTGCCACTAGAGCTGAAAAATGAGTTTGCTTCTCTATGGGACAATAATAAATTATTGTAAATCCCAGAAAGAGCATGTGAAGTTGTTCACTCACCTGGCGTGAGGTAGAGTTAAAGGTGTACGAGGCGATAGGGGGTTTGGTGGTGGAGGTGCTCAGGCTGAAGCGCTGACCTGTGTCAGGGGGAGACGAGAGAGAGCGGGAGCGTCGTTCCTCCACCCGCTCCACAGGACTGGGGGTCTCCAAAGAGAAGACTGGTGGAACGGGACTCTGTGTCGGGGTGGTGGGGGGAGTGGAAAGCCCAGAGCCTGTGAGACACATAAGGACAGAAGACAATGAAGTACTGAATTTGCAAAATAGAATCATAATTCTGATGTGAAATTAGGAGAGTAGCTTTTTTTTTGTGAAAATCTTAATTTGTAGCATCATAGGAACGACTGACAGAAAAATATCTATTTTGCTTGGTTTATAGGATATGTTGTAAATCTGTTCTCAGTAAGAGATGCTAAATTCTACCAGGACTGGTCAAATAATCGTGGCACAGCAGAAAACAGCTGCACTGACCAACAACTGACTGTCAATCAAGACATTAATAATAAGAGTATAGTGTACTTCTGAATCAGTTAGCAGGGAAGCATGTTCCTCTGCTCTGTCACAAAAAAAATAAATAAATAAAAATATAAAATCCAAAATAAATAAATACAAATAAATCACATGACCTTGACTTTCAAATTGAAAAATAGACGTTATAATTCTACACACTTAATTGTATTTTTTCTTCAAATACCAAATTTAATTTTTATTATGTTTATAAAAGTCTCTTATGCTAACCAAGGCTGCATTTGTTTGATCAAAAAGTAAAAACAGCAATAACAAAGTAGTAAAAACAATTATATGGTAAAATATTATGCAATTTAAAATGTATTCTTAAATTATTCTTTGTATTTTTATAAAGAGTATGTAGTATATTTTTTCTTGATATATTTTCCATTTTGTAATTTATGTGATGCAAAGCTGAATTTTCAGCAGCTATTACTGCAGTCTTTGTGTCATTCTTCAGTAATCATTCTAATATGCTGATTATTATTGATATATAGTATGTAAAAGAATATAATAATAGAAAAAGAATAGTAAAATAACAGTATTTATTTGAAATAGAAATCTTGTTACACTAGACAAGTATTTACTGTCACATTTGATAAATTTAATGTGTCCTTGCTGAATAAAAGTATTAAAATCTTACTGAGCCAAAACTTTTGAATGTTAGTGTATAATGGAAAAAAGCCAACATTGTGGTTACAGCACTTCAAAGCACAAGAGTGAAGCTTATGCTTCTATTAAAGCACATTTGAAACCAAGTAAAATTATTCAGTACAAACATATTAATTATTTGGGCATTAAAGTTGTTCTTTTTGAAGTAGGAATACTGTTCCATCTACCAACGTCCTTCTCGTAAGTGGAATTCGCTGCATGTCAACAGTCCTGTTACACACATATCATGCAGAAGTTACAGGGTTTATTGATGTTTGTTGTAGTTCCAAGGAGAAAGTGTCTTAATGGGAGTCCAAATCTAAATTATTTTCAGTCCAAAATTATGCACAATTTTAAACAAATGTAATTAACAGAACTTAACTAGTATTTACACGGGGCATTCCTTTGATTCAGGTTTACTGTAGAGTTAATCACTCCTGTTTAGAGCTGGATTCATCAGAGATACCACAGCAAACAGGTGTGTCTCATATGACAGCCCTCACATAACCCCTCCTGTACTGCATGACACAACACATGCACTGATATATTACCGTACCAGCCTCCACTAATACTGCCACAGCATGATCAAAAGCACATATGCTCTGAGGAATCTTTAAATCTGAAGCATGATTAGAATATCAGTATCTTCATTCAGCTGAGGGTTGAAGCAACTGGACATATTCAGGTCAGGGCCTTACTCATGTATCTAGGCTACAGCTTGATATATTGACGTTTTACAATCGAAAGGTTCTGTGTTGGACTGACAAATGTGTATGGCATGGTTTGGGCTGTATGCAACATTGGGAAGCGATTCAGAAGATGGCAACCCATCAATAGGTTATGAGACAATATGGTTTCATTTATGAACTGCTCTATTGTAATCAATTAGTTTTCTGTAGAGATTAGCCCTGGCAAGCCTCCTCGTTCTCTAGGAAGTGAAGTGTCCATTTGAGGCTGGGCTGGCGTCAATTAATGCTGGTGTCCCACTAGCTAATTTTGAGCTGTTCATCATTCATTAACTTCATTTACATAGTGATTCAGGAATCAGATTGAGTCAGATTGCGCACAGTCACATCTCTCAGCGGGTGGGCATTAACAGCCCCAGCTGGGCGTTGATGGCCCTGTCGACACACCAAAAACATCCAACTTGCCTTGATATTATCGATCATTCAGTGGGACAGACTCTTGTGTTCTTGGTAGCCAGTGACCAATAAGCGAATAGAGGTCAGAGTAAGGCATGTAATTTGTTACCCCTCTTCCAGACTTAATTATTGAGTGTGAAGCACATATTGACATATTGACTTCTGTAGGTTTGACACTAAAATTAAAATTATAAAGGGACAGTTCACCAAATAATATAAATGTTATTAGCATTTACGTACTCTTGTGTCATTCCAAACCTTTTGTGGAACACAACAGAATATACTGTATTTCGAAAAATGTCTCAAGGGTAATAATTAACTGTAATTAACTGTAGCATTGCAAAACCTCGCATTACATATTGCTCAGTACTATCAAGATTTTCCTGGACTTTTCAGGCTATAAAGTTAAGATGAGCAGTGTTTCTGTGAATGTCCAATGCATGTGAATATGAGGCACACGACTGAGTATCTGTTGCTACGCATCTAGCTGTAACATTTAAACACTGCATCGTTTCACATTGTACAAATTTGACACCACAATGTGAGGTCAGTGCTATAAAAGCAGGTGCTAACCCTGCTCCAGTGTTTCATAAGGGTTTCATAGGGTAAAAAGCTTATAAATTACCAGTATTAAACATTCCTTTACCTGGGGTTAAAGTCAGCATGAAATCAATATGGACAATTCTTAATTTTATGGAATTTTTCATGGGATCACAGCAATAGCAAACAACAATGGTCCAATCTATTTCCAATGGGAAAAAAATAAATAAATAAATCAAATCACACCCTACATTTTTCACGTTCAAGAAGCCATTTCATTCATACGTCAATATAGGAAAGAAAAGACTATCACAACTTCCATTTTGTGTGTTAAGTTTTATAACAGGGATTCACAACTTGAGATCCCTAGAGATCCACTCTCCTGCAGAGTTTACTTTAATCAAACACCCCTACTTACTAAAAAGTTAAAGGCAGGTGAGTCTGATCAAGGTTGGAGCTAAACTCTGCAGGAAAGTGTATCTCGAGAACCACTGGTTTAGAACCAGTTAGAACCAATAGAAAGTGCAATGTGAAAAGCACTTTAAGTTTTTTTTTTTTTTTTTGTCTTGTTTGGACCCCATTGACCTTCACTGTTTCTGAAAAACTGTTTCTGCCTTCAACCTCTCTGTGCCGAGAAATAGGTAAAGGTGCAGTCACATTTACTGTTGTATCAGCAAATTTTTGCAGTCGAGTCATTTCAATAGGAATCCATGCAATTTTGATTTGAGCAATCTGGGTTCGAGTTTGTCACACTAAAGGCAAAAGTATACTTTGGTTTTTACGCATATGCATACTTTTAAGTGCACCATCTGATTTTTGTAACCACGCATACTTTGTACACGCAGGTCGCATATGTGCATTGACTTTGTTTTGCACTAATCTGTTGTTCCACTGGTCTGTGTTCCACATCACGCTGTTTAACAGTAGAAAATGAAAGTAAAGAGACGGAAGAACAACAACAACAAAATATCAGAGACTGCAACAACAACAGATGCCCGTTTTGACAAGCACTTGTGTGAAGGGGTTATGAGAGAACCACAACTTATAATTAAAAGAGTACAAAGACATTTTATCGGTCATAACTTCTGGAGAAAAACAGCGCAGACACTGGACTAAGACGAAGCTTTCTAGAGCGCACGTGTCGACCACCTGCGTTCACGCACACTATTGATTGGAGAATACCTTGAAAGGCTGTGCATTCGACTGTACACATACACTAGCGTATGCGTAAAAAACTGAAGTGTACTTTGGGCTTAATTCATCACGCTGACCAACAGAAAGCTGCTTGGTTTGAACTTCTTGACTTCTGTGTGAGCTGTTCTTCATACATCGTTACATACTGATAGTAGACAATGGACCTTTTTACTTGCGAAATTTGGTGTCGAACACCTTAGGTCTCCTTCATAACATGGCCTGTCCCTCCCTCTAGCCTACTGGCTGGGTGGTTTCATGAATACGCTACGAGATTTCTCTGTCACCCCTTGATTTATGTCAGTAGATGCGAGGAACTCATAAGTACAGTTACCATATCACTGATGCTACGCTAGTAGCAATGCATGCTGGAGGATGCTTGTTGGATGAAGGTACAGTACAGTAACTCCCCTATATGCTTTCTATCTAGCTTGGACCAAAAATACACTTCTCATATAAAGTATATGTGGGTAGTAATCATTAAAGGCCAATATGTGTGCACGAGAACATGAGTTTGGGATCCTAACTATCTCCTGACATTTAGCCAGATTTAATCAGCTGGCTTAGACCTGTTTGGTGTGTTGCTGCGTTAGCTTCTTATTTTAGCCTGGCCACTGCTACACATTCCACAAGGGCAGATAACACTCACTCACTCACAGCACAGAGTCAGGCCTCCAGTGTATACGCTGGGACTCAGACCAGTTTGACTCCTTTCCATGGTAAAGTTAGTGAAATGTTTAAGTGAGGGATTCTGGTTTTACACTATTTGATGGCACCATTTACTGTGAGACCTGAAGGATGAATCCATGTGTTAATTCAGTTAAATTTTAATGATGTAATGATATAGTATGAAAGAAGGATGACCCATTCTGAAGAAATAAATGCCATCTAATTGTGTGCTTTCTGGTTTACATTATATTTTTATCCTTGTAAGTTATTTGAGTAACTGTCATGCTACAAATAAGATTGTTCTTATCAACACCATCCTGCATGATATTCCACACAGCGCATCCTAATAGCTTTACCATATTAACCAGATTGAGCAAGAAGACTATTGAGTAACATGCTCCCAACAGCTGGAACTTGAGAAACGGAGGCTTCAGTGGCTCTTATTCAGTCAGTCAGGAAACATCTTCCGTCAGTCACAGCACTAATCCTAACCTTTATCCTAAGCCTGAACATACATGCGAACCAAATTTTGGATTCAGCTGACAGAGTGGCGAGGCAACCTGAGCTTGTTTGATTTGCGTCAGGGACACTATTTCATGTGACACACCATGAAGCCCCTCAGGACACCACTGCGACTCCAATACAACACTCCAGTCAGGCTGACATAATGTGACCCATCATATGATTCAGCGCATGTGTACATGTACGTGTCCAGACATTCTGGACATGCAGAATATCCAAACAAAGTGATACAATGAGAAAAGCAGGTAAGGTACTATATAAGGTAAATTGTTCTGTAGATGTTCTTTAAAGTTGGAGTGTGTAATTTCTGCACTACTAGCAGCACCGTACAGTTAAGGAAAAATATTGGCTTTCAAACAGATTTCCTGAACAATCCCTCTGTCTGCCATTGGTCAGCCAACAGATAGTCCCACCCCAAATTTGCGCCATTGGTTGAGCCAATATTGCTGTGTTGGATTTGTCAGAACACCCAAATAAGCATAACATTTTGATAGTGCCATAGTGTTTATATTTTTAGGGGAAACACAGATTTTAGAGGTGGAGTGTGTCATTTCTGCACTACTAGACGCACCATGCAGTTTAGCAAAAATATTGGCTTTCAAACAGATTTCCCAAACAATCCCTCTCTCTGCCATTGGTCAGCCAACAGACAATCCCGCCCCAAACTTATGCCATTGGTTGAGCCAATATTGCTCTGCTGGGATGGTTGGGACACCCAAACAAGCAGCATAATATTTTGATAGTGCCATAGTGTTTATAATTTTAAGGGAAAAATACAGATTTTAAAGGTGTAGTGTATCATTTCTGCACTACTAGCAGCACTTTACAGTTTTGCAAAAATATTGGCTTTCAAACATTTCCCAAACAATCCCTCTGTCTGCCATTGGTCAGCCAACAGATAGTCCTGCCGCAAACTTACGCCATTGGTTGAGCCAATATTGCTCTGCTGGGGTGTTATGTTGCTATGTTGGGGTGGTCAGGGGCCTGTTTCATAAAACAAGTTTACCAAATAAGCCAGGCTTATTTCAGTTAGTCTGACTTATTTTACTAACTGAAATAAACCTGGCTTATTCGGTAAACTTGTTTTATGAAACAGGCCCCAGGACACCCTAACACGCAAGATAATATTTTGATAGCACCTACTTCTAGGGGAAATCAACTACTGCACAGATTAGTGGTTGTGTCTGCGTATTACGACGGGGCAGGAGAAAGTATTTTCATCACCTTCAAGTCAGTCCAAAGTCAATCTAAGTCCAAATTCTTAAGTCTATATTCTTAATATGCTTTTCAAAACCGCAACAGCAAAACATATGGGTTTTGTATTTCCAGTTCATGCCTGCAGTTCAGTTTGAGTTTAGTAATCAATTAAAAATGCATCAAGAAATCTCAGACTGCGATCATGAGACGAAATGTTTCAGGTGAGTCTGGTGTCTCTTTCAAGCCTCACTCCTAATGGAACCCACTGTCACATTTTTGTTTGCGTCACTGTGACGAAGGCATCAGCTGACGGCTTCAGGGTGAACCCTGAACCAAATTAGGTCTGAAATGAGTGATTAATACAGACTTACATAATACACAGCTAAACGCAGACCATTCCAGCCTACTGTGACTTCATTTACCTCTACACTTGAACGTCTAGGCTGTTTATTTTAATGATCATGACATACAAAAACAGTAACCAAGTCAATAGACCATGAATGGTTGATCCAATTCAAACAATGTGAGTCATGCACTATATGATATAGACTACATGATGAACAAGTAGTCAATGCCTGCCTCATAATAGCACAAGGCAGACTGGAACATTCCACCACCAGACAGATATCAATACAGTTACGTCTGGCTGAAGGCGCTATACAGAGGCACATCCTGATTAGTACCGTACCAGACAAACATGCCGACTCTGACTGCTGTCTCCCAGTGAGCAGCTCCTCGTCATGGTGCCTCTTGGTCCGACGCAAACTACCAAACCTCTTCATGGGAACCAGCAGGCCTCACGTCCGGCCTGAAGATCAACCATACCCTCCCGACTAAAGCGAGGATACACGACACAGAGATCCTGTTCAGAGAACTCAAGTGAAGCCGAAGCAAATGTCCAGGATTTCAGAAGAGGTTCTCGTTCTCAGTGAAGCCAGATGATGGATAGCTGTACCTTCAGAAGTGTCTCCTACAGATATTTATGATAACCTCTTTGTTCGTCACAGATGCCACCTGTCCCAGCAGTCCACTTGGATTCTTGCAGTACCCTTTGTAGAAATGAAATCCTGGCATTGGCTGTATTCCAGTGCTATTGATCCCCTGATTTCCTGCCTCCACGAAACACACAATGCAGTCCGTCACTTTGCTTACACTGTGTCAGTTGAGCAGACCCTGCTGATGAAAGGCAGACTTGCTTATGGCCCCCAGTGCCGCAGATTGTCTCAGAAGTGATGCCTCTCTTCACTTATCTATCTGCACTCTCTCTCTTTTCTCGCCTTTTCTCTTCTCCTCCCTCTCTCTCTTTCTGTGTTTGTGAAGACCAGCGTGCAGCCCTGCCCTCTCTGTAGGAAATTGTCAGGTGCAGCTGTGTATCTCTTTAAAATAGCATACATGGCAGGAAGCTGTAAAAGGAGACCAGGCAACACTATTGGTTTAGTCCTTCACACGGCTTGCTCTTTTTGCTTGACCTCTGAATTTACATATAGACAGTAAATTTCTTTTACCCTGCTACTCTTATTTTACCTATTTGATCTTTGTGTCACCCTTCCATCCGATATTCCTGGTATTTCTGAAACTTTGAGTTATGCGGTGCCATTTTACTTTCTCTTGGTTGTAATTCTTAAATTTAATTACTACAATAAAGATTAAATTATTATTCAAGCTCTTTGTGAGTTTTCACCTGGTAAAAATACCACCGTATGTACACCAGAGGCATGCAGTCCATATAAGCTGCGAATGCTCTGCATACCCAAGCCATTTGAGATGATGCGTTTGGGGAATGGCTAAATGTTAAATGTTTTCATTACCATAAATTCTCTTACATAAAATGTTGGGAATACATAATGTAGCTGACCGCAAATTATTTCTTTGCCAAACGATGGTAATTTCCTGCAAATCTCTGTCTGTTACAGAGACACTGAGGTAAGAGCTTCCACAACAGTTTTGGCGTCTGCACTCTATTGCTATGAATCATCATTACTGTTGTGCATTCTTATTGGTTTGTTGGCATGTGAGTGATTTCATGCCCAAAAAAAGCTGTCCGAAAATAGCTCGCCTAAGTGGAAAAATACGCTGTTGCTGCCAGATCTTGATTACTGAAAATCTCATTGTATTTGCACAACTAACTCAACTAAATCAAATGAAAAAAAAAGGAGTAACTGCATATTTTCATGTTTTCTCAAGAAAAGCAAATTTTGATTGTCCACTGAAAACATATTGCCGAGATACAACTATTTGAAAATCTGGAATCTGAGGGTGCCAAAAAAAAAAAAAAAAAAAAAAAAATCTAAACATTGAGAGAATTGCTTTTAAAGTTGTCAAAATGAAGTTCTTAGCAATGTATATTACTAATCAAAAAATTAAGTTTTGATATATTTACGGTAGGAAATTTAAAATTACTTCATGAAACATGATCTTAATATCCTAATGATTTTTGGCATAAAAGAAAAATTTATCATTTTGACCCATACAATGTATTTTTGGCTATTGCTACAAGACTGGTTTTGTGGTCCAGAGTCACATATCTTCTTACATTTTTTGGCATAGTAAAAGTATGTTGAAGGTACATGTACATGAGCAAACTAATCAAGGTAAAAATTTCAGAGGATTTTTATATGTGCATGTGACATGTATATCTGTGTGTGTAAGCATGTGGGAAAGCACTGCAATGAATGACTATTCCTGACAATGGCCACACTTTTAATTAGACATTTGCCATTGTGTTTCTTATTTGTCATCTCTCTTAAATTAAGGAATTAGATACCATAGGCAACCCGGTTAAAGAACTCACTGCTTGCCACTGATGTACACACATACAACAAGCACATTTATCTTAGCATTGTTTTGGAAGTTTGTTAAGTTCTGTCAAAAAAAACATATCATAAAACCTGTCCAATCAGGTTGTGACCTTATCTTTATGCCTTTTTTTTATCTTTAGGTTCAAAATGACAGTGTTAAGCAGTGCTGAACAAACCAGAACTAAATGTATAATTTTCTTTTTTGTTCCAGACCGAAAGAACCAAGAGAACCAAATTACAGGCGTGAACATGCCCTTAGAATCTGGATTCAATCTGAAAAGGATCTGTTTGTGATTTCAATCCTATAGTGTCACTTCTGCAGTTTGAAATCCCATCTCCTCCTGATTGTTCAGAACTGCTTTCTCTTCAAGGGCAGACAATAATACAGAAACTTTACAGCAGTGACCTATAAAAGTGCTGATGCTTAGAGCTCTGTGTCCCTCTGGTGTCTGATTCCTGGTGTTTGCACCCAGCTTGAGACTGCATCAATCAAATCCAAAGAGAATAAAGCCTTCTATATATGTTCAAAGTGAAACATAATTGAAGATTCTGTGGACAAAGAAACCATATTAATTCCATGGGATTAATGTCTGTCTTACTACAATATACAATATAACTGTGTATTATCAAACCTGCAATGTTCTTTTACATAATAGGTGACATACGCCAGAAAGTTATGCAGTTTCTCTAGAAATGGCTAGAGTTTTCCATGTGCTTTGAAGTATAAAAAATCTGGTATGTGTGTGTGTGTGTGTGTGTGTGTGTGTGTGTGTGTGTGTGTGATAAAAGTTGATTGTTTGTCTCACAGTGCCTCCTGGTGGGAAGTAAAGGAGATTGCTGAAACACATTTGAGGGTCAACCTCTAAAGGAGTGCTGGCCAGAATGAATTCCTCCACTGTATGATTAAACAGAAGTGGAGCAGGTCAAACAGATGATATTAAGTGGGATTAGGTTATCTCAGTGCATGCAGCAGCTCAGGTTTCATATTATTCAAATAAGGTGCACAAAGACATCTATTTATAAAGCCTCAGTATGCCACCACAATGATCAACATGAGTCCATGAAAAGAGCTCTTTGAAATCAACTTTTTGCAATTTAAAATTGCTCTAAAGCTTTTTGTCAATGAAGGAGGCCACTTCCTGTGACTTTTTGGCAAATTGAGGCAAAGGAAACAGACTTCGGAAGAGACCTCTTATTGGAGAACAATCTGGAAATGTGGCCAGAAATGTTTAGGTACACTCGTTATGATTCAGTATGGCACACAGTAACAGGCACTAAGTCTTCCCACTGCCGTCTCAAATGCTGGATAGATTTCTGGAATATTCTTCTCACCGAGACAAACAAAGCTCCTCATACTATTAGGGTAGAATGACTCACTGCTCTTTTTTGAGGGTGTGTAGACTATTAACCACCATATTTCTTAAGAAAATGCTAAGATTTTTATGCCTTGAACACTTTTCAGTGAGAAATGTAAGTTGTAATTTATAGATAAAAGAGCTTCTCTCAAGTTCAAGTGACTGTGATCCACTGCCATGAAAATATCACATTTGTATACTATTATATATGGGTCAAAGCTGAAAAGGGGTTTTCAAGCATCAAAACAATAAAAGTTTAATACAACTTTACATTTGTTTTTGTTTTCCCCCTGTACATTAGAATGTCCTGTTTAATATATATATATATATATATATATATATATATATATATATATATATATATATATATATATATATATATATATATATATATATATATATATATATATATATATATATATATATATATATTTTTTTTTTTTTTTTTTTTTAAATTTATTTATTTTTGAGCAAAAAATAATGACTATCATATGTTTACAATGATTTGCAAAAAATGTCAGAAAATATTTTATATACCAAAAAAATCTTGTCAGGAATATTTAGAACAAGAATCATTAGATGACATTAAAAGACTCTATTTAAGAAAGGATCACAGTGCAGCACACAAAACACTAATTTATTGTATTTTTTAAATCTTTACCAGTCTTTGCCACTATCCTTCAAACCACTATGTTTTACTCACTTATCAGAAAGAATCATTTAAAACATAATAAAATTAGTATAATCACCTATTCTTTTACATATTTTAATAAGTCAGAAAAAGTATTTTTACATAAACATTTGTTATGCTGAATGGCAATGGAGCATTATTTTACCCATATTTTGACATTTTATTTTTTACAAAAGTTATTTGAAACATTAAATTAGACACTTTACCTGGAAATAATATGCTTTCTGGGTATATAAAAATCACTTTTGTAAATTTTATTTGATATGGAAACCAAAATGGGAAGACTTTGACACACATAAAGAATTATACACTAAAATTCTGGTTACATACTTCTTCACAGCGTTATCATTAATAAACTGAAAATAATACGATTTGGTATTGTAAAGTAATATCAAAGCTTTTAAATCTTACTACTAAAAGACAAAGCTATCATTAAGAAAATCAGTCCAGTCATTTTTCTTTATTATTAGAGCAGTGGGGGGATTCTCAAACTAAAACCATCAAAAACAGTGAGGGAGATTTGTCAGTCTTCGGCTCATGAATACATGACTATCAAATAAAAGTATAACCAGCTCATGTTTCAAATGTTGAGAACAGATCTCTGCAGTAGATGAACAATGGCATAAACCTCATGATATAATACATCTCCTAAAACAGACCTATTATCTGTGATTTAGTAGGGTACATTATTCATAGATACTGTGTGAGCCCAGTTTGACACACAGACACAATCAAAAGATCATTGAGAAAATGTGCAGTGTTCATTGATTGTCAGCAGATTTTGGAAAACTGAGCACTTCTGTTAATCAGCCAAATGAGCACAATTTCTGGAATGAAACAACAAACAAAACAAATAACACTGGACAGCAGACTGAGAAGGTGCTTTGTTTTTACTGCCATGCTTTTGATTTGTTGACTCTGATATACTGAGGCTGCAATTCTCTGTGCAATTACAAAATAAGTACATAAAAGCAGGGGCGCAACTAAGGGGGGAAAGGTTAGGATGATTCTAAGGGCCCACACACTTTTGGGGCCCCCAGAGATCTGTTTTATTAGTAGTAACAGTAGTAGTAGTAATGTAATAGAAATTATAAATGTATCTACCAAAGAGTTACAAATAAAACAAAATTACGGCTTATTTCTGCATCTCCGGGCGAAATTATCTCCCCCCATTCACTGCATGGTTTCGTCCCGTCCTACATAGCCTAGAGTCACTGAGTGAGATCAGATGCTAAACTGTCAAATTAGAGATGTCTTTGAGTTCGAGGGGGCAAACCGAGCCGGACGATTTGGTCAGTCGCACTTTTAAACATTTTAGTTTTGCTATAGAAAATCTACAAATTCACTCTGATTACACAGAACAGCAGCAGGAAGCGCCGGAGGTTGTCATGGCAACCAGATACACTGCACACGAGTTATTACGGCTGCGCTTCTATTTTGCCACACTAAACTTAGCAATAAACACGCTGAAAATAATACACAATAAACATGTCTGTCAAAACGATCTCAAAGGAGGCTTTTATTAAGCAAATCAACGAGTGAATTACTCATCCACTGTTTAAAAAAAATATATATACTTTAGCTGGGTTTCCACAGGCAGGGTCACAGTTATCTACAGTGTATGAAGCTAAATGTTTTTGGGTTAAGGTTCATAATGTAGAACATTTTTAACATTGTATGCTGTATGTGCATAGATAGCTAGCAAACAAGGAATACTGCTGTTACACTAATAGTCACATTTAGCTGAGTAAGATCATGATTGAGAAATGTTGGATACTTCTGGAAATGCTGGTTTTGTGGGGTATTCTATTTATTATTTTAGGATTTTTTAGTTTGCCCCAGTGAAGCATTTCTATTAATATAACTGATTAAGTAGTCAAACTCATTCTATATCAGCAGAATAGTGTGGTATAGAAAGTCTACGTAAACAGAACAGGTTCTGAATGAATTATGTTACTGATACCTAATGGTCAAAAACAATAAAAAAGTAATAGGTCAATATTATTAAATTGCATCCAAAGATTTTGAATAGCTAGGTTGGCTTATACACTATATTGCCAAAAGTATTGGGTCACCTCCTTCTAATGAACAGGGTTGACTACTTTAGTAATTTCCATGAGTACAAATCTTAATGTTTAAGCATATAATGATATTCTAGGGAATTGTGTGCTTTTAATTTTATACCAATAGTTTGGACAGAACCCTTTTCTATTCTAACATGACAGTGCCAAACACCAGTGACTTGTACATATACGTACAATCATTTTAGACACTTCCAAAACTGTGACAACAAAGATGGAAATACAGTTTTTAAATACATGCATGATGTTTCCATCTTTGTTGCCACAGTTTTGGAAGTGCCTTTTTCTGTTCTAAAGAAGGAGGTGTCCCAATACTTTGTCCATATAGTGTATGTACAAGTCATTGGTGTTTGGTGATGAGTTTTTGGCTCAAGATCTGCATTTAAAGTCACACCAGAGGTGTTCAGCTTGGATTAGGACTTGGCTTTCTGCAGACCAGTCAAGTTCTTCCACACTGACTAAATCAATCATTTTTTTTTGAACCTTGCCTTATACACAGAGGCATTGTCATGTTAGAATAGAAAAGGGTCCTGTCCAAACTGTTGCTTTAAAATTAGAAGCACACAATTCCCTAGAATATCATTATATGCTTAACCCTTCAGCGCGTGCGATCACACCGGTGTAATTAGAACGTTCAGTGCGTCACGTCATCAACTGCTGAATTCAAATCTGCTTTCGCGCGTTGGCTGGCGCTGAGCGCTTGTCATATTATCACAAATATTCAGTGTTATCAACCATATAATGCTTATTTTAGAATTCAGACATTTAAATACACATAAGTACTAGCAAAACCATACATTTATAATTTTTAAAATACACGCTGATGTCTATGGAAGCAGCAATAATGATCCTTATAGCTAAATATAATCTGACGACATGTTTTATTGATATCTTATGCAGATTGTGTAGATAACTGTAAAGTTTACCGGAGACTTACTTTAACGTGTTTCTGGAGTAGAGGATGAATTTACGTGTTGTAAATCCCACAGCTCGGATTCAGCGCGAACAAACATGGCGGCGCCCATCACCCGGTATAGATCAACTAACACGGTAATTATAAGAGTGTTTAAACTACCAAATACATTTACTTGCACATATCTAAGAATCGGTATATCAGATATTTCATAATATAGTGAGTATGTTTGTGAATATTAATAATCAAAAAAGGAAAAACGAAATAAAAGCGATCCACGTGTCATACAGCGCTACTCTGGCTGCGGTGTGTCACATGACAAGCATGACGCGTCGCCATGGAAACAATAAGGCAAAACATTCTAAAATAATGGTCCCCTGAAATAACTCACGCCTGGGGCTCAGCTAGAATATTTTAAACTCACGTGTGAAAGGGTTAAACATTAAGATTTGTACTCATGGAAATTACTAAAGTAGTCAAACCTGTTCATTAGCAGTGGTGTCCCAATACTTTGGTCAATATTGTGTATGTTTGGTGCGATAGGGGCCCCAACCTCATATTCTTTCATAGGGCCCAAAATTGCTAGTGGCGCCCCTGCATAAAAGCATACAAGAACAAACGCCTCCCTATGACTAACCACTTTCTCATATTAAAGTCGCTTTGGACAAAAGTGTTTGCTGAATTAAAAAAAAAAAGTAAGTTACATAAAGTTACAAGATATTCTAAATGTCAAAAAGAGGTATGACTCTTAAAGTGATAGTGCACCAAAACATGGAAATCCTGTCATTATTTACTCACCCTCATGCTGCGCCAAACCTATGACTTTTTTCTTCTGCTGAACAAAAGATATTTTGAAGAACACTAAGGAAAACTTTGGACACCATTATTTTCCATTCTATCGACAAAAAGCACCTTGTTCAAAATAGCAAAGTCATACAAGTTTGCTAACTCATGAGGGTGAGTAAATAATGACAGGATTTTTATTTCTGGCTATAGTTCACACTTTTAAGCTGTGTATAAAAAAAAAAAAAAAAAAAAAAAAATTAATCCTGTCACTGACAACCTGACATCATTAAGAAATACAACTAGGCAATAAGCTAATGAAGAATGATAATAAATGCAATGATGTTAAAAGCAAGATTTCAATACTTTTTAGGATGCTGTATTGCTAGCTCTCCTGTATATTTATTAATTTTACAAAACAGAAAGACAATAAATGTATCAATAAATCTTAAAATCTATATTAGTATGATACGTTAAGATACAAGCAAAATGAAACTGCTTTTACATAAGTTTTGGAGTTTTTCATTACGTTATTGATAACTTGATTCTCTTAGCATTACTCTTGCATAAAGTCAGTCAGTGGACTATGAATTTGAGACTGATCTGTAAATCCTGTAACAAGCCCTCACTCAAGTCATTTCCAGGCCACCACTTGACTCTGACTGGAGAAACACTGATGTGGGCTCAAGTCTGTTCCCCATTATCTTAGAAACTGCTTAATGGACACATTAGATCTGCACAATTTGGCCTAATAGCATGTGCTCTAATGGTTTTAGTCATTAGAAAATCAAAGGCTAACCCAAATCATGATCTTACCGCTTCCTGTTCTGATGTTTTGTAAGTGTGTCAACAGGAAGTCAAACTCTGTGCTACACTGATCCGCTTCCCCAAAACCATTATAACAAAAGAGAAGATCTGCCATCAGTATACAGAGAAAACTGACTAGCTAAAGGTTGCTGAATTAATTCTCACCATGCTGGTATTGTTTTTTATATTAAACGGTGTCTTAATCTGCTTTAAAGCATGCTTTGATGAACCTGGGATCAAAATACTTTATATAGTACATCAAAGTCCTCATAAACAGGTCATAATGTGATACGTTTCATGAGGGTAGAAAGAACATAAATAATATAGATAATTTCTATTTGATAGTTGATAGTTCAGGTCCTAGATGCTTATTGGTCATCTTGCTATGTTAAACTACATAACACAAAATACAAAAACAGATCAGAGACAAAACACATGCTAGTGTATATCACTGTGCAGTCATTTTAATTAATATTCATACATGTATAAATGTAATATTTCATTATGTATAACACATGTTATATTAAATTAGAATTTGCCTCAGAAACAGCTAGTTTCATTAGCTAAATAACAAAATAACCTAAAAACAGGGTCGGGACAATATACTTCCATAACCACTTCATTAATCACCAAGCTTGAAATGTGCAGTATAATACTGAAATCAAGTGATATTATATTAAACAAACAGACTTGTCTCACCTTTTCTAGATTTGGAGAAGAGCTTGATGCTGGCAGGAGCTGAGCTGGACGAGGAGCGGAAGATACCACTGAAACTGAGACGGCGGGGAGATTTGGGAGGCGAGTCCTGGTGAGATGAGAGTGGACGTGGGAAGATGGTTTTAGGAGTGCCTGGACTGGTCCTGGGACATATGGGGGCTGAAGACGGGGTACAGGGTTGGCTGGCAGGAGGCTTCAAAAATGGGCTAGCTGACTCACTTCTGTCACCCTGAGAGAATAAAGTAAAGATACGTTTTAGACTTTTAGAGTTGTTGAAGTTGTAAGAGAAACATTCCATGTAGATCCTGTCTATTTTCATTTCTGCTGACGCTAGATAATTTTCCCTTGCCAAATTCTAACTGTGACCATACAATGTTAAGAAGAGGAACTGCTTTTATGTAATAAAGTAAAATGAACCAGTTGCTGAGCCATTTGTAACTTCATTTAAGCAATTGACCATTAAAACGTCACTGACCAATCCTGTGTGCAGCTGTCTGCAATATTTTGGCACACTTTTGCTGTTTTCTGATGCAAGTCTATGCTATATGTGTGTTTGGATATTTTTAAATAGATAGTTTTAAATTGATAATTTTTTATTTGATTATGTCATTTGCCGTGGTTCATGGGATTGTAGTTCTTTCTCTCATTTTTGTCTGATTTTCAATTATATATTTATATATTTATATATTTTTGCTTCAAAGAAAAGTTTGTAATGTTGTGGTTGACTTCGTAGCTGGTTGGTTTCGTTTATGGCTTATAACGTTTTAACTTTTTAAAAATCCCTATGGAAAAAATGAATGGAAAAAAATACTTCTGGAACTGTGTCACTGAAAAAGTGGGCAGGCACTAATGCACTCTATTGGACTGAATTGGAGATTTCAGTGAAGGCAGCATGATTTTCTCTTCATATGCTTATAAAATGTTACAAATTGAATGGATAACATTCTTAATATGAGGGTTACAATGAGGTGTGACATTGCAACAAAATCTTTTATCTGCCATATTTTGGGATAACAAAATTCTGTTTTAAGTTGTTGATTGTATATATAGAAACAATATATTTTATGTTTATTGCAAATTATACATATGTATTCAAATGTTTATGCGTTTTGAAGGTGTGGGGAGACTGTCTCAATTACATCATATGCTGTGCCTCATGGGAGTGGGTGGCGCTCGTTTGGCACAATTTGCTCGCTGCAACTCACTTGATTGGTGGAATTTTCAATACAGCAATAAGTCACCAGAGATTCTGTTAAAAACACGTATTTAAAACAAGTCTCAAAAATGCGAAATGATGGCTTCAAGAAAAGCATATACCATCTATTAACAACCTCAGAGCTCTATAGAGAAAATGAATGGCATTTTTACTTCCAGAAGGTTCTGGGACGTTCTAAAAAGCTTGTCTGACTGAGCAACAGTAACTGAGAGGGCAAAATATACAGGAAATTACATTAGCACAGTCAACTGATTCTATAACACTCAGTATGATATCTCCAGCTCAATAATGGCCACAGAATCTCCTGACCCATCAGCCTTATCTGGCCATTCGTTTTGAAGTTCAAGATTTTCAAATCAGGCTTGCAATGTAAGAAAAAAAGCAAGAATTAAGTACTTCATGTGATAACAGGATGAAAATGTTACTACATCAGCATACTACTTGAAAAAGCAAGACAAAGCCAAAACATTGCACAACACATGCTGATAGAGAAATATTTTCAACAAGCATTAAGAAGAGATGAACTTATCAACTGTGAAATTACCTCAAGGCTTCAAGTCAAACTGAGGCTTGTAAACAGTGACCTCAGTTAAAAATATAACAATCCTGTAATGATTTGTAGTGAAATGACTCGTTATTAACTATATATTAAATTATTAACTATACTTTGGTTATTTGATTTCACAAATATTGTTAGTTCTTTTACACAGTTCAGTCCGACTGTTTGACAGTCTCATAAAAACTCACAAAAAACTATTGAAAAGATTCACTGTTTTGTGTGGCTGATATTAGTACACAAAGCCACACCTGAAAGCAAGCTATGTTTTCCTCATACTTCATTGCACAATCAGTTTTAAGTGAAGCCGGCAGTAAGCCTAGTGCCCTAAAAGTTAGTATTTCAAAGCACTGACCTTCAACTTTTTAGCAAACACTTAGATTGTTTATTTGTCAATGCGCCCATTCACTAGGCTGCTGTTGCTTCACAGGCTGTTTTCATTGGCCCAGCTTTATTTGGCTTTGATTACAAGAGGAAAGGTAGGCGTCGCCTTCCAGCTTAGCTCTGAGTGGGTGAGATATATATATTAAATGTAGTAAAATAATAAAAACATCCAGGGGGGTGCATCATTTGGATAGGTACTGTATATTTGACAAGTTTAATATTAGACACGTTTCACATCAACAAGGCAAATAAATATAAAAGCCATTAGAGTTAGCTGTAATATGGCAATAAATAACACAGAACTACTTGTGCATGGGACGACTGTTTCACTCTGACCGATTGCTTCATTTAACAAACACTGCCATTTATACAATTCAATTAGAAATCCTGGCACATGCAGGACTAAGTTTCCTTCCATTAAAGTCCTGCCATCGTTTTTTTTCCCTTTCTGTGCAAAATCATCATCCATAGCCGTAAAAGAAAGCATTTAAATAGTCTGAAATTGAAAGAACAGCATGTGCAAAGAAAGTTTGCCTCGCCTTTTATTCATGAGCAACGTTTCAGCCAACGTTCGTAAGCCAAGCCAACCACAGAACCAGCACAGGCAGCACACTCCCACTCTTTTCTTTAACAACAAACCTTGTGCTCAAGTGCATGTTTAGACAAGTCAGCTCTATTTCTGTGTAATATAACCTATGGTGTAACAATCCACACATCATTCCATCAAACAGCACATGCAAAGGCTCTGTTCCAAAACCTAGTGACCTAATCCTGCTCTACTGTCTACATACAGAGTCTTTATAAGGAAGCATACTAACAGAAATGGAACTGAAGTGACTGATTTGGAACACTCTGCATATGGAAATGTAACAAATAACTTGCCATATATCTTACCTATAAGGTCATATATAAATTTCACACACATACATTCTCATGGTATTATATGTAGCAAATGTGTCAACAATATAAATTTTACTTATACTGTATATGCAACTTTAATAAAACAAGATGTTTATAAAAATGAATACACATTTTTATTTATGCTTTTGTAATACATTTTTAAATATATTTGTCTATCTTTTATATAATATCAGTCTGTATTGACATGATTTAGAATGGATACACATGACATATATGTCCACAATGTATTACACATACATAAATATAGGTCTACATATTTGTATTGTCTCTCTCTGAAATTGTTCTAATATGTGCCATATATGTTTTTACTTTATATATTTCATTTATGGAAATGTAATATAGACAAACTCAATGATCATAAATCAGTCTAAATGTGCACAAATTCTGTAAATCTGGTAAAAGATAGCTATTTAGTGTATTTTACCTTGCGCATTTCATCTTTATCTGCTCTGTCAGTCTCTCCGCCCATAAGAGAGGATGTAAATGTGCTCAAATCCTGTTACAAGACAAAACATCCGAGTTAATGATAAAAGCCAAACAATATGAACCAAAACATGAATAACAGTCTTTTAAAGAGACGCCTTTAGCCAAGTTCGTAATATACTTCTCAGTAGTCCACTGTAAATTAGGGATGAACTAAATTTATTGTTACCATATAGGTTATCAGCCAATTTTACCATTTTTGTTTTATTGATTGCTTTTGGCTGATATTGGATATTTAATCATGCATGCTCATTTTTTCCTATTTTAACATTTAAAGGCGCATTTAAAGTTAAAATTTAAAAACACTAATAATTAAACAACACTTAAATATAATCATTAGCAAATCCTATAATGTCAGTTTTTCATAGTGTATATAATGATGTGATGCATCAATTCACTTGTAGCATTAACTGTTGATTTAGCTTTTTTTTTTTTAATTGTTTTATTTTTAACTATATTTAGATAAAACAGTATAGAATTTTAGGCCACATTCTTTTCCATACTAAATACAGAAAACAGCAAATGAATAAAGAGATAATCAACATTGCTGAATAGTATCAAGTTGATTTAGAAATCATTAACCTTATTATTCTTTAAGCAGCTTCAGTTAAATAATGTTCAAAATTAGGATTAAACAGACATTTAGGATGTAATTTATGACTGTGTGAGTTAGATTTTACTCTGCCAGACATTCCTGATCCATAAAGAAAGACAAAATGGACTCTCTAATCTCTTATTCAGTGGAGGCAGACTGGGAACAGGATCAAACACTGGTTGGTTTTGTCGGCTGATGCCTTTTTGTTGGGCCTGAAAAACGTCACTGTGGGGGGTGATGTCAAAGTTTAGACATGTTTTAGGCAACTGTTCAACACTCATTTAACTGACTTAAAACAGTAGATTTCTCTGAACAAAGAGTAGCTCAAACACATTTGTTTTTAGATATTTCGCTTTCACAAAAAGAATGACCCAATGCAATGAAAAAATGTTGTGCAAAAAGATGTGTCATGTTGCTTTGGTTTTATAACCCTGCATTCAAATTAATTTTAGGAAACGTAAGGTAACTTGGACAACTGAGGAAACCTGGGTATGCACTAAGTACTTGGGCTGTATTAACCTTGACTGAGCAGTGAATTAGTTTTCAAACTACACTCTTTGTGTATCTCAGGTCCTCCAACCAGCTTGCCAAGTGACACAAGTTAGCAAAGCTACTTTAAATGAAAAGCACACAATGACGCATCTACACGCTTAACGTTTTTGATTCATTATCAGTTTACAATACATGCTACTCCTGTCCAACTAGTTTAACACAGCTGATGGATATACTACAGGAATAATAAGGGCCAGCCTAAAACTTTTAAAGGGATATTTCGCCCAAAATGAAAATTTGCTGTTAATTTACTTACCCTCAGGCCATCCAAGATATAGTTGAGTTTTACTCTGAAGTCGAACAAAGATGATTTCTAGCTGAAACTGTAGTCCTTGGTGATTCATAAAACGCAAGTCAATTGCTAACAACACTTCAAGAGTCAAAAAAAAACATATCAGGCAATACAAAATTAATAACCGTGGCTCCTGACAATATATTGAGGTCTTGTGAAGCGAAGCAATCGGTCTGTGCAAGAAACTGAACATTATTTACAACATTTTCAGCTGTAATCCAGAGCCTCAGACAAACAGGGAGGTCCAAATGCTTTTCTATGAACTGGTCCTTCTTGATAAAAAACTGATTCACCAGTTCGTTTATGAAATTATGCAATGACATAACATATACACAATTATATTCTTACAGCACCCAATAATTATGTGAAACAGATGTTTTACATGTCTAAAGCATATAAAGATAGAAAACATAGTCTTAATCAACCTTAGTCTTGTAAACTTTAATTTCCCCCCATCATTCAAGTGCTTGGTTCACGTATGCTCATCGGTCTTCTATCCGAGTCAGAACTGTTTCCTCAGTGCAATGACTGTTGGAGGAACTGGAGCACTGAATGAGTTGGCAAAAACTGGCATCATAGGATCATATATGCTGTTGTTTTGGCTCATTTCAAGTCGGAGTGACTGTCAGGAATGTCCAAAAGTGAGATTTGATTGAGTAACTTGTAGATTTGTGCTGCTCAAGCCACGAACTGTTTCAGACCATTCAGTCCGATTTAGTTAACCGATTCAACTAATTCACCAAAAAGAACCAGTTGAAAAGAATGATTCGTTTGTGAACCGGACATCAGTTGGTGACAATGGGTCTACGATGTACTTAGGCTTCCAATGCTTTTGGGAAACGCAGCCTTGGACCGTTACCTGAAGCTTTGAATTACTGGTAATAATATTGTAAATAATGTTCAGTTTCTTGCACAGAGAGACCTCAATATATCATCAAGTGCCATGGGTATTAATTTTGCCTGTTTATGCTTTTTTTGACTCTCAAAATGACGGTAGCTATTGATTTGCATTTTATGAATCACCAAGGACCACCGTTTCAGCTAAAAAATAAAATAAATCTTAACTGTTATACTAAAGAATAAAAGTTACATACATCTTGGATGGCGAGTAGATGAAATGCAAATTTTCATATTAAGGTTAACTATGCCTTCAATGCATATTGACAAAGGTAGTAGTTAACTATATTTTGTTACAGTGCCTAAATTTCAGTTTCTGAAAATTAAGCCTCTTAAGAAAGAAGAAATGATAAACTACTTCCCTTATGGAAACCCTAAACATGTTAGTAATGCCATCTATCAAAAGATGAGTATTATACTGACATAATGAACCACTAGAATAGCAAAACCCTATCACAGCAAATAATGAACTGCTCTACTGATCTGTCTTTTGCCACGATGTAACGGTGGTGGCTAGTGCACTGCTACTGCTAGCTACTCAACAAGCTGTTTTAACAAGTACCAGAAATAAACATCACAGTCACTGACAGGGAGGAATTTCATCTTTGCAGACAATAACCAGAACCAGGCTACCTTACACTATACACCACTGTAGTCATCGTAGTCAAAATACATCACTGACAATACTCAAGATACACAATACGCCAAGATTTTAGATTTCTTCACTTACAACTCCCTCCCAAACTGTAGCGTATGAACAGAGAGTCCTTTATGAGCGGAGCCAGGACACGCCTCTCTTACTGTATGGACTGAGACGTTATGAATACAGAGGAAGACGAATAACTGGAAATATTTCATCTTAAAGCAGTGGCCACTAAAGGATGAATTAAATGTCAGGAGATAGAGCCTCATATATGAAAATATGATGACATATCAGAATCTAAGAGACAATTACGGTTTAGTTTGATTTGTTTTATTCTTCCTGTATTTTAAATGGCCAGGAAGCCACAAGATTCAAGAGACTGTAACTCAGTAAAAGAGCTACAGTACAGTTTGTTTTTGCCCATAGCAACTTTCCTTGATCTACAGGCTATAGGATCTATAATCTATAAGAAAAAATAAGTTATCAGTATAAGAAAGTGAGTTTAAACTATTTTACTAAATGGGAAACTGTAAACAAAACTGAAAGGTAGAGTATTGTTTTTATGTTACTCTTAAATTAGGCTGACATCTGATATCTCATATCTTTGAAAGGCATCAAAAGAAGACCTTTGCTCTATGGACCACAAACAAACATTTAAGGCCTACATGGTATGTTATTTACAAGAAAGAGGCTGTAGTCAATCATAATGAGTAACGAGAAACAGAGTACTTTAGTCATTCTGCAGCACTGGAGAATGATTTTTCAGTGTTTGCAGGTTTTTGCAGAATGTTCAGATGCACAGGTCAAGTGTTATGTTTAAAAATGTTTGTGTTCATGATTCACGTGATGTTTATGGCCACAGGCAAAGAGTAATGGTTCATCATGAGGCAGAGGATGGGGAAGAGAGAGGGTCTTTCAAATAAAACCGCTTTCAATCTCAGAAAGTTGTTGGGAGGAGGTCGAATAAATAAGTAAGGGAATATGTTGAGATATATCTTAAATCTTAAAGGTTCTTAAAATGATCTGAGTAAGTCTGGACAACTGTGAACTGATTATTGCGCAATTAATTTGAATAGGATGTACTTTACTGATCCATAAACATCATGTATATTGGCTATGACAGGCAAAACATGTTTACAGAGTAGGACATTTTAAGCAGGGGTGTCCAATCCTGCTCCTGGAGGTCTAACATCCTGCCAGCTCCAACACATTTGCCTGGAAGACCAAGGACTAGGTACTATGTACTTTTTTCTTTACATTTCTGAAAAGTTTCATGTACAGAAAACAACACTGTCAAAACAATCCCTGTTCACACAGATCTGCAAAAACAACTAAAAATGCTGTATTACGCATGCCAGGCCAATAGTTGGCCGTGTCCACATACGCATTCCTATAGTCTGAACAGGTGTGTGCATGATGTCACCGTTTTCACAAATTTGTGTTTTCGTAGTTTACACAGAGACGATAACAGTATCATTTTCAAAAACTTGTCATTTGAAACCCGTTTTCAAGTTTGTGTTTTCAGACCGCCAAAATGCTGTTGTTGTGTAAATAAATGGTCAAAACGCATAAAAAGTTTTCCATATTTAGTTGAAAATGGGCAGTGTAAATACAGTAAATGCCCTCTAAGGAATGAATCCTGAAGACCTTGATTAGCTGATTCAGGTGTGTTGAATTAGGGTCATAGCTAAAATGTACACCCATGTTGTACCAAACCCTTGTGCTGTTATTTATTCTGTGAAACACAAAAGGATATGTTTTAAAGTCAGTATGAAATGGAAATTTTCCCTGTGTATTTCCCTGTTGTTGGGTTTTTTTTATTTTTAAGTTTTGACATCATTTTTAATCAAAATGTCATGACTGGACTTTCCAGTGAAAACAACAGACTTCTCTCTGGTGACTTTTTCAATGATTTAGTCAGTTTAAACTCACATTCATCCACTTAAAAATCAATGCAAAGTCCCTGTCCTACATTATTTCCCCATCGATAATCTCAGAAAAACTCAGATGTCCCACATTTCTTCGTGACTTTAAAAAGGAAGAATTTTGACGCAGTCCTTTTCATCAATGACGGCTCACTGTGATTTTATCAAATTCTATAAAGGAAAAATGTCCATAAAAATAACTTGTGTGTTAGATTCTAAGACATCTGTAGCCATATGTTAGCTTTGTGAGAGGAACAGAAAGAAAATGACTTAATTCACAACAATATTCTCCATTGAATCTCTGCATTTTTATATTTGCATTCACTAATCAAAAATAATGCAACAGTGTGCCAGGTTTAACATCACTAATGCCAAACTTAAGTGTTTACGGCATGTGTCATTGAAAAGAGCTGTGTGAAGCCTCTTGAAAAATTCTGTTTTTGTGTTCCAATGAAAAAAATAACATCATTAATGTGTTTGGATCATGAAGGGAAGTAAATAATGATAGAATATTCATTTTTATGATCTAATTCTTAAGCAGCAGGGTGTCTGAAAATATTGGCAGCTATGAGCAGGTTGTTGCATCCCTTTGAAAACCTGAGAGGAGTCTACAGCTCATGCTAAGAGAAAATACTTGACTAAAGAATGCAGGGTGGCTTACTTATCACTAAGAAAGACGGAATATCAATGTCATAAATTTAACTTATCTTTGTTTTGAGCAGATGCCCTTGAATGGCATTCCATAAAGCAATAATATACAGACCTGGCCTTGATGTTAATTACACAGGCAGAGAGAGAGAGAGCTTGCATTTCAGCATGTAACGTTATGATGAGTCAGGGCTGAGCAGAACGCGCTCTCTTCCAGCTGTTTCCCTCACTTCCTCTTTCAGCTTTCTAAACAGCCTGGCTCAAACAATAGCATGGCGTGCCAAACCATTTATAATTCAACCCCACAGTCGTACTTGTCGTGCAATTCTCTTTATAACGTTAAAATACACCAGCGCGTACGTTCTGTTTTGTTGTCGTACGCAAGCAAACGCAGGCCCGTTCAGCCACAGCTCACACACGCGTTCATGTTTGCGACACGCGCTGCGTCGGGGCGGGGGAGGGTTTGCAACTCTTGTTTTGACAGCTCGAGCAGAACTGATTTCATACTAAAAATCATACTTTTATACTTCCCACGACTGTAGTAAGAAAAATTGCGCAACTCAAAACACATCGTCTGAAATTTCAGCTTAATAAGTTGCAATAACTTCTTAAGCAACAATGTAACATAAAGATGTTCTAAAAATGTAACATTTGTCTTCCAAAAATGCATCAGAACGCTTGAAATGTAACTTACTGGAGACAATGCCGTACTTTAAGGACAGTAAACGTATCAAACGCGTTCCACACGCCCACGCAACACTCACGCGGAATTGCCAACACTAAGTTTTCAAATATAAACTGCGAAAATAAACTCACTGGCATGTTTAGACGCAGAGATCGCTTTTTCTTGGAGGATTTCTTCGTGCCATCTTTTTTCTTGGAGTCCATCACTGTACTTCCCATTTTCCTGCAGTCAGAATTCTTCTCTTAATATTTGGGAGGAAGACGTTCTCCACTCGCGAAATGATTCACGCCAGTTTAGCGATGAAATCGCCGTCCGTCACGTGAATTTTGCAGAAGCTCGTCTGACTTAAAACTAGCACATCCCGAGACTCCAGTTCCTTATCAGTGTCACTGCGCCGCGGAGGACATCCGCATTCAGCGCCTCTGCTGTCATGGGTTCGAGTCCCGCACTGAGCAGGACACTGCGCCAGTGCTGCCAACTGATTTTCAGAGAAAGTTGCTCAAGGAAGGTCGATTTGTTGCTAAATGACGTTTTGATGTCATTGCGCGATGACGTAATTGCATAATCACGAAGCAAAATGGTCACAACATCAAATCTCAGCAAAAAATATGTTAATTTAGATTTGTTTGTAAAATAATATGCATAATATAATATTAAAATATAAATAACTGTATTTTAAAATACACTGAATTACTGAACACATTTTTGACTGATTACAATTTAAGTTTTTTTTAATAGCTAGTAAACTAGTAATACTACACATTCTCAACAATTATGTTTTAAGCAGTGTAGTTAGTATGCTACACTCTAAGAAAAGTCTGTAAAAATAGGGCACAATCTACTATGTTAATATGAAAGAATTTTCCGTATTGGTTTTTTACCTGCATTTTAAAATTAAGCATTGTGTTTTCAGGTTACAGGGTGATCATGGATAATGGATAATGTCCTGGAAAATTACTAGTATCTTTTCCATTTTTCTTACAGAGTACCAACTGATCAGCAATCGCAGGTACAAGCTACTAACAAAGTGTATCATAAATGAACAATTATTCAATTATTATTAAACTGAACAATTGCAAATAGTAGTTCACCTGATGTGTACTGCTAGGCATCTTTGGTTTCCTCTTTTTGTGTAATTTGGATGGAAAATGTGTTCCTTTTTATTGTCAGAGTCACTTTATCAAAAGTTGCTAAAAGTTGCCAAATAAATTTTAAAAATTGCTAAATTTGTTGCTAGGTGCTTTTGGAAGAAAAAGTTGCTAGGGTAGTCTGAAAAGTTGCCAAATTTAGCAACAAAATTGCTAAATTGGCAACACTGGACTGTGCACACCCTGCAGAGCGAAGTCGCAGTAGAACACTGTTGCTGAGAAGTGAGTTTTATTATCTCAGACTTATCTCTGTAGTTTGACTTCTGCAACATCTGCCTGAGTGTGAAGCTGGTGTCAACTGACAGTGTCACTTTCTACCCATTCATTATAGCCACAAGGAAAGTCATGACAAAATGATTACATTTGCATTTCTGCGTGTTTTGTATTATATTATATTATATTATATTTTAGTGTTGGGGTAACACATTACAAGTAACGCGAGTTATGTAATCAAATTACTTTTTTCAAGTAACTAGTAATGTAACACATTACTTTTAAATTAACAAGAAAATATCTCAATTCATGTTTATTTGCGCTTTTCATGATACAAATTGTTCCAAAGCAGCTTTACAGAAAATTTAGTAGTAGTTTATCAGTGGTGACTAGTTGTTCAGTTGATGTCCATATGGCTGAAATGTACAGTAAAAACTCATGCAGTTAGTTAATGATATGTAATCAAACAGACGACGAACACTAATAACAGCAATAACAGCAATGTTGCGATCAAACTTATAGCAATAATTTGGTAGTTTTGTATGTTGGCATCATCTGAGGTCCTCTGAGGGGTTGGCATCATCTTTTCTCAGGTGTTCAATTTGAGTTACTTTTTCAAATAAGTAACGCAAGTTACTTTGTTTTCCTATTTATTCACTGATACATTTCCTGTCCCTGCGTTGAGAGAAATTGGGAGTAAGTGCAGAGGCAGAGGCATTTTCTTCAGCCTGAGGCTTATTAATTTCACTCTTGGTGTGAAAGGGCCTTTACCATCGCCAAAAATATAGCTTTTGGGTTTTCTGTTATTAAAAATAAATAAGCAAGCCTAGCCTAGGTGATAAAATGTAACGCAAAAGTAACATAATGCATTAATTTCCGTAAAAAGTTACTAAGTAATGCAATTAGTTACTTTTTTATGGAGTAACGCAATATTGTAACGCATTACTTTAAAAGTAACTTTCCCCAACACTATATTATATTACCATGTCTATAATAAAAGAAAATAGGAATGAAAAAACAGCAAAATACAAAATTTACTCACCCTCATGCCATTCCAAACCTGAATGACTTTTGTTCTTATGTGGAGCATAAAGTATAATTTGAGAAATGTTTTTTTTTTTTTTAAATAGTTTAATTTCAAACAGTTCAGAGCAGTTTTTTTTTCTCCATACAAGAAAACAGATGGTAACAAAAACTGTTTAACTCTTAAAAGGATATAGTTCACTTTAAAAACTAAAATTGGCTTTTAATTTACTCACCCTCAGGCCAACCAGTGTGACTTTTTTTCTTCAGTAGAACAGTAAAGAAGTTTTTAGCTGAAACCGTGGTCCTTGGTGATTCACAAAATGCAAGTCAATGGCTACCGGCACTTTGAGAGTCAGAAAAAAAAGCACATCACGCAAGACAAAATTAATACCTGTGGCTCCTGACAATATACTGAGGTCAATGCAAGAAAAAAAAATCCCCACATCCAAAAAAGACCCACATCCACAAACCCGTCTCACTCATCATTTAAAGCAGAGGTGTAAAGTATTGGAGTAAATGTAACTAATTACTGTACTTGAGTATCTTTTCGGATACTTTGTAGTTTTACTGAGTATCTAAGAAATTAGCAACTTTACTCACCCAAACTTACTCACCCAAACTTGTCAACAAAGCAACTTTAAGTGAATGCGAACTTATTAGCAAGTAGTTGTGAATCACAGGTGTTTTATATATAAGGACATGACTGCAGCTGGCAATGAAGCTGAAACCAGCACATCCAGTGCAAGAAGACTTTGACTGTTTAATTTTATTTTTAATTTTTTAATTTAATTTAATTTTTGCAATTTTGAGGTGTTCAGTTTTATTTTGGTTTTAGAAAGTAAACATGATTGCTCTCTTCACAAATCAGCTCTCTTTCTTGTTTGTGTTACATGTTCTCCTTTTACGTCACTTCCTGTCTCCTGTGGTTTTTTATAGTCAGTTTGTATTTTATCTTGTTCAGCTTCTTAGCCTACTGTATATATATATATAGCCCTAGTGTTTCTTTAGTTCTTTGTGAGTTGTTGAATGTAATCGTTGTCTGTTTGCCCGTCATTCTGTTGTTTAATATGGTTTTTGGCTTATTATTTGTTCTAGTTTTTCCATGAAATACCTGCACATAGATCCTTGCCTCTGGCTGTTTTCCCCAGCTTCTTCACAATGTTACCGTTTTTGACCGGCATGTCTCTTTGACTAGTGCATCTTTGAGCCTATATTTATTATAAGTAAAATACTTAAGTACTGTTAAAATCAGATACTCTAAGACTTTTACTCAAGTTGTTTTAGAATTGATGACTTGTAACTTGTAGTGGAGTAATTTTCACTGTAAGGTATCAGCACTTTTACTCAAGTATGGTTTTCTGGTACTCTTTACACCTCTGATTTAAAGGCAGGAACAGAAACGTCAATCAGCTTATTAATAAATCTATCTGATTCATATTGTGTAAGTTGTTCACAAAGAGTTGACATGCTTTTATAGATACCAAGCCTGGTCTTCAAATAGATATATAAAAACTATCTGTAGTTCAGTATAAAGTTGTTTTATTCTAGCAAAACAGTCATTAGTGGAGTTGCATACTACAGTCACTAGGGGGCGCTACTGTACTGCACCCAAAATCACCTTTATTCCAGTATCGCATGTGTGCAAACTACTTCCCCACATACCACTTCCTTGCTTTCTTAGCAAAAATGTAAGTGATATTTACTATATGTAAAAGCTATTTGAAAAAGCTGTTTTATACTTATTCTTTCAGAGACTCACAAAAATGGCCTATTTGGACTTGTGGCACACTTTCAAATAAAAAAGTGCCATTTGCAATCAAATTGTACTATATGTATCAATATATCTACTGTTTCATCATCTGCAATGTAACAGCTGGATATCTGCTCAGCACTTTCTCAGATTTAGTAGTGTTAGATGTGGTGATTCAGGAGGCCCTTTGAAGGCGTCTGACTTCGTCCTGCTGTTCGAGAAGCCGCTTTTGTATTTGTGTAGCAGTGTGTGTGGAGACATTATCATCCTGGAATATGGGATCATCATAATGGAACAGTGTTTGAATAATCGGGAGCAGCTGGTCCTGTAAAATAGCTTCATATTGCTGGGCTGTAATACGACCCTGTAGAGCAATCATCAGACCTAATGACTGCTGTGTCATTATGGATTCTCTGCCATGCTTAATACCTGGAAGCAGATACTGTATTATGAGTTATACATTACATTAATATATATATATATATATATATATATATATATATATATATATATATATATATATACACACATACACACACACACACACACACACACACACACACACACACACATATATATATATATATATATATATATGTAAAGTGTCATCTGTCAATATGTGACAAATTTAGGAAATAATATATACACAAATAGTTTGAGAATTCTGCATTGTTTTCATGTGACTGATACACTACATTTCTCAGACAATTAGATCATCAGTATGGATCCAAATATAGTGCAAACTGAATTTAGTGCACTAAGACAGTGTCTCTTATGTTTCATATGATGAGTTCTTCTCATTAGTATGTAATATTGCCCTTCAGAGCATTGTGGCTGTGTTGATCTGTAGTTTATTTGATTTTCTGTAGCCCAGTCATGTAAAATTGACTGTCTGTCCACAGGTTCAATTTTCCAGTCTTTCTTTCTCTCTCATTCCCAGAAACACAAGCTGAATTCTGATGCACTGGGTCCCTACATAGTGTTCACTGCTCCTTACTCACTCAGGGGATATCTATAGACGTTCAATTGACTTGACTTTGACACTTGACACTTGAAGTTGATTGATTAATTAATCTTTTTATTTACTATTTTAAAACCTTAATTTAAAAGATCTTAATTATTCCAAACTTCTGGCTGCCAGAGTAAACTACCGTTCAAAAGTTTTAGATCGGTAAGATTTTTAAAGTTTTAAAAATCAGTCTCTTCTGCTCATCAACGCTGCATTTATTAGATCCGCAAAACAAAAACATTTATATTGTGAAATATATTTACAATTTAAAATAAATGTTTTCTATTGCCATATATTTTAAAATATAAAATATATCTGTGATGCAAAGCTGAATTTTCAGCATCATTACTCCAGTCTTCAGTGTCACATGTTCCTTCAGAAATCATACTGATATGGTGATTTGCTGCTCAAAATTCTTTGATAATCATTCAATAAATTTAGTCAAGTGAAGTGATGTCCCCTGATGAGTGAGTAAGGAGCAGTGAACACTATGTAGGGACCCTGAGAATCAGAATGCAGCTTGTGTTTCTGGGAATGAGAGAGAAAGAAAGACTGGAAACTTGAACCTGTGGACAGATAGTCAATTTTACACGACTGGGCTACAGAAAATCAAATAAACTACACATCAACACAGCCACAATGCTCTGAGAGGGAATATTACATAATAATAAACTAGAAGAAATTATCAGTCTGTAGGATATGAAACATAAGATACACTGTCAGAGTGCATTAAATTCAGTTTGCACTATATTTGGATCCATAATGAAGACCTAATTGTATGATAAGTGTAAACTAGATGAAAATACAGACTATATATATATATATACATATATATATATATATGTATATATACAGGTGCATCTCAAAGAATTAGAATATCATGAAGTTCTTTTTTTTTTGTAACTTATTTCAAAAAGTGAAACGTTCATATATTCTAGATTCATTACATGTCTAGATTCAATAAAACATTTCAAAAGTTTTTTTGTTTTAATTTTGATGATTAGAGTATGTTAGAGCTTACCGCTCATGAAAGTCAAAAATCCAGTCTCCCAAAATATTAGAATATTTTCTAAGATTAATCAAAAAAAGGATTTGCAAAACAGAAAAGTTCAAGTTCTTTAAAGTATGTTAATTTATGCACTCAATACTTGGTCAGGGCTCCTTTAGCACAAACTCCAGCATCAGTGAGGTGTGGCATGGTAGCGATCAGCCTGTGGCACTGCTGAGGCACTATTGAGCCTTCAGCTTGTCTGGATTGTTGGATCGACTGTTTCTCATCTTTCTCTTGAAAATATCCCATAGATTCCATATGGGGTTCATGTTGGCTGGCCAGTCAAGCTCAGTAATATCATGGTCAGCAAACCACTTGGAAGTGGTTTTGGCACTGTGGGCAGCAGGGACGTGCACAGACATTTTGAGGGGCAGGGGCTCAAGTGGAAAAAAGGGCACTTCTCATATTTTTTTTCTTTTTCTAAACAAAACGTTAAATGTATTAGGGGTGTGCAATATTGACAAAAATATATCTTGATATTTTCTGGGATTTTATCAATAACGATAATTAGACAATATTTTGCTGAGTGTGTTATTGTGCTGATATCTGATAAGGATAAGGTTGATAAGGACTGCTGTGGACAGCTGACTCCTAAAGTTTTTGATATTCTGCATATTCTGTGTGGTGATCAGTTCACAGCAATGATAGAAATTAATCTTTTCCGATAAGTTTAAATTGATTATTACCTTTTATGGGCATTTTTACCTTTATAAAGCCATTTTTTTTCTAAAAGTGTGCATCATCTTTTCAGTCAAATTTTTAACTTGAATCAGTCCATTAGAATAATAAGTCATTTGGGCTTTAACCAAGCAAATGAAATCAGTATTGACAAAATTCATCTTTGCAATGCAGAGGAAAACATAAAAGCTACATCTGAAGTGGCATTTAGATATATTTACACACTGTTTAATGCAGGACATGAATGCTTTAATCTGCAGTTACAAATGCATTAATACTGTTTTGATATTTTAAACATAAAATGTTGAATACTGGTATTTGAAATTATATAAAAAAATTTAAAAGATATTTTAAATGTGACATTAAAACCGCCAGTAGGTGGCAGCAGGTCACTGTTAATAAGTGAGTCATTGCGATTGAACTGAATCATTTAAACGGTTGATTCATTCAGGAACGAAACACCGTTATGTTGCTCAGAGATGCAAATTGGAATTATATTTGTTGGGGAAATAGAGCAAAAACTGTCAATATTATGTCTAACGTAAGTGTCTTAATATTAACTTCTTGTTTATTGAAATGCTGTATAAAGTCTATATGAAATGATATAAATATGTACATTTCTGACCCCATAGCTTGAATTTTGTGATCATTCTAAATGCATTTTAGTAAACTGAATCATGCAGTGAAAGAACGCGCACTGGTCTAACTTACATGGTAGCTCTCATGAGTCATGGATGTTGGCGAGACAAATTAACTATAATTGCCTTTTGTCTTTTGGATAATTAGCTGTAAATTTGAGGCACAGGTAGCTTAGTCTTTCGTTCATCGCCACTCACCTCCACACTAAGACAAATACAACTGGAAAGGGAGGGAGGGCTTCACTTCTGTGGCTCTCTGCCTGTCTGTGATGCACATGTGCCGGTCAATGTGTGCTACACTGCTGAGACGCGGAGGGGAGAAAGGCATCAGAACTCAATATTTTGTCTGAGAGTCTGATATTTTGATTTTTTAAATTTGTTTGACAGGGAAAGCTGTGCGCAAACAGAAACACATACGTGCACACATATGTACATATATTCATTTATAAAAAAAAAAAAACAAAAAAAAAAACACTCCCCAGAAAAAAAAGGCACTTTCTCTCGAGGAAGAAAAAGGGCAGGTGGTTAAGCCCACTTTGATGTCTATGTGTGCACGTGCCTGGTGGGCAGGTGCTAAAGTCCTGCTGGAAAAGGAAATCAACATCTCCATAAAGCTTGTCAGCAGATGGAAGCATAAAGTGCTCCAAAATCTCCTGGTAGGTGGCTGCATTGACTTTGAACTTGATAAAACACAATGGACCAACACCAGCAGACGTCACGTCACAGCACTTCAAATCATCACTGACTTCAGAAACTTCACACTGGACTTCAAGCAGCTTGGATTCTGTGCCTCTCCAGTCTTCCTTCTGTCTCCAGACCTTGATTTCCAAATGAAATGCAAAATTTACTTTTATCTGAAAAGTGGACTTTGGACCACTGAGCAACAGTCCAGTTCTTTTTCTCCTTAGCCCAGGTAAGATGCTTCTGACGTTGTTTCTGTTTCAGAAGTGGCTTGGTAGCCCTTTTCCTGAAGACGTCTGAGCGTGGTGACTCTTGATGCACTGACTCCAGCTTCAGTCCACTCCTTGTGAAGCTCTTTCAAGTGTTTGAATCGGCTTTGCTTGACAATATTCTCAAGCTTGCGGTCATCCCTGTTGCTTTTGCACCTTTTCCTGCCCAATTTCTTCCTTCCAGTCAACTTTGCATTTAATATGCTTTGATACAGCACTCTGTGAACAGCCACCCCTTTCAGTAATGACCTTCTGTGACTTATTCTCTTTGTGGAGGGTGTCAGTGATTGTCTCCTGGAACAATGCCAAGTCAGCAGTCTTCCCCATTATTGTGGTTTCAAAGAACAAGAGATACTCGGAATTTATACTGTAGGGATGGTCATTTAATGAAACTCAAGTATAAATATTCGAATATTTTGAGATATTGGATTTTTGACTTTCATGAGCTGTAAGCTCTAATCATCAAGATTAAAAAAAAAAAATTGTGTGTGTATATATATATATATATGATGAAAATACAGAATATATATAGCTCAGATGCAAAAGACTAAGTGCCGTTTGAAATTCTTTGCTAAAATTAGCATTTTTCTCAGGCTCCTAAATTTATGTTCAGTTATTTCACCTGAATGAATGAAAATAACCTATTCGTTGCCATAAAAGTGAAATTACTGGATCTACACATAGGAGCCTGATAAAAATGGTCATTTTAGAAGAAAATTTCAAACCGCAAATTTCAGAGGCTTTTGCATCTGAACTCTTCATATATATATATATATATATATATATATATATATAGCTTTCATTTAGTGATAAATGTTGTGATTGTGATGTAATATAAAACATAAAAATAAATGTGATTTGTTTCTGTTATATTCAATTCTCAATTCAAGTTTATTTGTATTTATATGACCCTTGGAGCTGTATAAAAAAGTTAATCTTAAGGACATTGTCAGGTTTTTTTATTGGGAGTGTTACTAAAACTGCTTAACATGGCCCAGCTATATATTTCCTGCACATTTTATGTTTTATTCTCTAATTTCAATCATTTAATTTAGTATTACCAGCAGGTGGCGCCTTTTGTTAATGATTCTACAACGTAACCCAGTGAGGCTTTGTCCTGATTAAAGGAAGCAAAAGTATCATCCTATATTTTTTTGCAGAGACATCATCCTCAAGTTACACATGCTGAACTTTAAATGAACTTGAGCTTATTGGTGTAAGACCTCAGTACTGTACATTCTGGTGTAACATGTAATTTGTGTTTGACTGATGGTCAGATGGCCCGTCTTGAGGCAGAAAAGCAGCTTGAAAGCAAACACTCTCATCAGGACTGACAGTCAGCATGAGGCATGTTTGGTCAGAGGTTTTGGTTTTCATCTAACATGATGTCTGGCAGTGTGGTCAAACAGCTTTCCTTTCTTCTGCTCTGGTCTGTCTGGAGCACATTGTTCCAGTTCAGTCAGCTCCCAAGATGAAATTGGTGGGACAACCTGATGTGAATGAATTGCCTGGGGTTTGAAATGTAGATAAATTGGAAGATTAATTTTTGGACAGTGGAACAACTGACTACAAATTGCTTGACTGTAAAACCCATCCTAGACTGCAGTTTCAGGGGCATCAAATCCTTCTTTTGAGAGTCTCAGAGAGGGTTTTTGGATATTGGTGGGATGTAGTAGTAGTAGTTCAAATCTGTGCGCCTATAAAGGCATGACATACAGTTTTAACAGTACAGCAGAAGTGTCTCAACTGCATTTCTGTTGATTCAAATATAGTATAAATTAGTACAACTGAACTGTAATATTTACTGTATGTTATTAGAGCAACTTTCAAATAATGTGTGATGTGATGTGTATTTGTCAGTCATACATAAAATGACTGACAAATACACACACACACACACACACACACACGCACACACACACACACATATATATATATATATATATATATATACATACATACAGGTGTATCTCAATAAATTAGAATGTCGTGGAAAAGTTCATTTCAGTAATTCAACTCAAATTGTGAAACTCATGTATTAAATAAATTCAATGCACACAGACTGAAGTAGTTTAAGTCTTTGGTTCTTTTAATTGTGATGATTTTGGCTCACATTTAACAAAAACCCACCAATTCACTATCTCAACAAATTAGAATATGGTGACCTGCCAATCAGCTAATCAACTCAAAACACCTGCAAAGGTTTCCTGAGCCTTCAAAATGGTCTCTCAGTTTGGTTCACTAGGCTACACAATCATGGGGAAGACTGCTGATCTGACAGTTGTCCAGAAGACAATCATTGACACCCTTCACAAGGAGGGTAAGCCACAAACATTCATTGCCAAAGAAGCTGGCTGTTCACAGAGTGCTGTATCCAAGCATGTTAACAGAAAGTTGAGTGGAAGGAAAAAGTGTGGAAGAAAAAGATGCACAACCAACCGAGAGAACCGCAGCCTTATGAGGATTGTCAAGCAAAATCGATTCAAGAATTTGGGTGAACTTCACAAGGAATGGACTGAGGCTGGGGTCAAGGCATCAAGAGCCACCACACACAGACGTGTCAAGGAATTTGGCTACAGTTGTCGTATTCCTCTTGTTAAGCCACTCCTGAACCATAGACAACATCAGAGGCGTCTTACTTGGGCTAAGGAGAAGAAGAACTGGACTGTTGCCCAGTGGTCCAAAGTCCTCTTTTCAGATGAGAGCAAGTTTTGTATTTCATTTGGAAAACAAGGTCCTAGAGTCTGGAGGAAGGGTGGAGAAGCTCATAGCCCAAGTTTCTTGAAGTCCAGTGTTAAGTTTCCACAGTCTGTGATGATTTGGGGTGCAATGTCATCTGCTGGTGTTGGTCCATTGTGTTTTTTGAAAACCAAAGTCACTGCACTCGTTTACCAAGAAATTTTGGAGCACTTCATGCTTCCTTCTGCTCACCAGCTTTTTAAAGATGCTGATTTCATTTTCCAGCAGGATTTGGCACCTGCCCACACTGCCAAAAGCACCAAAAGTTGGTTAAATGACCATGGTGTTGGTGTGCTTGACTGGCCAGCAAACTCACCAGACCTGAACCCCATAGAGAATCTATGGGGTTTTGTCAAGAGGAAAATGAGAAACAAGAGACCAAAAAAATGCAGATGAGCTGAAGGCCACTGTCAAAGAAACCTGGGCTTCCATACCACCTCAGCAGTGCCACAAACTGATCACCTCCATGCCACGCCGAATTGAGGCAGTAATTAAAGCAAAAGGAGCCCCTACCAAGTATTGAGTACATATACAGTAAATGAACATACTTTCCAGAAGGCCAACAATTCACTAAAAATGTTTTTTTTATTGGTCTTATGAAGTATTCTAATTTGTTGAGATAGTGAATTGGTGGGCTTTTGTTAAATGTGAGCCAAAATCATCACAATTAAAAGAACCAAAGACTTAAACTACTTCAGTCTGTGTGCATTGAATTTATTTAATACACGAGTTTCACAATTTGAGTTGAATTACTGAAATAAATTAACTTTTCCACGACATTCTAATTTATTGAGATGCACCTGTATATATATATATATATATATATATATATAAAATTTATTCAGTTAAAAATGTGAACATGGTTAAAATATCTAGTCTTCTTCAATAGTTTAAATTTTAAGAACCTTGTTTTGACTTAACGTGATAACTTTTAAATATTAGATGTTGAAGTGTCACATTTTCCTAGAAGTTGATGTGTGTTCATTATAAGGTACTAAATGTACTTTAGAACCTCTGCTGCAAGACTTGCAAAATAGTGTCTGCAAACCCAAGATATGCTTACTTGCTATTTTCTCCCTGAAAGTATTAAAACCACAATTGATTTTTAAGTTATTCTGTGTGCCTTACAAGGCCCTAGCAGGGTACATTTAGTCTTGATTACATCATTAATTGCAAGAGAAGTACATATAACCTCCGTAGGTACTTTCCCTAGTCCTTTCCTGTCACAAAGGCACAGCATATAAAATGTTTAGTTTCAGAAGACTGGGGGCTTCTTCTTCTTCTTCTCTTCATCCTCTCATTGCACTCTGCAAATATTGTGCTTCCTTTGGGCTTTTCTTTCTCTATACTCTGATCTTCACAAACTTAATCTATTAGATACAATACTAGATATTAATACTTTGATTTATTTTTCTGATCTTGAAACTTTTTTGCTATTACAATTTTAATATTTACTTGATTCATTTGTTATCTGTATAATTAGGGGCCAAGCACCGAATGAGTGTAAGCACCTCTTGTAATCGTTGATACTCAAAGTTGCACTTATGTTTGTACTAATAACTCAAAGTTGCACTTATGTTTGCACTATTAACTCAAAGTTGCACTTATGTTTGTACTAATAACTTTTGAACCATTAAGAAACAAAATTTGTGTTGATTGGCAAAAATTTCAAAACGGTTTTTATTTACCGCATTAACAAATTTGATAGCATGATGCCAAACTGCATCTGAGGCTGTACATCTGCAAAGCGTTGACATATTGGCACCAAACTTCACATCAATTTGGTAATAACTACTTGTCAAAATTGGTAAACCATTAAATTATATTACTATTGACTGTATTTATGATTTTTCAGCTGTTTTGACTAAAATCATCTTAAAATGTCTTTAATTATTCATTGTTGCAGTTGATCTCATGCTCACTGCCATGCATTCTGCCTCTGTTGTGCTTGGCCCTGCAATTGCTGCTTGCAGCTATATTTTTAATAAACTTAATTTTCCTTATTTGAATTTGATCTCTGACATAATCATTGCTCATCTCCCTGGATCTCACTGCATCAATAGTGATAAGACTAGTTCACCACTCAAATCAGGGTGTAATGAGAGAGTCCTGCTCATCTATTTAACATGGGGTCACCATGATGCAACACAAACTTCTTCCACTCTTGACATGGACCTTGTTATGGTTCAAGAACATTGTGTGTGAGTCAGTGTAACACAGTTTCATGTTACCAGGGGCTTCAAGTGTGTTGTAGTGTTTTGCTTGGTCCAAGGAAGCTGAGAGGAATCTTAGACCACAATATACATACGACCTCCTCACTTAAGATAAACAATTAAAAACTGTTGTTAGACGAATGATCATCACTGCTGTGAAAAGCTCCTTATGAATACATTAGGGCTTTTCACACTGCTCCTAACCTAGGTAAGTCGTTGTTCTAAACTCCACTTTTAACCCTGGGTGAAGGTACGTTTCACACTTGTAATTTAGAAGCGGGTTAGCACCACTTTTTACCTGGGGTTATGAAACCCTGCTCCAGAGCAGGAAACATTGCTTTTGCTGTGTCAAACTTGTATGGTGTGATAAATGCGGTGTTAGAATGTAACAGTTAGACGCTTGGCAACAGATAACCAATTGACCGTTAGCAAAGAGCTTGACTGACAGGCATTCTGACCAATCATAACGCCGAATCCGCCATCAAGTCAGACAGGAGAGTAGATTAACTTCGGTGGAATTAAACTTGAAAATGTTGTTCGTTCTGCTGTTCATTCATGTTTATTTCGTGCTTTAAGTAAATATGAAAAGACGAGTGGTTCACGTGCTGCTCGAACTGAGGCACTACAGTGATCTGTCACGACACATTAAAGAGCCGCAAAACTGTAGGCCTCTTTATTGTTTGAGTTTCTTAAAAAAACGACAAGATTTTAAAGCTGAGACCATTTCATAGGCTACGTTATCTAAAGTAACCTGCTCTGTCGGCGTGTTGTCAGTTTCCTCTTTGCTCTGTGATGTATTTTTTTACTGCGTGGGAATATGGTGTGTAGTGTGAGAGCGCATTGTTTGTCGGACATAGCAACAGTAACTAAAGAGGGCAGGGTTTTGCGAAGGGCTGGGAGTCTGATTGACAGGCGATCTGACCAGTCATAATGCCGAATCTGCCATTTTGTCCAACAAACAAACCAGACAGGAGAGTAGATTAACGACACATTAAAGAGCCACAAAACGTATTTGTTGTTTGAATTTCTTAAAAAAGGACAAAATTTGAAAGCAGAGACTTTGGTTCAGATGTAACCTGCTCTGGCTTGTCTGACGGCACATTGTCAGTTTCCTCTTTGCTCTGCGATGTATTTTTCACTGTGTGAGAACGTGTGTGTTGTGAGAGGGGCATGTCTTGTCGGACATAGCAACAGTAACTAAGGGGACGGGTGTTTTTGACAGTCACGGAAAAACACCGTGTTGTACAAACGGTCGTTTGAGTGAGAAAATGTGAAATGACTGAAAACGCCTCAACTGGAATGAAGAAGAGACGTTTCATTCTTACCTTTGTAGTCTGAATACTAGTTCCTTCAGAAAAAAACTTAAAGGGACAGTAGAGGATGGATGCGCAATGCGCAGCTGTTATGTAAACAGGTCACGTGCTGCGTTCGTCCAATCAATGACACTGACACCGCAAATATGCAAATAAGAACGTTAACCCAGGGTTTAGGAATGTAAAGTTTTGAAGGTCCAGGATCCAGGATTAATTGTTAACCTGGGTAAAAAGACAAACCAGGATTCCTTTTACCCAGGTTTAGAATAACTTATGGGTAACTATTTCAAATGTAAAATAGTATTGTTTCCAAATGATTTTCATTTGCCATTTGGTGTTAAAATGTCTTTAGAGAACATAACAAAACCATCCATTACATATAATCTTTACCAAAGGAATGACATTTCAAGCACTTTTCATATTTAGTATTCTGAAACAATAGTGAACCATTCGTAATGTTATATTGTTTCTTCAAGTATAACTTCAAAAATAGCAACACATTACCAGAAGAAAAATAGGCTGCGCATCAATTAATGATGTAAAATATTTTATTATTTTTTTTTGTAAATGTAAATTCAATTTCTCAAATACCAAACCCTATATCGCTCTGTGTACTTCAAAAAAGCTTCAGTTTCCAAAACAATTTAGACTACTATACAGAGCAAAAGAAGAAAAAAAAAAAAAAAAAAAAAAACACTAGGAAATTGATGTATTTTACAAGACAAGGAAAATATCCATGAAACAATTTTGTTACAGCTGTTCATTGAGAAAAAATATATACAACTGACTCTTTTGAAAAAATTCATGCCCAGTACAATACAAAGTCTAAACTGTCCATTTTTCAACGTGAAATTGTGCACACAGAAACTCCCAAATTGAAATAACAAGGCATGTGAAATGTGAAAAAGAGTTTTTGGCTACAAAATGAATAGCGCTCTCTTAACAGATGCTTCACTTCAATCAATAAAACTAATACAAGCATATGTTTTTCATATTTACATCATTTTTAGAGAGATACGCTGACCCTTCTTTCCCACCGATTCCCGCTCCTACAGTCTCTCCAACAAGCAAACTTCTCAATTGAATGACTTCTCGTTTTTTTCACGACGACGTTGCATGTTATTAAAATCCATACGACAGCCTTTATAAAAAAAAAAAAAGCGTGATATACTTGTGCCTGTTCTCAGGTTACGCTTGTGATCTCGTAATCGGTTTGTGAGGTTTAAAGTTCATTTCACAGTTATCCCTACATCTACAATCCCACCTGATTTACTAGATTTTGAATTCCGTGTCGCTACTATCCGTAACATAAATGGAATAAAAGGAAATGAAAACCAACGAAATGGTCAGCAATAATGTATAAACCACAAAGTCACTACAAATACCACATCCTAAGCACAGAGAAAATACTTTTCTTGTGAAATCACCTTTGTAATTCTGTACAGTTTCGTAATTACACGTGTACACGTGGTATCATGATGTGTCTTTGTTAAATAATTCCGAAGAGGAAAAGAAAGGAGAAAAAAGCAAAACAAAACAGCACATCTAAAATATCTGAACATCAATATGAATAAGGTAGTATTTGGTCAATCATTCCGATATTTCTCTATATTTACACGGTATTTACAAGATGTAACAGAATCTCAAACTGCGTGTAAGAATCGCAGTCGGGCTTCCTTTTGATCGGCATAAAACCGCTTTTAAAAATAGGCCCATTCATTCACTCACACAGTAATAAATACAAAACACCTTTATTTTCTTACACTAAACAATGAGAGATATCTAGGATAAAACTGACTCATGGAATCAAGTATTTTGAGTTTTTTTTGTTAGTTTGTTTTCTTTTCTGTTTCTTAAATTTTTTTTTAATCTTTTTTTATTTTTTTAGTGCAACATGTTTTTTTTTTTCCCTTTGCGGAAGTCAATTCCGTACATTCTCCATTCAGTGATGTTCTACATTGATTTCTACGGTTCAGTCTCTACAGATCTCGTCATACAGATGGGCCTGCCCCTCCATCAACCTATAAGGCAATACCCGGCACAGTGCTCGCGCTCATTCTCTGTCCTCATTCGCTGGTGAAATCTCCCCCGTGTGACGCACACGCATCCGAACTGACACACACACACACACACACACACACACACACACACACACACACAGACTCATGGCACATGCACATAACGGAACCCTTTCCTTTCAAGTCAAGAAATGATACGAATGGCTCTCACACAATGCTGTATTCTCGCGTTGTGTTTTCCTCTTAGTTTTGTACATTAAAAAAAATTATCGCCCCACAACTTCCAGGATTGGCTGTTTCCTCTTTGCACGTCTCCTCTGGTAAATTGGCACCTCAGAGTTGTTGGAGTTGTTGTTGGTGTCACTGCTGTTTAGTTTATCCACTTGCGGCAGTTGGCAGCTCCACAGTGACATGGGATCTTGCTCTGATCTGCAACCGGGGTGAGCTTGTAATCGTAGCAGAGCTGCAACAAAATCATTCAGAGGTTCAAATCTCAAACCAGAAGCACTGCACTAGTTCTTATGACACCAGACACTTCAAAAATCTGCCCTTATTCAGAATTTCATCATATGATCAAGAAGAGCATTAGGCAGTGTGGTCGAGAGCACTTTAAAGTGCTTTTTAAAGGGCTGTTTCAGGTGTCTGGATCAGAACGATGTTGAACAGTCACAGTACAGTATGTTGGAAGGCCGGTACTGTCATTTAACAGTGTTATTAAATTATTGTTTTAAAAATCAACTTTAACACAACTGTATACAAGTTTTTTCCTTTGAAATATTAGTTTCAAAATCTTTTTTTTTCTGAAGTAGAACAATAAAGAAGATTTTTAAACTGTGAAACCGTGGTCCTTGGTGATTCATAAAATGCAAGTAAATGGCTGCCGGCACTTTAAGAGTAAAAAAAAAAAAGAAAAGCATCTACAGGCAATATAAAATTAATACCTGTGATTCCTGATGATATATTGAGGTCTGATGAAGCAAAACGATCAGTCTGTGCAAGAAACTGAACATTATTAACAACATAATTACCTGTAATCCAGAGCCTCTTTAGACCTGTGCAGCAAATTGTTTCAGATGGTTCAGTCCAATTTGGTGAACTGGTTCATCCAGTCCAATAAAAATAACTGTTTCAAAAGAATGATTCATTTGTGAACCATGCATCACTCCAGACCGTTTGCTTGAGGCTCTGGATTACAGGTAATAATGTTGTAAATAATGTTCAGTTTCTTGCACAGACTGATGATTTCACTTCATAAGACCTCAATACATCATCAGGAGCCATGGATATTAATTAAGTTTTATATATGCTTTTTTGACTCTCAGAGTGACGGTAGGCATTGACTTTTATTTTGTTAATCACCAAGAACCACAGTGTCAGCTAAAAATCTTCTTTATTGTTCTACAGAAGAAAAAAAGTCACCTACATCTTGGGTGGTCTGAGGGTGAGTAAATTAACAGCAAATTTTCATTTTTAGGTGAACTATACCTATAAGTGAGTATCAGATGATGGTAAAGAAAATCTAAATGTAAAATTGTGGTAATGAGTATGAACAATTAAATATCCAAAAAAAAAAAAAAAATCCTATAATATTGCTGATTTTATACCCCTAAAAGTATGCCAGATTGCAATAGTCTGCTGCATCCTTTACAGCCTAGCAGAACTGCCCTACAAGACTGCTGTGCATTTCAATGCTAATTTTTCAGGTATGTTTGCACTGTTACCTGATATGCATATTTCGTTTAGGGTGCATAAAAATAAATGACACTTTCAGGGGTGCAGAGTTCATTCTTAATGAATTTCCTCTTCCTTACCTCTTCTCCCCTCTCAATCCTGCGGGCGGCACTGATGATGATCTTGTGGCCCCGCTCGAACGTCACAACCTCAGCCACACAGTTTGGTGAGCATGAATGATTGATATACCTACGGGATAAATTTAATTAAAATTAATTAATTTCATTATACTTCTTTCCTAGAGGTCGCTTTGAACTTTTCAACAGCAATTTTTTTTTAAACATATTGTCATTACCTACATAAAATTGTAATTTCATAGAAAAGCAACAGGGGTATCATTAATGTCCATAGCACAACCAATGTGAGATAAAGTGTATGTTAGTGGGGGGGTTCAAAACTACTTTGAACAGTAGTTTTGAACACTACTGTTCAAAAGTTTGGGGGCAGTATGTTTTTTTTAATTTTTTTTTATTTTCTATTCATCAAAAAACAAATCCTTAAAAATATGAATCACTGTTTCCACAAACAATTATGCAGCAGAACTGTTTTAAACATTGATAATATGAAAAAACTGAGCATTTCTGAAGGATCATGTGACACTGAAGACTGAAGTAATGGCTGCAGGAAATTCAGCTTTGCACCAGATAAATAAATTACATTTTAAATACATTAAAAAAAAAAAAAAAAAAAAAAAAAATTAAATATATATACAGTGGGGCAAAAAAGTATTTAGTCAGCCACCAATTGTGCAAGTTCTCCCACTTAAAAAGATGAGAGAGGCCTGTAATTTTCATCATAGGTATACCTCAACTATGAGAGACAAAATGAGAAAAAAAATCCAGAAAATCACATTGTAGGATTTTTAAAGAATTTATTTGCAAATTATGGTGGAAAATAAGTATTTGGTCAATAACAAAATTTAATCTCAATACTTTGTTATACACCCTTTGTTGGCAATGACAGAGGTCAAACGTTTTCTGTAAGTCTTCACAAGGTTTTCACACACTGTTGCTGGTATTTTGGCCCATTCCTCCATGCAGATCTCCTCTAGAGCAGTAATGTTTTGGGGCTGTCGCTGGGCAACACGGACTTTCAACTCCCTCCGAAGATTTTCGATGGGGTTGAGATCTGGAGACTGGCTAGGCCACTCCAGGACCTTGAAATGCTTCTTACGAAGCCACTCCTTTGTTGCCCGGGCGGTGTGTTTGGGATCATTGTCATGCTGAAAGACTCAGCCACGTTTCATCTTCAATGCCCTTGCTGATGGAAGGAGGTTTTCACTCAAAATCTCACGATACATGGCCCCATTCATTCTTTCGTTTACACGGATCAGTCATCCTGGTCCCTTTGCAGAAAAACATCCCCAAAGCATGATGTTTCCACCCCCATGCTTCACAGTAGGTATGGTGTTCTTTGGATGCAACTCAGCATTCTTTCTCCTCCAAACACGACAAGTTGAGTTTTTACCAAAAAGTTCTATTTTGGTTTCATCTGACCATATGACATTCTCCCAATCCTCTTCTGGATCATCCAAATGCTCTCTAGCAAACTTCAGTCGGGCCCGGACATGTACTGGCTTAAGCAGGGGGACACGTCTGGCACTGCAGGATTTGAGTCCCTGGCGGCGCAGTGTGTTACTGATGGTAGGCTTTGTTACTTTGGTCCCAGCTCTCTGCAGGTCATTCACTAGGTCCCCCCGTGTGGTTCTGGGATTTTTGCTCACAGTTCTTGTGATCATTTTGACCCCACGGGGTGAGATCTTGCGTGGAGCCCCAGATCGAGGGAGATTATCAGTGGTCTTGTATGTCTTCCATTTTCTAATAATTGCTCCCACAGTTGATTTCTTCACACCAAGCTGCTTACCTATTGCAGATTCAGTCTTCCCAGCCTGGTGCAGGTCTACAATTTTGTTTCTGGTGTCCTTTGACAGCTCTTTGGTCTTGGCCATGGTGGAGTTTGGAGTTGGACTGTTTGAGGTTGTGGACAGGTGTCTTTTATACTGATCAAACAGTTCAAACAGATGCCATTAATACAGGTAACGAGTGGAGGACAGAGGAGCCTCTTAAAGAATAAGTTACAGGTCTGTGAGAGCCAGAAATCTTGCTTGTTTGTAGGTGACCAAATACTTATTTTACCGAGGAATTTACCAATTAATTCTTTAAAAATCCTACAATGTGATTTTCTGGATTTTTTTTTTCTCATTTTGTCTCTCATAGTTGAGGTATACCTATGATGAAAATTACAGGCCTCTCTCATCTTTTTAAGTGGGAGAACTTGCACAATTGGTGGCTGACTAAATACTTTTTTGCCCCACTGTGTGTATATATATATATATATATATATATACCATTAACATATAACATTTATTTTAAATTGTAATAATATTTCACAATATCATTGTTTTTATTGAAATTTTGATCAAATAAATGCCTTGGTGAGCATAAGAGATGTCTTTCAAAAACCCCAAACTTCTGAACAGTAGGGTATCTCAAATTGTAATCCTAAACCAGTTCACAGATGTTCAGCATGGTACTCAGAATAGTGTAAAATATTGAAAAAATAACAATATGTCAGATTGGACATTGCCCATAATGCATTATTGAGTAATGTACACATTTGAAAGCAGATACTAGAAGCTAAATTCATTTCTAACCTTGCAGGGCTTCCAGACCGGGTTGCATCGATAACTCGCTCGCTGTCGATGCGGAACATGTATGCTGGGCGGTTCTGTGGGAGAAATCCACACAGATTTAGACAAATGCATTTCGACAGCAAGTCAAGGTAACATTATTTCCAGCGCTATTCCCTCAGTGGCTGAGCGAGCTTTACCTTAGCCTTGTACAGCAGCTCTTTCCTCATGGCCACCTCAGTGCGCAGAATATCCCCCATGTATTCAATCACCATGGTCTGCTTCTCAATGTCACGTGCTGCAAACAGCCCAAGACCCTGCAGACACAAGACACATTAGACATGCACCACACCCAAGGCTAGAGCTCACACACACACACTCATGTTTAGTTAGCTATTGAAATGGGGACATTCCATAGACTTACAATGTTTTTATATACAACTAGATATAAATACTATAAGCTACCTCTAACGGAAAGCTTTCTGCATTATTATTTATTTTTTTTAACTGTTTTTACAAATGAGGAGATCCCCAAAAGGTTTTGTCAGGTTTAGCTCACTTCTGGGTACATATTTGTCCTCAAATATATGAGTAGGTAGGTGTACACACACGTTTACTTGGCTATTTCACATTTACTTAGGACATTTCATAGACTTTTTGTATTGTATTGTTTTTGTATATGTGACCCTGGACCACAAAACCAGTCTTAAGTGTCAATTTTTCGAAATTGAGATTTATACATCGTCTGAAAGCTGAATAAATAAGCTTGTTATGATAGGACAATATTTGGCCAAGATACAACTGTTTGAATATCTGCAATCTGAGGGTGCAAAAAAAATCAAAATATTGAGAAAATCGCCTTTAAAGTTGTCCAAATGAAGTCCTTAACAATGGATATTTCTAATCAAAAATTAAGTTTTAATATATTTACGGTAGGAAATTTACAAGATATCTTCATGGAACATGATCTTTACCTAATATCATAATGATTTTTGGCATAAAAGAAAAATCGATAATTTTGACCCATACAATGTATTTTTGGCTATTGCTACAAACATACCCGTGCAGTAGAAGCAGTCGACCAGCAGAAGAGGACAGCAGTCTGTAAGTGTTTTGTATCTTTTCTCATTAGATTCTTAACGCGGTTGTCGTTGCTAGGACACATTGTTTGTTTACTGTGTTTACCGTGGTAAACGCGTACTCAGGTCGCGTTTGTTCTCATGCGTCTCGCGTGGCTTTGCAGTTTTGATTTAAGTAGTAGTAAGGCGTGGCCAGCTGCAATCAATTACGTGTAATCAGGGGAGTATATATTTGCTTAGTACACTGCGGCAGCCCTCGCGTGAAGCCCTCCTCGTGTTAAGACCGACGAGTGTAAAGACGATTGACTCTACCTGCGCACGACTCCACTGAGCAAGGACACCGACAAGGCACCTGAGTATTGCTTTTTTCCCCCTTTCTCTACTTTTTGTATTACTTGTTCTCATCTACTTTGTCTAGTCAATTGTACTCAATATGTGCTTTCAAATTCCTACTATTACTACTAACTCTCGTAAATCACGCACTGTACTTTGGAGGCAGCGCAATCCTAATAATCTGCATACTGTTCCTATGTCCTCTACTAATTTACTCGCTATTCCAATTGGTCTTTGGAACTGCCAGTCTGCTGTAAACAAAGCAGACTTTCTTTCATCTATTGCTACTCATTCAAGTCTCAACCTCATGGCCCTAACTGAGACTTGGATCAAACCTGAGGACACTGCCACTCCTGCAGCCCTCTCCACTAATTTCACTTTTTCCCACACCCCACGCCTGATTGGGAGGAGTGGAGGGACGGTCTACTTATTTCAAAAGAATGGAAATTTGATAGTCTACCATCCTTTACACGCAACAGTTCATTTGAATTACACGCAATTACTATTACCTACCCTGTTACAATCCATTTTGTAGTGATTTATCATCCCCCAGGTCAACTGGGTAACTTCTTAGATGAGTTTGGATGTGTTACTCTCAAACTTCCCTGAGGACGGTACTCCTCTGGTACTACTCGGTGACTTCAACATCCACCTAGACAAACCACAGGCTGCTGACTTCAACACTCTGCTTTCCTCATTTGACCTCAAGCGCGTGTCTACTACAGCTACTCACAAGTCAGGTAACCAGTTGGACCTTATCTACACACGCCATTGCTCAACTGACAACACTTTAGTTACGCCGTTGCACACCTCAGACCACTTCCTCATCACTTCTAACCTCACACTGACTCCGGACACAACACACACACTCCTCCGCAGGTCACCTTTCGGCATAACTTACGCTCGCTCTCTCCCACTTGCCTTGCCTCTATGGTTTCATCCTCACTTCCTCCACCCTCTCAGTTTTCAGCACTGGACACAAACACTGCTAATGACACTCTTTGCTCCACTCTAACATCTTGCCTAGACAACTTTTTCCCCCTTTCATCCAGACCAGCACGCACAACCTCCTCTGCCCCCTGGCTGTCTGATGTTCTCCGAGAACATCGCTCTAGACTCAGGGCTGCTGAGAGGAAGTGGCGCAAAACAAAAAACTCTACCGACCTTTGTGTATATCAGTCACTCCTCTCCTCCTTCTCTGCAAATGTCTCCACTGCTAAAACAACATACTACCACAACAAAATTAACAACTGTTCTGATTCTCGCACACTGTTCAAAACCTTTTCTACTCTTCTTTGTCCTCCTCCACCCCCCTCCTTCATCAACTCACACTGCTGATGACTTTGCAATATTCTTCATAAATAAAACAAGAACCATCAGTGACCAATTCTCCACACCACAGCCTGACAAAAACTTCATAACCACAAATACTCATTCTCTCCTCCTTCTCTTCACTCGGAGGAAGACGTTTCTAAACTTATCCTTTCCAATCACCCTACTATCTGTCCGCTTGATCCTATCCCCACTAACCTCCTTCAGGCCATTTCTTCTTCAGTTATACCTGCGCGCACTCACATTATCAACACCTCTCTTCATTCTAGCACATTTCCCACAGCATTCAAGCAGGCTCGGGGAACCCCACTGCTTAAGAAACCCTCTCTAAATCCAGCTATTTTAGAAAACTACAGACCGGTATCCCTTCTTCTGTTCAACGCAAAGACGCTTGAGCGAGTTGTGTTCAACCAACTCTCTATGTTTCTTGCACAGAACAACCTTCTGGACAGCAAGCAATCTGGCTTCAAAAGCGGCCACTCAACCGAGACTGCCCTGCTCTCGGTTACTGAAGCCCTGAGACTGGCAAGAGTGGCTTCCATGATAATCTTGCTGGATCTGTCTGCTGCTTTTGACACAGTTAACCACCAGATCCTCCTGTCCACCCTCATGAAGATGGGCGTCTCAGGGACTGCACTCCTGTGGTTCAAGTCTTACCTCTCTGGTAGGTCCTTCAGGGTGTCTTGGAGGGCTGAGGTTTCTAAGTCACAACTTCTTGCTACTGGGGTTCCTCAAGGCTCAGTACTTGGACCACTTCTCTTCTCCATCTGGATGTCATCTTTAGGATCTGTCATTCAGAAGCATGGCTTTTCCTATCATTGCTATGCTGATGACACTCAACTCTACTTCTCATTCCAACCAGATGATCCAACATTAGCTGTTCACATTGCAGCCTGTATGACAGACATTTCTGACTGGATGAAGATTCATCACTTTCAACTCAACCTTGTTAAGACAGAACTGCTCGTGGTCTCTGCTAACCCAGCGCTTCACCGCAACCTCTCTATACAGCTAGGTTCGTCAACCATAACTCCTTCCATGACAGCCAGGAACCTTGGAGTTGTGATGGATGATCAGTTAAGCTTCTCAGACCATATTGCTACAACGGCCCGATCATGCAGGTTTGCCTTATACAACATCAGGAAGATTAGACCCTTCCTAACAGAGCAGACCGCACAACTCCTTGTCCAAGCTCTTGTTCTCTCCAGACTGGAATACTGTAATGCTCTCTTGGCAGGCCTTCCCGCATGTACTATCAAACCTCTGCAACTGATCCAGAATGCAGCAGCCAGAGTGGTCTTCAATGAGCCGAAGAAAGTTCACGTCAAACCTCTCTTCATCAGCTTGCACTGGTTGCCAATAGCCGCTCGCATCAAATTCAAGGTACTGATGCTTGCCTACAAGACAACCACTGGTTCTGCACTAATATACCTAAACTCCTAAGCTTGCGTTCTGCTAGTGAAAAACGCCTTGTGGTGCCATCCCAAAGAGGCACACAATCACTCTCACGGACCTTTTCCTGGACTGTCCCCAGCTGGTGGAACGACCTGGCTATCTCAATCCGAGCAGCTGAGTCTTTAGCCATTTTCAAAAAACATCTAAAGACACATCTTTTTCGCCAATACCTGACCATTTAATACTAGCACATACCTATTCTACTCTACTCTATTCTATTAATTTTGTTCTAATTTATTTATTTAAAAAAAGAATAAAATCCTTGCTATGTGCACTGGGCTAGACTAACTGAGACTTGTCACAGCACTTGTATATTGTTGCTGTCTCGTTGATCTGACTGTCTCTACTTTGTAAGTCGCTTTGGATAAAAGCGTCTGCTAAATGACTAAATGTAAATGTAAATGTAAACTTAAGACTGGATTTGTGGTCCAGGGTCACATATAGCTAGTTCTAAACAATATATCTAAACCCTAACAGAAAGCTTTCTGCATTTTAGTAAACTTTATTTTCATGTAATTTTTTACAAATGATAAAGAGGTTTTGTCAGGTTTAGTTCACTTCAAGACACAAATTTGTCCCAAAAATATGATTGTCATAAAAATATGATTATAAGATCTCTAATTCTGCCTGAGCATAAAGAAACATGAATCCCATGAAAATCTGTTAAGAACATCTCTGCATCATGACATTATTTTTATAAGTATTAATCACATTTTGTGCCCAATTGTCAAAAATGTAATGTGGAAAAAAAATAAAATTTGAAATTAATTTAAAATTTTAATTATTTATACATCATGGTAATTTTTTTTTGTTTTTTTTTTACAAATATTGTAGTACAGTACTTGCATTTTTTTTTTTTTTTTTTTACAGTACATTAATGGCACTCTAAAAAGAATAATTTCATTTCCATATGCAAAATATGTTTTTCTTTTTGGTGGGGGCAAATGTGACCTGGGACATAAGTACATTGCATTCTACAGTGCTTCCATTAACAGACACAGGTTTGTACGGCTGACAGAATGGGACATCAGATATGACTTAGTGATATAGCTGTTTTTATGCCTGTGGTTTTAAAAAGCTCGGCAGGGAACTGGAAGTGCCACTGGATCAGCTGTGGCTCTTTTAGATGACCACACAACCGTGCCAGAGGGAGGAATGCCAATAACACAGGCTTAAAAGAGACATTTTTCATTAAGATGCTCTTAGAGGAATGACAGAAACTGTAATCACTCAAGGCACACTGAGTATTTCAAGGCCTATATGAATCCCTTAAAATTTTTCCTTTTCAGTCAGTCTGATTGAACCTGACCATTTCAATCAGCTTTTGCCAATATGCATCAGACGGGGGAGACGATCAAGCATGTTGTTGTTCACGAAGCGGCTCGTGTGCATGGACTCACCTGGATGCGAGAGTGTGCCAGATACACATTTGTCTTCCAGTCGCTGGTCAGCCGGCGGTACTGAGATGACTTAGAGTGCACAAAGTGCTTGCTGTGAGATGATCCGCTCTCTGCCACCGTTGAGTTCTGGATGCAGTGAGATGTTCTGGACCACACTGAGAGGATCTTCATCCTGTGAGGAGACAGAAACAGAGAAAAAAATAAACATTATTTCTGGTCCTCAACTCAAAATGTAAAGGTGTGGTCACATTTACTGTTGTTCGGTGAAATTTCAACTGGAATAAGCAGCAAATTTGCATGACCACCCGAATTTTTCGCCCATGCCCCTTATCACCCACAAGTTCCTCACACAGATTGCACTCATATTTATACAAATTTGCCGTATTGACAAACAGAAAACTGCTCAGTTTGAAAGTGTCTTCTGTGTGAGCAGTGCTTCATATATCTCTATGCCACTGACCATGACAATGGACCTGTTTTCCAGGGTTTCTGCAGGTTTTATGAAGGTAAATTTAAGATTTTGCAAGTTAAAAAAAAAAAAAATTAAAATTAATAAATAAAGACCAATTTAAGTAATAAAATGAAGGGAACAATACATCGATACATTCTTTAAATGTAAATGTCTAGAGGTGTACATCTAGAGAGATATGTTTCAAAAGTTCGAAAATTCAACTTCAAATAGATCTCTATTCATATTTTAATCAATTTTACAAATAAAAATAGCTTAACTAGAATATGGAAATTACTTTTACTGTATCTTCTGATCATATTGCAAAAACATGTTATTCCTCTGTATTTTTGTCTTGTTTTCAAGTGCAAATTTCTAAAGATTCTTAAATCAAGATACTTTGAGTAGCAAAATGATAAGATAAGAAGTTTTGTATTCTGAGAAATTGATCAAAATTAAGTGAGTTTACGATTAAAACAAGAACAGATCTGCTGTTGGGGTCAGAAAAATCAGCTTAATTCAAAGGGAAAACAAGTTTTCAGTCCCTATTGACAGATACCTGTTCTTGTTTAAAGCATAAACTCAATTTTATTAAATTTTTCATCAAAACAAGGCTTTAACAATCTTCATTTGCATCTCAAGTAAATGTATCTTGATTTAAGGATGTTTAGATATTTGAACTAGAAAACAAGACAAAAATACTGATGAAGATATTTATTCTTTGCAGTGCATGCAACATTTAATGCCACATTTAATCAACAATTTTTGCTACATTTTGAGACCTTTTAAATCATTCATTTGAAGGAGGTCAAATTTAACATTTTAAGACCCACAGAAACTGTTTTTGCACATGTAATTTTGCTGAAAATTTGTTGATGTGACTGTACCTTAATTTTTTCACAATACTGAAACACTCTTTTTGCAATATGCAGCTACTGACCTCTCATGATGGGGGTAGGTCTGCAACTCAGAACGAGCGCAGCCAGATGGATTGATGGACAGTGGCAGCACCAACAGTGGATTACGTCCATAACGGAATCGATACCTCGAGCACGCCTCCACACCCGGCAGCTACAATAGAGTGACAAATCAACGAACTGTACATAACTGGACATCTCACTTTACAATATGGAGCGAGTGATACTAATGTTGATTGTGCTTACCGATTCAGCAATGCGGGTGACTGCTGAGATGGTGAGCCCGAACAGGTCCTCTCCCTTCAGATAGATGGGGAAGAGTCTCAGCATGCCCGTCTCAGCCCTTCTCTCAGCCACGGGCCCAAGAACCTTGTCCCAGACTCCTAGAGCACACAAATAAATAAAAAACACGTCGCTGTCAGGTCAGACTGATGAGATTATCTTTAACTGGATTAAATGAGAGCTATTGTGTAGTCACACTGAAATTTTAATTATGATATGGCATAGTGTGAGTATTGAACCTCAAAAAGCTTCAATTTGATTTGTTTAAATGAATGTATGGGATGCATGTGGATATATTGGGGCAGAATTTTGTGTCGTCCTCTACTACACATTTAGAGTGCATATGGGGCTCATAAAAGAGTTTTTTTTGTGGTCTCAGGGTGACTGAAATATGTGCACAACAAAAAGGCATCTGAGTCCACTTTAATGTTCAGTTACAATGTGAATGCACACAGAACGATCCTTTAACACTCATTTCAGATTTGATCAACTGAAAGTGCTTTGATTTTGTTCTTTTAAAGTGGACAGAGTAAAATCATTGGCAGCAGATTGTGGGCAAAACCTGACTTAGTTTGGAGACAAAAGCCATTGCTTGCAAGACTGTAGTTTTTTTACACCCTGTTGAACATGAAATCTGCTGTTTCAATATGATTTTATGCCTTGTTATTGTTTTAGTCTTGTTTTTATTTGTTGTTTTATGAGAAATGTTTAATGTTTATCGTATCATAGTTCAAATCGCTCATACATTTCAAAATAATACTAAAATACAAATATATTTGCTCAGAACATCTGCAGAACTCAAATCAAATTTAAGAATTTTAAAGATGTTTTTAAGAATACTGTATTGCTGATTCTTAAGCTGAGCCAGACATTCACTGAAGACGTAATACTTCTTATTAACAAAACAGGGTAACTGCAAATTTAAAATACTGTTTTAGATATTTAATATATAACATACTGAAATTGGTTTATCTTATTTATTGGTTCATCGATATATCAATACATACGAATTAGAGGTCAACCAATATTGGATTTGGCTGATACAATAATGTGTTGAAAGAAAAGCAAATTATTAAGCCTGTACCTCTAAATGTGTTTAATGTTCTTAGTCTTTTCTCCTGTGACAGAGTGAATCAAAGATAAACTAGTTTATGTTAAATTAAATGCCAGATACAGTTTGAGTAACCAAAACAGCAACATAATCAGAAAAAAACTTGTAGTTATAAACAAGCCTAAAATGCACCGGGACTCTTATTTTGAAATGTCTATGTTTAACTATTTCCAGCTGCTGGAGAAAGGTGATGGAGACAGAATATGCACTCTTACAACCATCTACAACATCTAAACACCATAAAGTAAATATTGTCATAATTCATCAACAGCAATCTATTGGCATTGGCAATGCATAGGTTTCACTGACTGTGAACTGCTCTGAAACTGCAAGACTGTACAATGTGCAATGTCGTCACTTTCATAGCCATTTGAGTTTGAATCATCTCATTAGGTGTACTGCAATTCGTTCCCAAATTTAAGGCCTTTTAAAATGATAATTAAGACTGTTATACCACTTCAAATATTTAAGACTTTTATAACTGTAAATTTGATCAAAGTGAATTTAAAACTTTTTAAAGGACCTATGAAACCTCTGTCAGCTTTTATATTAGCATATGTGATATAATTAATCGAATGGAGACTGTGGCAGCGGTACCTTTAGCAGTGGTGTCAGTCAGCACCAGATCCTCGTAGCCCTGCTCAATGACACGGATGCTGAATTCAGGACGCCCCTCATGCTCTTCCACAGAGCAAACGTAGCGGCAGCGCTTCTGGCCGTGCCGCATGCTCCAGTAGAGCCGGCTCGCCTCATAGCCAGGTGGAAAGATGGCCGTGGACGAATGAAACGTGGGCAGCAGGGCAGGTGGTAGCTGACCCATCGCATGGAAAAGCAAACTGCCCACTCGGAAAGTATGGCCGCGTTCAGGTTGCTGCACGGCCGCCGCTAACTGTCGCAGCTCATCGCGCTGCACAAACACACGGCGGAACACGGAGAAGCAGCGCAGTTGCTGTTCTAAGTGCAACCCAGCGGCGGCGCCAGATCCTCGTGGACGGTGCTGGTGGCACAGCATTGTCTTATCCTTGAAAAACGTACAGCCGGCTTGGAGGGCGCAAGTGAAGTGGTAGATGTTGAGGCAACGCAGCCGATGGCAGCCACTGGTGGCTCCTAATCTCTGACAGAATGCGCAAACCACCGTTTGTCCTCGCTGACGCGCCAATTCCACATTGATCAGAGCGCCAGCTTGCGTCTCATAGACTTCAGAAGACCAGAGGGCACAGTTGAGGTGCACCCAGGTGTCCAAATCCAAGTTAAGCAGCCTGGCAGGGCCGTCCGTCATCCCATCGCCGATCTGTTGGCAGAAACAGCAGCGGCGTCGATCACGGGTGGTTGAGCACGGCCGCAGAGATGAGTTGAGCTGCTGCAAAAGCTCCTCAACTTCCGACTCAGATGTTTGAGTGGCAACTTTTGGTATCGTAATGTGCACCGTCCATTTTCGCCAACGCAGGCCTTTCCACCGTTTGCCGTGATGCCATAGTTTGTCTTCCATGTGGCTCTGGGAACGTGGTTTCAGCTTTACTGTCACTTTAAGATGACTCTCTGATATGCTTTCAGGTTTGGATTCCATCTTGATCGCTTGAGCTGCCTCGGCTGGGGTGAAAACCGTGCGAAGGTTTGGAGAGGGAGGGGATGGCTTGGGCTGGAGTTGAGCCAAGCAGTGGACATCCAGAGAGGACATGTTGTTGCTGTACTGGTGCTGGACTTTAGAGGGACTCTGTTTCAAAGCACTTTCAGGAAGTAGAGCAACAGATGCCTGGAAATGCAGCACAGAAACATGAAACATGTGTACAAACTTCATCATGTGTAATCAAGAGCAATTCATCCATCAGTCAAATAAAATCAGCCACGCTCGCTCTCAAAGCTGTTTGCACATGGATTATGACAGAGAAACAAACCTTGGTGTCGGCACTCCCATTGGACTGAGAGGATGATGAGTGCAGAATGAGACAGCTATGACTGCAGAACACCAAACCACCATCCGAACATAACTGGGACTCCTGAGAGAAATCAGAGAAGGACATCAGGTTTAAAAATTCTTGTCTTGTCTTTTTTAATTGCCTGTAATAATGTAACTTGTTTTACTTCTGAAATGACTTTCCTACTGATGTCACCTATGCAGCCTAGGGGTGGACAATATGGCAATAATATCACGATCCATGATCTAATGACAATTATTTTTAATGTTGGCTTTTATTTTGCAAGTTACTAAGCAGTAAACACTAGTAGGCCCTACAACTAATTTAAGTAAAAAGTTCTCAGACTTATTGAATAAAAGTAAACAAAGAAATGACAAGCAGCAGAGCAAATAAATACAAAGATACAAATGAAATAAACAGTACTTTAAATTTTTCAAATATTCAGTTGTATTCAGTTAAGAAATACTACAGAAACTGAATGTAATCTGTAGGGGTGTGACGATAAATTGATTTGTGGATCTACTCTAGGATTTTCCAAATGCATTGCGATTCTATCTGGAATCGATTCTGATCTTAGTTTTTAACAGCAGATGGCGCTCTAGGCTAGTTTTTAACTACACACTCAAATGCTCATGAAGAAGACCGCTTGTGTGTTTGGCTGAGTAATGTAAGTGGTTAAATGTACTTGAACCTCGGCTTGTATGCTTTTATGACGCGAGATTAATGTGAACACAGCCCACTGTGAACACTCTTGTAATTCGCTTAAACCTTTTAGCACTTTATGAATGATTATTTTAGGTTTAATTAGTGTGTGTAAGGAACTGGAAGCAAGCAGAGTATGGCTGTTTCTAAAGTATGCAGCTCAGAATCGATTCCAGATAAAATTGCAATGTATTCGGAAAATCGCAGAATCGATCCACGAATCGATTTATCGTCACGCCCCTAGTAATCTGAAAGTTATCAAATGTAAAATACAACACTGAATGAATGAAATATTCATTGATTTTTATTAAATTTACAAAACAAATATGATTTTCGCTTTTTCTTTTGTAGTCTGATTAACATTAATGACACAGACAGCAGCAGGTTTATTAGGCTGCTGTCACTTTAAGACCTAATGCACTGATCTAATATACTGACACAAATCCTACTTTCTCCCAACTGTTTAAGTTCACCTAACATGTTGTGTGCATTTAACGGTTTAACACACACGAAACCCAAAATATATTTCATGTGTCAGCGTTCCACTCACAAGTCAAGTCAAGTCAAGACACCTTTATTTATATAGCGCTTTTAACAATACAGATTGTGTCAAAGCACTTAACAGTATCGAATTGGAGGATAGAGTGTCAGTAATGTATAATAATAAGATTAAACACTCAATTTTCAGTTAAAGGCATTTCATTACTGAATTCAGAGATGTCATTGTCTAGCTCAGTTTAGTTTAAATAGTATCTATGAAATCAAATTGACGATAATCGTTAGAAATTAAGTGTCCCCAACTGAGCAAGCCAGAGGCGACAGCGGCAAGGAACCAAAACTCCCTCTGTGACAGAATGGAGAAAAAAACCTTGGGAGAAACCAGGCTCAGTCGGGGGGCCAGTTCTCCTCTGGCCAGGATATTATTATTTATTTTTTTACTTGTTGTTTTAATTAAATTTTAAATGTATAAATGTATTATATTTCTATTTTTATACTGTTGCAATTTCTAACAATAATAATATTATGTAGTTAGGTACAATGCAATACAATGTACACAATGACCAAATTAATTCCGAATCAATAAAATAAAGTTCCATCCTACATTTCACTCGGAATTATGTCACATTTTAAAAATAAAATGGGTTTCGAGTGCTTTTTGAATAAACTAAGCAAACCAAAATAACACATTCATACCTGAGCTTTGCCCTGCTCATCTTTGGTGATTTTCCTCACGCCATTGCCCAGGACAACCACTTTACAGTGCTGACACCATTGTTGCTTCGGTCCTGGGCTTTCCAGTCCCTTCTTATCCCGCTCTCTACCACCAAGATCTGAAAGAGATCCACAGTTGTCAATAAACGGAAAGGTTTCCTCCTACCAGCTCTGATTAGCGTAAAAATGGCAATTCCACAATGATAACAGAGAGTTGTGTCATTTCCCTGTGATGAATGCGATGCAATCTTGTATTGAGGCTTTTAATCTGATTCAGTACATTCATTAAGTGAGTATCTGACACAGGTGAGCAGACTTCAATACGATAGAGTTCAGGCCAAGATCACTATTGTGTTTAAGTAGCTTCTCCAATCGTTCACAAAATCAATAGTGATTTTCCATCAGCATCTGAGGCAGACACAGACACAATACTGCACAGTTAACAAGCGATGGATAAACAATTCCTGATTGCTATCCTATAATTGTATGTGTAAACATGCTGAATGCAACTGTGTACCAATCAGGTTAATTCTACTGCTGCATTCCCTTGTATGCATAATGCACCATAAAAGTGATTTATTTATTCAGTCATTCATTCATTCATTCATTTGCCTACTCATTTCTGTCCCATCACTGTTAGATAGAATGTAACAAAAGTATTTAATATATTATAGATAAAGATGAAATATTTATTTGGTTTTGGTTTTATTGAATATATACTGTATACACTATTGTTTAAAAGTTTGCGGTCAGTAAGGTCTTTGAAAGAAATTAATATTTTATTCAGCATGAATTAATTTGATCAAATCTGATCAAAATTAACAGTAAACATTCATAGCCTTCATATTGTTACAAAGATTTCTATTTCAAATAATGCTGTTCTTTTGAACCTTCTATTCGTCAGAGTCCTGCTAAAATCCTTATTAAAAAAATCATGGTTTCCACAAAAATATTAAGCAGAAAAACTATCTTCAACATTGATAATAATAAGGAATGTTTTTTTGAGCAGCAAATCATATTAAAACGATTTTCTGAAGGATCATGTGACACTGAAGACTGGAATAATGATGCTGAAAATTCAGCTTTGCATCACAGGAATAAATACATTTTTAAAATATATTAAAATAATAAAACAAATATTTCAAATAGTAATAATATTTCACAATATTACTGTTTTTACAGTATGTTTAATCAAATAAATGCAGCCTTGGTGAGCAAAAAAAACATCTTTTTTAATCATTAAACTTTTTTTTTCTTCAAAATACTGAAAACAAAATAAATTGAAATCATCTTTATGTTGCATTATACATATCTGATGTCAAGGATAACATCTTTATGGAGACAGAGACATATTTGGCCCGAAACCACTGTTAGAAAGACTTAATTGTGACAAAACATGGATAAGCAGGTGCTCCTCACTTTTGTTATGGTTGTACTGAAGCTGCATGTGCTGATGTGCTTGCTGTGTGGCCCGTGGTCCATTCGGATCATGAAGCGCAGAGCTCAGGCGCTGTGGATCCACCGAGGTCTTGATGGCCCCCATAGTTCCCCCCGGGCCGCTGCTGACCTCATAGCTGCTGGGGATCTTCACACGGATCAGGTTAGCAATGGCTGCAACAACGTCAGTGATGTTCTGAAAGACCACAATGAAGAATGAGAGGGGTTTAGATATTATATCACATAATTTTAAATGTAATAGCTGTTTTGTTGTCTGAGGTGAGCATCACTATTCCTACTACACATTCTTAGGGTTCAGGCAGCAAGTTTTTCTTATTGGCAGAAACAACATTTTCTTCAGACAAAAAAAAAAATCTAGTTATTTATACTATTTCTGCATTTCCACTGACTGCTTGTACAATGAATTTAAATGATCTCAAATTATGTGTACGCCCATTTTGTAGTAGGGAAATGGATGTACTTGTTCTTCCATGTTTTGTTGTACTTCATGTTTTTTCCTGTACTTCATGTTCTTGTGCTGTCAATCAAGATTCTGCAGGCTGCAGGTGATTCTGATTTCTCTGATAAACCATCACTGTTTCTTACCTCAGCAGCTGCTGGCTTCAGTGTGATGGCGATGGACACCAGTCCAGTGTTGGAGCCATTTTGCACTGATCCAAACGGAGAGCCGAAGAACACTGATGAAGGCTCCGTCTTGACCTCTCGTAACCTGACCTCTGAGCCTACAAAATAAGAGCAATAAATAAAAACGGATTAAAAAAACAAACAAAAAAAAAAATCCACTGTGGTCACTCAAAGGCACCCAGAACATTTATAATGTAAAGAGTTAATTACCTTTGCCCCTAAAAACAGGAAACATTGGAATTACTGGAGACAGGGCTGGAGAAGGAGGCTCCTCCTTGACCAATGAGAGATCAGGATAGCGGCTGATCTCCATGCCAACGACACTCTCTGGGGAAGAAGAGGGGACGAAGCTGTCTGGGGTGTCTCTGTCTTCGCAGTGCTCCTGTCCTCTGTGTGTCAAGAGAAATACAGTGTTACGTTTTAACTGAGAAGCTAAAAAATAGACTTATGGTTAGAAAACACAATCACACACAAGTACTGTCCATCTGATATTATGTTTCCGTTACATTAACGCACATACTATGGGGATTCTTGAATTGGGGGGCTTTTGAACGTTCCAAAATAATGAAACTTCTTCAAAAGGGTTTCATCTATGTTAAAGCATTTGCTCTGAAATAAAGGTATGAACTAGGCCTTGACCAACCTTTAAGTGGATTCTGGTGTAAAGGAGGAATTTTTTAAATATTGCGTGTGATGGTAATGACATTTTTCAGTTTGTGGAGAAAGAGTTGGCTTTGAGTTTGCCTTGAACGCAAGTTATTTAGCAGCCAATTAAGTTAAAAAGAAACTAATTGTTACTGATTCAACCCTCTTAAATAATGATCTGTTTGATAATAACACCTAATAAACCAACTTTTAAGATCATGATGTAAAAAAATTCTGATCTTCACTCTGAAGTATGGCAGTACAATTACAACTACTGGTTTTAACACTATAAATTTATTAGAGAGGGAAGTTAAAAAGTCTGTGTAGAAGACAAGCCAAAAACAGAAATTTGGAAATTTGTCTCAGAATTTAGGAAAAATAATTAAAGACACAGGAAAAATGTATTATATTCTAACCTTTAATAACAGAATAATTAACTATAAAATTTATTAAGGAATTGACTTCTCATGTGATGCTACTGTCATTTCACACCTAATGCTAAAACTTATAATATTCCAAACAAATTTATTTATAGGGATGATAATATCTATTAGCATAATAAAAAGATACTTTTATTCTTAAAAAATTCATTAAAATATGTTCTCAAAAATATGTTGTTTTTGTTTAGTTCTAATCAAATATGGGTGCTTCCTCAAAATTACAGGAAAAATTATCTACACTATTGATCAAAATTTTGGGGTCAGTACGATGTTTTTAAAAGAAGCCTCTAATGCTCACCAAGGCTGCATTAATAAAAACAAACAAACAAACAAACAGGAAAAAAAACCCAGAAAAAAATCTAGTAATATTGTGAAATATTATTGCAATTTAAAATAACTGTTTTCTATTTTAATATGTTTTAATTAATTTAATTAATACATAGTAATTTATGCATGTGATGGCAAAGCTGAATTTTCATTAGCTATTACTTCCTGGTCTCTCCTTGGTCATTTTATTACTGCTAGTATCTCTAGAACTTAGCAAAATTACATTTATAACTCTATTCTGTTAATGAAAATACACATTTGAAGGTCAGACTTTGATATAACAGAAACGTCAGTGCAAAATGTAATCCCAGTTCTTGTTATATGTCCACTGACCTGAGCTCTTCCTGGTTGTTATGAGGCGGGGTGGGAAGAGAGGCCGGCACATTCACAGTTTTGGGCCCCTGAGCCAGAGCTCGAGCCAGCAGCTCCTCCTCAGCCTTAAACTGCAGCGGTCGAGAAAGCAGCCCTTTGGTGACTGTTGAAACACGAAAATTATTGTCATTAGTGCCCACTGTCCAATATGAATATTATATTTTGTGATCTAAATTTTTTTTAAAAAATCTTTATTTTGGGCTGTTGCTATAAATTGCTCACCATCATGGCCAACAATGACACCACCTTTGCTGGCAAGCTCCTCTGTTGTGGCAAAGCCATTGAGCAACTTCTGGCGAGCCACTGGAGGAGGAGTCGGGGGCAGAGAGGCAGGAGGCGTGGGGGGGTTGCTCAAATTATTCTGCTGTAGAGAGATAAAAATACAAGTGACCATCTGTACATCTCAGACATGAAATCTAATAAGTGGAGTTTACTGCTGATGTCACGAGACTTGATGTAAGTCATAAAAAAGCTTCGGTGGCAAATGTACAGTCATGGAGTGTTTTATTAGCTTAATTACCTTGTAAATCAGCTGGGAGTAATAGTCGGAGACACCGTCCAATGAGGCGCTCCCAAATGTTCCCGAGAGACGGCTCTCTCCGTCCAGCTGTCCACCTCCATAGGGCATGAAATGGGCAAAGTTCACACCCACCAGAGGCTCCATTAGGGGCAAGAGAGAAAGCTGCTGTTGCAGTGGAACAATGAGACACAAAGAGCGACATATGGGAAACATGAGATAAAGGTCATGCTCTGGAGAGCGTTTGAAGAGACAGATCTGCACTCCTAAGGTCCTATTTGAGTGTAATTAAGAAACTTGTCAGAAAACTGACAACTTCTCATGTGATGAGCATAAGGTATGAGATACACCTTATGCTAAGGCTCTTTATAATTAATTGTTTCAAAGCAATTAATTTAATTTCACAGTGACAACATTTACTGTTATAATAAAAGACCAAATATACTTAAATAAAAAAAAAAATTAAAATCTGTTATTAAAATAGTATTAAATTGATTTGATTGATTTAATATTGATTTAGTTTGATGGATTTAGTGTTTAGTAAGTCTCTTATGAACAGCAAGGCAGCATTTAGTTTGAGCAAAATTACAGTAAAACTGTAGTATGAAATATCATTACAGTTTAAAATTACTGTTTTCTATATGAATATATTTTCCTGTATTGCTAAATTGGAATTTTCAGCATCATTACTTCAGTCTTTAGTGTCACATGATCCTTCAGAAATCATTCTTACATGCTGATTTGCTGCCCAAAAACATTTCTTATTATCAAAGTTGAAAACAGAAATATTTTATAACATTTTAACTCTTTGTCACTTTAAAACAATTTAATGTGTCCTTATTCATTCCTGAATAAAAGTATTAATTCATTTAAAAACAAAACAAAACAAACAAAAGACAAAACAAAACAAAACAAAACAAAACAAAACAAAACAAAACAAAAAACAGTTAAATTCCTAAAAAGATTTTGACTGAGAAATCTTCAGTCAGGAGCATTTTAGAACTGCTGTGTCGACCCCAGATTCCTCAATCATAGAGCTCATTATCTACGCCAGTGACTTTCTTTCATGTGATGAGCGTTCATAATGTCTCACAGAACCATCCTCCTCTGGCCCGTGATTTCTATTGTGATGATACACAAGACATGAGTTATATGGCACAGTCTCTCTTTTCTGTAATCATGTCTGTGATTAACAGCAGAACATGCTAGAATCATTCTCATATTGCATGACAAAGTGGCTATGACAAACACATACAGTATATACCAGACCACTGTGCGTAAATCAAGAAATTGTTTTAGCAATGGAACAAGTGTATGATATCTAACATTGAGTGGATTTGCTGATAGGTCTTACATTACTGTAAAAATCACTTCCTTGATTAGAATTTAGTCTTATATATCAAAAATATCTAAACGTCCCTCAAAAGAAAGTTTAATTACTAAACGATTTATTTTGTAAAGGAAGAAATGAATATTCTTATTTACGTAGAATGCATTTAATTGATAAAAAGTGACAGTAAAAACTAGGGCTGTCAATCGATTAAAATATTTAATCGCATGACTGTCATGAGTTAACTTGCGATTAATCGCAATTTAATCGCACTTTTTTTATCGGTTCTAAATGGACCTTAAATTAATACTTTTCAGGTTTTTAATACTCTAATTGACATGGGCATGGACAAATATGGATGCTTTATGCAATATATGTTTATTATTAGTGAAACCATAGTTAATCTAGAGCATGAAGACTGGACATGTTTCAAAGGTCATAGATGTTTTTCAAAGAACTTGTTCATGTCTATTACACACTTGAAAAAATAACATAGAAATACCAGGTTCCCATTACTTCTCTTTATTTGCACTGAGCAACTGACTTAGACAAGCCTGTTTACATTTTCACACTACAGGGCAGCTCACTTCTTCTGAACATGCTAAATGTACATTTATTATTTATTATTACATTTGTTTGCCTCTCTGTTCCCACATACTGTATTTTGATGCAGCTAAATTCTCAATAAAACTGTTTTCATTGATATATTTTTTTCATAGATATATTTTCTGTTGTCAGATAACAGAATGAATATAAAATAGTGACTAAAATGCGACCCATTAAGACTACATAATCAGCTCTACCTTCCAAGATGTTAATCTGCACAAAAATCCTGATTTATAATCGAGCCGTCGTCTGATAAAATCAAATAGCCTAAACATAAGATAAAGACATTAGCTGTTCTGTGATTTCAGCTATACTTGCATGTAAAATTAGAAAAGCAACATAATATCGGTTTTAAAGCAGCACTGTAACTTTTGGTGCTCTAGCGGTTAATAAACAGAGCTGCACACATCCCGCGGAAGAACATTCTAACCAGAGCTACTTCTCTAAGTTTATGTCTATGGCGATTCACGCAGGTATGTGTTACTCCGCAGCGGTGACAACCCGACCAGGCTACAATAGTCCAAAAATAAGCACTTATTATAAGTGTACCGTAGTGATTCGGGATAAGACAAAAACGCGGTTTGGAAGATGAATTCATGATGTACTCGCTCATTATATGCATTTTGCAAAGTCTGAACACAGAAAAAGAGAGAGAGAGAGAGAGAGAGAGAGAGAGAGAGAGAGAGAGAGAGAGAAAGGTGTGTGCACAGCGGGAAAGAGCAATTTTTGCAATTTACCCCTTTAGCAATTTTATAATAAATAAATAAAATTGCTAAAGGGGTTTGAAATGTCGCTAAGTTGGCAACACTGACAGCATCTCCAACCATTTCTCCAACCACGGGTTAGGCCACGGCTCAAACAGAAAATGTGCGCTGCGTTAATAAAAATAGCGCCGTTAAAATGAATTTGCGTTAACGCGTTATTAACTTTGACAGCCCTAGTAAAAACATAATGTAACAAAAAATTTCTATTTCAAATAAATGTTGTTCTTTTGAAATTTCTATTCAGCAAAAAATCCTGACAAAAAATGTATAACGGATTTCACGAAAATATTAAGCAGTACAACTGTTTTCAACATTAATGATAATTCTTGAGCAGCAACTCAGAATATTAGATTGATTTCTGAAGGATCATGTGACACTGAAGACTGGAGTAAAATTCAACTTTGCCATGGAATAAATAAAACTATAACATGTTAAAACAGAAAACTGTTTTTTTGACATTTAATAATATAGTGATGCTAAATGATAAGCAATAGAATATTAGTCAAAAAGACCACATTTCTGGTTTGAAGGGATATTTAAAGCCCTACTGACAGGGCTGAGAAAGTATATTCAACTGACCTAGACTGAAAATAAAAAGGATTTTTCATTGTACCTGTTTTAACTGGGTCATTACTGGCTCAGTAGAGGAATAAACTGCTTGATTCTCATCCTCCTCTTTCTTCCGCTTTTTACAGCGGGGAGCGGGTCTGTCTCCGCTCTTGGGTGCCCTCTTGTTCCTCTGTTTCTTCTTGTCCTCTGGAAGTAATGGCCCAGGGAATTCAGGGTGGTTTGAATCAGGAAATGTCTGTGGGGAAGGAAAAATGACACCGTCAAGATGAGCTCAAAAATAACCATGTTTTACAATGAAAATAATGCATCCTGAATCACTCACCCCAGTGCTGTCCATGGAGCTCTGTCGCAGAAAAGCTTTGCAGTCCATAGATCCCTCTTCCTCTGACCTCAAACTGTCTTCAGACCTCTGGTGGGACAGTGCAGGAGGTGGAGTCCTCTTATTCTTCAAGAGGTGTTTGAGGAGTTCATTCCCAGCTTCTCCTTTCGAGATGTTGGCTGGACTTTGGTTCGCAGGATGAAGCAACATTCTTTCCCTCTCCCCCTCTACCTTGACTATGCCTAGTCCCATTTCCATCTCCATTCCCTTATGCCCATGGCAGTCACTCGCCTCCACCTTCTCCAGTTTGATGTTGGACAGGATCCTGTCATGCATCTCCTGTTGACCAATGGCCATCTCTGGCCCTCCACCGCAGCTGCCTTCAGAGAGCTGACGCTCCAGCTCAGAGTGAGGCTGGCTGCTCATGGAGCCTGGTGTAGACGATCCAGGCTGGGACATCTCGCAGAACTCATGGTCACCGAAAACCATTGGGTTCCTTGTCGGTGTGGATGATGTATCTGACACGCAGGGTGTTAACGGAGCTGTCAGGTCCGAGTGAGGTGTAGAAGGAGCTCTCAGCGACTCACAATCATCATCTTTCTTCTTCTTGCGGTTTCTTTTCTTCTTCCCCTTCTCCTCCGGAATGATGTTGGAGTACAGCTGGATCAGTGATGGACCAGGACCTGGAAAGTTTGGAGGCAAAGGCGTAGGACCCTCCATTGGGAACTGATGCCCTTGAGTTGGATTCTGAGGCATCATGTTTGGCCCAGGATATCTCTGAGGTCTAGCTTGCACCTGGACAAAGTTAGGTCCATGGGGTACTAGGTTTTCAAAAACAAACCCTGGTCCCATTTCCTGAGGGAATGGACCGTTACCCATCATTGGTCTGGATGGTCCTCCAACGAACCCTGGTTGCATGCCTTGCTGTTGTGGAAATGGTGGACCTTGCATCTGCTGCGGCATTCTGGGTGGCTGCATGAAGTCCTGTGGTAGCTCCTGGTTGCAAAAAGGCATTTGGGACAAGGCCCTCTTGGTACCATCTTGGCAGTTAGGGACTTGCTGTTGCTCCATGCAGTGTTTCACCCTCTGTCTTTCAACCTCCTTCATGAGCTGCACTCTTTGCCTCTCCTGTTGCTCCCGCAGTCGCTCCTTGCGCTCACGCTCCTGGAAGCCTTCACTAAATGGGTTGGTATCGTCGAAATTTACATGAGGAGACTCGTCACCCGTCTGTCCCTGACTGGGCCTTGCCACTGCCGGCTGCGGAAGCTGTGCCTGCACTACTTGAGCGGGCATTACTCCTGGCGTTTGAGGTGCTCCGCTGGGAACTGGTGCACCAGGGTGCCAGCCTGCTGCGTTGGTCACATTAGCTGCATCTGGTTGGCCAGGGTGGAGACGAATGGGCATCATGGGACCCATCATAGGTTGGTTCATTGGGGGCCCAACTGGCATCATGGCAGCATGAGGCTGCATTGGTGGCATTCCATGCATCATTGTGGGCTGCATGCCACCTTGTTGCTGCTGTTTAACCCTGTACTCCTCTATCAGCTCTGCATGCTCCTTCTGCTGTTTGCGAATCTGGAAAAAGCACAGAAAGAAATTAAATTTATAACTACATGTATTTTTCCATTCATTTCAACATGTCCTTGACAATTACAAGAAAATATCCCCAAGTTTTAGGGAATGTGTCCTTGTCTTTCTAATATATACAGTTTAAGTCAAAAGTTACATAAACCTTGCAGAATCTGCAAAATGTTAATTATTTTACCAAAATAAGGGGGACCGTACAAAATGCATGTTATTTTTTTCTATTTAGTGCTGATCTGAATAAGATATTTCACATAAAAAAAACATATAGTCCACAGGAGAAAATAATAGCTGAATTTATAAAAATGACCCTGTTCAAAAGTTTACATCCACTTGATTCTTAAAACTGTGTTCTTACCTGAATGATCCACAGCTGTTTTTTTGTTTAGTGATAGTTGTTCATGAGTCCCTTGTTTGTCCTGAACAGTTAAACTGCCCGCTGTTCTTCAGAAAAAATCCTTTAGGTCCCACAAATCCTGAGGTTTTTCAGCATTTTTGTGTATTTGAACCCTTTCCAACAATGACTGTATGATTTTGAGATCCATCTTTTCACACTAAGGACAACTGAGGGACTCATATGCAACTATTACAGAAGGTTCAAACGCTCACTGATGCTCCAGAAGGAAAAACCATGCATTAAGAGCCAAGGGGTGAAAACTTTTGAACAGAATGAAGATGTGTACATTTTTCTTATCATGCCTAAATTTCGTATCTTTTTTGTCAATTAGTACTGCCCTTCAGAAGGTACAGAAGATACATGTTTCCCAGAAGTCAAAATAAGTTTAATTTACCCTGATCTTCAAATTTAAAAAGTTTTCACCCCTTGGCTCTTAATGCATTGTGTTTCCTTTTTGCAGATTCTGCAAGGTGTATGTAAACTTTTGACTTCAACTGTAGTGGTGAATCTTTGAAACAATGTATGTATGAATTAAAGGTAGAGTAGGTGTAATGGGATGTGCTGATGACGTATCATGTCTGTGCAAACAGGGTGCGCGGAGGGATGCAGGTAGGACAGCCTATCGTAGCCCTTGGACCGAGGGATATGGCTGGACAAACATTTTATGATCCTATGCCTTCCACAGATGATATAAATACATATAAATACATTTAGACCACCTAATTTAGTGATTGCTATTGGGATGTGAAGAGACTTTCAACCAGCTTAATAAAAAAAAAGTTTTTGAACCAAATCACCTATCCTGCCTTTAAGTCAACATGTATATTAGAAATAATTCTAATACTCTTCATTAGACATTAATTTACTATAAAAGCAGCAGTACTTCTCACATCAGAAAATGTTATTTCATAGTATATAACCTTTTCAAATTGTACAAACCATAGCTGAACCACAGATTTAACAGGTTTTCATTATCAGATAACTGAAAACTGTCTTAACAGGTTTATTTTTCAAAAAAGGCCAGGGACTGTAAGCAAAGCAGCTCATTAAGATAACATGACTGATATTATGTGTGTGCTTTACCTGTTCCAGCTGTTTCTGCACCACCCCCTGCTGCTCTGTCACATGTTTCAGCTGCTCTGCGTCCTCCTCAGGAAACTCCCGTCCTGCTTTCTTGGCAGTTCTCTGCTTGGCTGACAGGGCCTTTTTTGACTTTCTATGGGCCCCAATCTGCTCCTCCAAAAACTTCTGCTGCATCTGAAGCAGCTGCTGGGTTTCCCTGAGCCAGTCCTCATACTGAACCTTCTGTGCATCATCTTGATGGGGAAAAGGTTGGAATTACCAATTACTGGCATACAGAATACATTTTTGCATTTAAATGTAAAATGATAATTTAAATATGTTCAGTAATAACTTATTTTGGAGCTACATTACATATTATACACATCTTCATATTTAGAATGTTTGTTTCATAACTGAATGAGTAAAACCAATGTGGACTGTATTACTGATATCCATAATTATTAAAGACTTACGGGAAAATCCTGTTCCAAAATTTGGGGGATTGGGTGGTGCCATGTGAGGAGCAAGTTTGCCATCCTAAATGAGAAATTAACAGAACAATGAGACAATCTAAATTTACTACACTTACTGGTAGGTAAAGGAACATCAAATTAGCCAAAATATTTAATCTGCTGAATTTTCTACAGGCTCAGATTCCATGTGGGAAGAAGAGGAAATCTGAAAAGAGTCTCACCTGTCCAGTCAACTGCATTGGAGTTATACCTCCATCAGGACCTGGTAGCGCCTGCCCTGTCTGGACACTAATTGAGATTTTGTGAAGTGGAGAGTAATGGAAGAGCCATTAATAGAAAAGCTCATACACTGAAATAAATCTAATAATATTTCAGTCAAATAAACGAGGCCATTAACTCACTTGTTCATGACCATAGGAGACATTCCCATGTTGTTCTGGACCATCATTTTATTGATTCCTTTCAATGCAACCATCTTTGCCTTCATTATGGGGTCTGTGATAGCATCAAAATCTGAATAAATCAATGGAAATGAATGCATATTAATTATAGTGAAAACAGAGAAAGGCCTAATCTCGATTTAAGGAAGAACAGAATTATATCTTATTATATTAGCTACACCTTACCTATGTTGGGGAAGAATGAATCACTGGAACGCTGTCTTATCATAGCTTGCATTTGCTTCTGCTGTTGCTGCTCCTGTCTCTCTTGATCCAGGAGGTCTTGGAGAAGAAGTGGCTGCTCCTCCAGAAGAAGTGGTCTGTTCTGATGGCCTTGCTGTGACAGCATTGCCTGTTGAGCAAGAATACTGTGTTGTTCCCCTGAGAGTACAGCATCCTTTTGATCCATACCAAAAATATGGCTTTGTTGCTGTTCCTGAATGGAGCCTGGGACTTCTAATGCATTTTCACCATGAGAAGACACCAACGATTGGTCAATACTGAGGCCAGTATCCATGCCCTGCACTGAGAAGTTTCCTTGCCCCAGCATAGTGCTACTGAGTGACATTGTAGCTTCCTGATTTGGAGGGTTGCTTTGTGCCGATGACTGCCCACAGTGTTCCTGCTTCTGTGATTCACTTTCTGGTGGTACATTGACCAGCATGCTTGAAAGCACTGGAGTGGAATCGGGGTGAATTCCAGACTTTGGAACCTGTAAACTGGCATCAATATCACCTTCAAAGCCAGCTTGATTAATGGCAGCACTATCATTTACCTGATTCTTACAAGATGTGTCTTGGGACAAGCAATCTTTAATTCCATTTTTGCTATCCTCCTCTGTTTTCAAGGAAACCAAGACCTGATCTTGAGGAATGTCTTGACTGATGTGACCTTGAGACTGAGCGGTTTTGTCTACCACTTCCTTTGCTGTCGATGTAGAGCATGATGATGATGATGATGAGCCATCAAAACTATCAGTCTTTTTCTCAGCTTTTGTCTTTTGGAAATCAGACGTCTCAGTGTGATCTTCTATTGGATCACTGAGATCCAGGTCCTCGCTCAGATCTAAATCAGCATCCGCATAGGCAATTATATCAAATTTCCCAGACGTTAAGAAGTCATCTAGATGCAGGTCATTGGTTTCAAGATCCAAATCCTTTCCATCATCTGCATCGAGATTCAGGTTTTCTAAATCGGCGTCGACAAGGTCCTTCACCTCAACATCTTCAAGGTCCTTCACAGCAGATTCATCTGTATCAATTTTCTCCTCAGGTACTTCATTTGTGGATAAAGGGACCTCATCGTTTTGCACAGCAGATGTAGCAGCAATACTTGTGAGTAAGGGAGCACTGAGAGTCTCATTGGAAGCAGGCTGGCTTATAGACCTTGTCAAGGGGATTTGTGGATGTCCAGCTCTCAGTGGAATATTGGCCTGCTGTAAATTCCCCAAGCTCAGAGATGCCTGCATCTGCGTATTAGCTACCCGAGACTGATTCATTGTTGTGTCCATTGGCTTTGGAACCTGATTGAAGGGGAATCCCATTTCTTGGCCACCCATGAAACCTGGGGGTCTTTGCTGTGAGGGCGATTCCATTCGATTTCCCTGCATAGGAGGAGTTCCAAAGGGAAGCCGCAGTCTGCTATCTGGTGCTCTGTGTCTCAGTTCTATGAAAGGCTGCCCCATGATGTTGTGCTGTTGCACGTGCATGCCACGAGGAGGCAAATGTGGGGTTACTAAAGGGTTGCCTCCTATTGATTTTCCCAAGTCCATAGACATGGATCTTCTCATCTGTGGATGAGCTTCAATTATTGGGTCCTGCATCTGATGAGGTCTTGGAGCTCCCAGAGGACCTTGGACATTAGGAGTGAGGGGCATCCTAAAATCAATAGGAGAACATTAAAGAAATTATAGAAATTACTACTTTTATTTAGCAAGGATGCTTTAAATTGATCAAAAGTGAGGATAAAGGCATTTATAATGTTTCTATCAAAAGATAAATGCTGTTCTTCTGAATTTTCTATGCATCAAAGAAACCTGAAAAAAATTCTACTCAGCTGTTTTCAACATAATAAGAGTTAATAAATGTTTTGTTGAGCAGCAAATCAGAATATTACAATGATTTCTGAAGGATCAAATGACTGGAGTAATGATGCTAAAAAATCAGCTTTGGAATCATAGGAATTAATTATATTTTAAAATATATTCACATAGAAAACAGTTCTTTTAAATAGCAAAAACTTTTCAAAATTTTACTGTTTTTGTACTTTGGATCAAATAAATGCAGGCTTGGTGAGCAGAAGAGACTTCTTTAAAAAAATTAAAAATCTTACTATTCAAAACTTTTGAGTGGTAGTGTATGTAAATTCACTCACCTTGGCACAAGCTGCCTTATATTTGAGTGAGCATCTCCAGGAAACTGTGGTCTAGGAAACTGGCCTTCAGGGAAATGCCCCTGTTGATCTCCTGGGAATGGCCCATGGAATCTCTGAGGGGCTCTTACAGCTCCTGGACCAGGATATGGTGGTGGTGGGCGATTAAAAACTTCACTCTGTTGGCCTGTAGACTCCTGACTCCAGTGCTGAGGGGTTCCTGGAGGCATGGTCAGAGGATGATCTTGTACACCCTTATCTTGACGTATGGCACTCTTCTGCTGTTGCTGTTTGAGGATCAGCTCTCGAATACGCTGACGCTGTGAACAAATTAACATTGTGTTCATCAGTGTTGTACAAATTATATATAATAGAGTGCACTTCAAGAACAAATAAACAATCTTAAAGGGGTAATGAACTGAGAAAACAAAATTCCCTTGATCTTTTGACATATAAGTGGTCAAGGCACTATAAAAACATCCTGTATATTTAAGTTAGTCGTTAGTCTAAAAACAGCTTATATTGAAGCCAGTCTGCCAAAACACCAGCTTTTGGAACGTTCTACTCAATGATATAATAGTGTGGATAAGCACCGTCTCCACAGAAGATCATCAGCGCCTGCTTCCACATCGCTGTCTGTTTAGCCCCACCCACCAATTTGTGCATGTAGTGTAAATAACTAGAGGCGAACATGCAGGTTTTTGCAGAAACCAAAAGATAAAGATGTTCCGAAGACAACAAGACGCTGTGCAGTGCCAAGATGTGGAAAAAACAGTCTTTGAATTGCCTTCCTTCTGATCCCAATGTTTGTAAAGACTGGATGAACTTTATTTTTAATGAAGTTCCAGACCACGTCAGTAAGAACTTGGTCCTTTGTTCACTTCATTTTATCGAAGATCCTTTTACAAACAAGGTACAATTCAATGCGGGATTTTCAGAAATACTGAAACTAAAAGACGATGCTGTGCCGACAATATTGGATCCGACAGTAATGTTGCAACATACAAGTGTGAGTGACTGTTTTTATTACGTGATCACTATTGCTTTGTCTGTTAAACAGAACGTCTGATCTGAGTATTTATGCATTTTTAACCTAAATCACAGCAGCGTCCATCTGTGAGGAATGTAGACTGTCAAACATACACAAGCGTTAGCCATTCATAGCATTGTACATTTATTCAGTCTACAATCCACCACACCTATTCAAACTGAGAATTCTGATGAGGGAGGGGGTTAAAAACAGGACAGAAAATAGCTTTTTACTTCTAAATTCTTATGTTTTTTTTATGTAAAAATCTTGACAACATTATAAGTGGACCCCAGAGAACAGTACAAAATAAAAAAACAGAGGCAGTTCATGACCCCTTATATAGAGTAGCAACAAAATAAAACCTCACCTGTCTGAGTCTTTCCTCAGCTTCAGCAAGAGGTACCGTTTGAGCTTCTGTGCTGGGCTGGCCCATGGTGTGGGAACTCATACTCTGCACCAAACCTTGCTGCTCTTTGTTTTCTCCACACTGAGGATGTGGAAGCATGGGGGCCTGCTCAAAAGAATCATGGATGTGAGTCTGATTGGGTCGAATGGACATCGGCTGAGATACGGTTTCATCTGCCATGCCCAGATGTTTGAGGGTCTGAGGTCCATGTTTTGTTGTACTGGCAAAAGTGTCTTGCATCAAGAATTGAGGAGGAGAGAATGGATCTTGATTGGACATGGGCCCAGGTCTCAATCCCTGTCCGACGCCTCCAGGATGAGGTGTTCGTGAGGGATGTGTACATGAATCATTAGGTAATGACTGGGACCTTCCCAATGACTGTGCATGAGGATCGGACCCTACAGAGCGTGGCAGTCCAGGGGGTTGACTAAAAGGATCAGGAGTCCTTTGGTGGCTTGGAGACTTGGGGAACCGGTCTGCCATTCGTGGGGTCCCAGGGGGTTGAGCGTAAGGGTCCACTGACATAGGGGACATTATGCGGTTTTGAGTCTGCTGCTGAGATTGCTGAGAGGGTTGATTCATCATGACCGGATGACGAGGCTGCTGAGAGTAGGGCTCAGGGTCATGTGGTCTAGGTGTGCCTGGCATTCTAGCATATGGGTTAGAAAAAGGAGACGGGGCAAAAGGGTCACTCAATGGTCTTGGTGTAGCAGGTTGTTGTCCATAGGGATCACACTGGGAATAGTCTGGCCGAGGGGTGGATGGGGCTCGAGCATATGGGTTACAGGAAGGCTGGCGTGCCATTGGCCCAGGCTGAGAAAAAGGGAGGGTTTGGGGCGGTCGTGAAACCCTTTGATTTGCATAGCCGTCACCTACTGCAGGACGAGGAGTGAGCGGAGGCTGTGCATAAGGATCGTTCTGTTGATTCTGGGCGAATCCCTCAGAAGAACGAGGGGGCATCATTGGTCTTTCGAAGGGATCCCCACTTGCTCTCCGTGCATGCATACCTGCATATTGTTCCTGAGTCTGAGGGGGTGGCATAGGTGTTTTAAAGACCTGGACGGACCCTGATTCATTGCTGCCTGGGATAGGTGTGAGTAAAGGACGAGCATATGGGTCTGAGAGTATCATCCTGCCCTGGGGCATCCTCTGGTAGGCTTCCTTTCTCACAGACACCCTAGAGAAAGGATCATGGCCTGGGGAGCTAATAAGATGCCTCCCTTCCAAAGTCTGACTCACTCTGGGAGGGCACATCGGTTTGAGAAAAGGGTCTGTAGCTCCTGCTGGCCTTGGGGTGTCTGGGGGCTTGGCATAGGGGTCATTACATATGGCTGTTGGAGAGCCAATTGGCTCTGAAAGACCTCTGGGAGATTTCCCTGATTCTGAGTTACGGTGTGGAGTTCCCTGCCCAGTGGGTGGTGGTCTGGGTGTGCCTACCATTTTGGTGTAGGGATCCCAGGGTGAGGATGGTCTAGAGCCAGAGGAGCTTGGGGAAAACATCTGAGGGCTCTCTGGCTGAGATCCTGAAGATGGAGGTGGTGGATGAGGGCGCAAAAAGACATCATCTGGGGAACACGATGTGGGCGTGCTGGGCAGCTGTGACTTTGAAACCCCATTTTTTGAATTGGGCTGCTTGGGAGACATGTTCCCATTGTTGGAATGCACAGATACAGGGCTCTTCAGGTTACCGGAGGAGTCAAGCTCAGATTGGCTGATTGACGGAAGTTGTTGCTGCTGCTGCTGAAGTTGTTCATTCTTCACCTGCTCAAGTTTCTGTGTAGCTTCAATCTTAGCTTGCTGCTTATTTTTCTGTCTCATTTGCTTCAACAGTAAGTGAAAAAAAACATATCTTATTAAATAACAAGAAAATGTACCATGTGTGATTTATTTAAAACATATAATGCATCACAATACATTGAATAGTAATAAATCAAACCTACATGAATAAAAATTCTTTATTTTAGAGTTTAAAACTATTTTCTGTCTTTTGACATGCTTAATTACTTCTTGGCAAAAAGGAACACACAGATGTAATTAATTTGAAGTTCTGAGACGTTCCTAAAATGTCTGAGTTTATGCATGAAGAAAATGTCACATTTCAAACATTTTTCATATTCTTTTTTGCCCTCTCAAGTAAACAAATATGCTTTAGTAGAGTTTATTTTGAAGGCTGCTCATGCAAACATTTCAACATTAAAAACAGCAGAACAAAATTCAGTTATGACGCATTTGTTGTTTTTAATGTAACTCTTCTATAGTTCTGCCAACCATGCTTGATGCCCACCACCAGACCAAATATGCATTATAATAATTCTCAATGAAAAATTAAACTTGTGTCTCAGTTTTATAAATCAGACAAATCAAAGGCATAGAGATTCCATATCATTTATTTGCTGCTGACAAAACCAAAACATTTCTGGTTGTCAAAAAAGTAGTTTAGGTCTTGTCCAAACAAATGTCTATAGTAAACTTACCTGTCTATACTTCCATTCTTGTTCATGCTCTGATTCTTTGTGCTTCAGTGGATCTTTGAACAGTAATTCTGGGTCCAGTGGTGGAATAGCAGGATCAAACACTTCTAAAGGCTGCTGTGGCTGAGGCGGCTGCCGCTTAATGGTCTCGTTGGACATTTGAACTTTGTTAATGCGCAGGGCTGCCCTGTTATCTCTGGCCTTTTGCTGTGAAAGGTAGAGTGGTTGTGCAGTGTTGATATCAAAGAAAGACCACTGAAATTCAAAGGTTGCATAAATTTGCTAAAATGACATGGTTTTTAGACTAACTGTCTAAAAGCTTTTTTTATTTTAAGTGGCACTCTTTCACGTCAAGGTAATGTTCCCTTTAATCAAATCTTTTGAAATTTATTTATCTCTTTGACTGTAATGAGCTCCTTGGGTCCAATTTATTCTTTTGACTTTTAGCAACACTCAAGAGTCCCTATATCCCACTGAAATAAATTCCAAGCTGGTTTATTCTGTTTAGTGGTGGCCTGATGCTGATCTAACAAGTAGACTAGCATAGCCATGTTATTCACCAGGAAAATTTAGCAGGTGAAGCTGTTCAACATTCAAAACACTACATATGCTGGTGATGATGATGATAAACTCAATGTATTGCAGCAGATACTGTGCAACTTACCACATATGGAGCCCGGTCCTGTGAACTTGCTTTTCTCCAGAGTTTTGCAATTTGTTTTACTCGTGTTGACCAGTCTGTAAGGTTATAACATAAAAATAAGTTTCTATAAGAAGAATAACATTGAGGGATATTAAGATATGGTGTCCTTTAAGGTCAACATGTAAATCTAAATATACCATATTAAGTTTCCTCATTGCATTACTATATAATATGTTAGATTACAAACTAAATATAGTAAAATGGTTGCTAATAGCAATTCGTTTTGATTGTAACATATAGTACTTTTTTGATTTTCAAAGCTGCATAAGACCGATCACTTTAAAGTCCCTTAGCTGACCTGGATATTCCTCCTTGAGGTTTGGGAAGTTGACGTTAGTATACAGGACTGGTGCAACAGTGGCAAGTTCTCCGAGCGTTTCCTCTTTCTCCCACTTCAGAGTGCTTTTCTGTGCGGTGGACATGGAGTCTCCCTCCACCTCAGAGGCAGCGGCTGGAGCAGAGGCCGAAGCTGAGCCTGTAGCGGACCACGGACCAGCAGTCTCCTGCGCTATCAGATTGAACTTCCTGTCCCTGTGCAGTAGATATAATAAATGTCATCTAGAAATACTGATTTAATCAATTTGTGTCACAGTATTTTCACCTACTGAACAAGAAAAGACTAACACAAATGTAATTTGTTCATTTATTTTAAATCAATATTGCAGTTTAGATATGTGTGGGTGTGCAAATGTCTGAAGCAGATATACTCATGACTGACCTAAGATTGTCTGAGAAAGGCATGCGTTGCATTGACGGGATATTTCGAGCCATATCAGGCCCTGCTCCAGGAGCAATTTGGGACTGTGAAAACTGCTGTTTGGGTTCCATCAAACCGTTTATCACTGGCATTCGTGAAGACATTCCTGTTCAAAAACATACCAATACAACTAAGCAACGGTGCAGCAATGCTACAGGTCTACAAGACTTACCACAGTGAATATAATTCAGTTTGATTCACCTGAGAATGAAAAACCTCAGTTTGTAAAAACAAACAAAAATGTTGACAGCAATGCACTTAAGGGATGAGTCAAAATGCCACAGACGCCATTGATTGAGCTTTTAGAAAACCCAGAACATTCCGGAAAGGTGAAATGTGTGATTTTTGAAGAATGTGCAAATGCCATCAATACCGAATTATAAAAAATTATGTCAACACAGGTTTCTTGAACGCTGCCCCTGTCTGTCATTGGCCAAACAGAAATTCTCAACCAAAACTCCCAAAATCATGCTGGTTCAACTATATAGATTTCTTTAATGATGTCATGAAGGTAGGGGAGTAAAAATGTTTCATAATTAATCAATTCAAAACTGAATTAATGTCATTATTATAGCTGTGATTATAGCTGTAAACTCTACAAAACAGACTATTTCGGTAATTTTGTTCTCCGCTGTTTTGCTTTATTTTCAGATGTTTGATTCAGTTGTAGGATTCTTACTACATTTCTCTTCACAATGCTTTTATTCATTCAACAAACTAAAAGATGTAGAATGTAATTTGTATATATAAGAAATGAAAGATATAGATTGAACTGCATGTTTGCTTGTTTATTTTGCTCAAGAGCACGATCTATAACAAGAAACTATGCTTCCAACCACAGGTCAATGGCTGTAGATCCAACCACACAACCTTCCAATGCTGTTTGCAAATATCTGTTGGAAATATAGATTAAGGAATCACTGAATCACTGAACTATGCTGGTAACGATGGAGCTTGCGACCACAGTTGGCTAATGATGCTTTTGGGAAACCCACCCTTGGTGGAGACGCTCATATGTTACAGAATTGTTTCGATAGTGCCACACTGTTCACACTTTTTTGGAAGTAAACCTATGAATGCCACATAGCTGTCTGTGTATTATAACCAGCATGGGAGAATTTTAATATGGAAAATGGGACATACATCATACATAGACAAACGTTGCCATCAAAAGACAACTGCTACATCAGAGTCTTAACCATATCTCTGAAACATTCCTTATTTTCCTAAACAAACCTGAGTTGGATTGAGAGGGATGTAAACCAGGGCCTGCGGGACCTTGCAGGGTATGAGCTCCCTGGATCTGTTGAGGCATCTGAGGAGGTTGGCTGGTGCTGGGGCTGAGGACAGCTGTGAAGAGATCCTCCACATCCTTCCCACCAAGCTCTGCAAGGCATGGGTCAATATTTACAACATATCGAATGAACACATTCACTGGCAGTTGGTGCGCTGAGTTTATAACCTACCTGGTATTTTGTAGAGTCTGCTGAGTATTGATTCTGTAAGGCAGAAAGATTCGGTGTTTACATTTAGATGTTTCAGGAACAAGTATTATTATTCAACAATGCAAACATTTGTTATATACAGACCATCAGTCACCATCTTGTCCAGTTCAGGGCTGAGGATGCCATCCAGTGGCTCTTCGGGCACCTGACGTGGGTGAGTTCGGCCCAAGTGAGTTTGAGATGAAACAGATGCATCTTCTGTTAAAGGAGCAATGTCCAGACCTACACAAACACATATATACAAAAGCACACAAATGATGTCACATCCAACAACAAACCGTGGACCATGTGTCCTAATTGGGTTAGTCATGGTTGATTTTTAACACTTTCCCCACCATTGGTAGAATTTTCCAGCTTTCTTTGTTTTCACTATTATATGTTACAAGTCACTATTAGACATCTTCTGAAAGAGTACTGAACGTTTGGACCAAAACACGGTGAAAAAGCAGAAACAAACGATACGTAATGCATATGTAAAACAACGCGATCATCGAACATTAAACAGTATAAAAATAAAATCTGCCCAATGTTATCGAATGAAACGTCGACTCAGGAAGTGGTTTAGGACTGTGAAGCTTTGGGGCTGTTAATAGAAGCGATCTACTCCATCTATGTTTTGATCAACTTTTTGCATCTGATCCAGACGTCTTTTATAAAAACAATTTTTTTTTGCTTTTTAAAATGAAACTTACCCACATTCAAGTGTTGATAAAAAAAGATTTCATGAAGCTAGAATAAAATGTTTTTTAAAAAGCAGAGGCTTAGTTTGTTTTTCTTTTGACATATTGCATGCTCATACAACAAAATATTCTGGGGGTCTTGAAAATTTTGTGAAATTTAAAAAAAAAATGCGGGCGGTTTAACATTAAAGGGTTAAAAACTGAAGCTGAATAGCTCACCTAAAAATAAAAAATGTTCTTTTATTCACCCTCATGGTGTTTCAAATCTGTCTAAAGTTCATTGCACACTGAGTCCGAAATTTTTGTGCAGAATTTTTGCACGCTAAAAAATAAACATGACCTCACGTCGTGTCAATCACGTTCACACACTGCCTGCGAAACTTTTGTCCGTCATAAAATTTTTGGAATTGGGTTAAATTTTCTGTATTTTTCATATCCGTAGCAAACATTTTGAGAGGTTTTTTGACAATTCAGAGCCACTGTACAAGTGAACGTAAAATCCAGAATGGCGTCTGACAAGTTCATCCACTTCATCTCGCAGCACAAAGCAGTGTTTAGGTCCTTGCACACTGAGTTCACGGAAATTGGTGGTCTTCCAGTCTCGCTAGCAAAGCATCAAATTTTACTGACATCTTTCTTTTTCTCTTTTTAAGGAGAGAGAGGACAAGAAAAATCATCCTCACTGCTTGAAGACTCCATTTTGTATTGTTTTGCAAATTTTAGTTAGCAACGGATTAATTAATATGCATCGGACTCAGAGTGCAAGGTTTCTGTGCGTGACGAATATTTAGAATGACGAATATAAGTCATACAAATTTGGAACGACATGAGGGTGAGAAAATGAATTTTCATTTTGTTTTTGGATGAACTATCCCTTTAACACTGAACTAAAATTAATAAGCAAAACCAGACCACAGCAGGTTGCGGATCTTGTTATCTGAGTCATATCTGCCATGGAGAAAAATGAATAAACAACCTGAGCTGCAAATAATTCAAATAGAAATACTACTGAGGGCTCTGAGTGAGGTCAGACTGCCTCATCCTCCAAGGCTGCTTTTACAGCAGGGATGAGAGCTCAACAATTACTAGGTTGGTTCCTTTCATCAAACAAAGGACTCAGTGGATCTCGGTGGAGCAGTGCCCCTATTCTTCACTCATCCATTCAGGTAGAGACCCTGACTGCCGCACACGGGAGGACGGCCATTCATCTACGCCTTTGGTTTTCTCTAGAACATCTCAGTTCTGTGCTAGTATAAGAGAAGCGTCCTTGACTACATCTGTTCATCCAGCGCTGCATTGCTGCATCATTCTCAATCTGCTAGGTAATGTAAACTAAATAGACTGCATGATGCATAAAGTTTGGATTCAGGTGCAGTGCGCATTGTGGGTGATATGTCAACAATCGAAAAGTAAAACAAAAGTTCCCATAAAACCCAAGCAAAAGGGTGCAAGAGAATAGAAGAAAAGTAAATAACTTAAAAAACATGATCATGAGCTCTTACCAAATGGTGAAGGAGAGTATTCAACTTGGAAAGGGCAAAAATCAAGACCTACAAAGATCCAAACCAAACACAATGAGGGATCAGCACCATGAAGAGAGAAAGAAAGATTCTGCAGGTGATTCATACACAATGTAAAATAAAATCAGCTAAGAATGAAAAATGGAAAAACCCAAGAAATTAATATAATGAAAAGACAATCAAGACCATCTCTTACAGATAATTAATTATTTAGATAACTATTTATTATTATCTATTGCATTATTTAACTGTTGGGTGATGTTTCAATTGTTTTTGATAATTACGTTTCACCATAAAAAGAATGCAAATGACTTTTGTTAAACGTCCCATCTGGGTTTGATTTATGAATAAATTATACGCAAGTCTTTCTCCATTTACTGAGAAATGCATACTGTGCTAGGGACTTCTATGCACGTGTGTGAGAAAGGGAGACGTTGGCAGGACGCCTCTGATCAGTTCCAATCAACTCTGAATGTTTTTAGCTTTTAGAAATCACGCAGAGCAATTTAAAATGTTATAAATGTCAAATTGACTAAATGTGTTAACGACAGCAAGAAGAATTACCCGTGAGGATTTTATTAACTGCAAGTGTTAATGTGTTACGTTTGAAAGGTCTATAAAAATTATTACATTTTAAGTTTTATATGAACATTCATTGATAAGCATACTTTATATCTTTCATCCAGCACAAAATTCATAATAAATGTTTTTTTAAGATTATGAGAAACAAATCTAGTCAAGTGTATCCACACTTATGACTGTCAGTGTAGTTAAAAGCTACATTAAGAAAAAGCTACTTTTTTTTTTTTTTTTAATGGGAAGCCTTACTAGAGTTTGTACCTTACTAAGTTTATGTTCCCCAACAATGATAATAGTACACCTAGAGAGCTGGAGCCCACTGAAAAGGCTCTTCTGAAAAGCAAACATGTGCTGTTTCTTCTCATGTTTAGAGACACTCATAAAGGCCTACCGGACTCCTCAGTTTGCTTGTTATCAGAAAACATTCCCAGCAGCTCTGTGTCTGATTTCAGCTCTTCGGACAGGTCCACTAGAGGCTCCACAGAATTCTCTGTGGATGCGGATAAAGCAGGAAAGTGATTATAAAGGCCTAATGATTGTCCTCTAAGAAAGTGGTCTAAATTGTGCAGACAAATTGAAAGACAACATGAAATTGCATTTGCAACCCATTTTACTACTGGTAGAGTGACTCTGCAAGACCAGGAATGTGTGTAAAGTAAGTAAATGGGGTCTATTTAAATTTCATGTTGATTTTAAGATAAATAAATGCATAAATCAGACTGGGTATGAATGTAACATGGAAAAAAAAAGACAAAAAAGAATGACAAATAGCTGAGAAAGGCCGTGTGTGTGTGTGTGTGTGTGTGAGCACCAGTAGCTGTGAGAAACGTACGTGCTGCTACTGCTTTACTGGGCAACAGTGCCGCTGACGCACTGCGTGATGCGTTTGACAATGGCTTCATCTGATTGGCAGGGAGCTGTTTCCTGTCTCGCTCATCCTCTAGCAGCCGTGTGGTTTCCTGTCTGCTCTGTTTGCTCTTATCCAGCAGGTCTTTCCCAAAAAAGGCCTCCTGCAAAAGAAGATAGTGGAGTCTGAGTACTTCAGAATTCAGTATAAAATGTACAAAGTGACTGATTTGTCCATTTAGCAAAGGTTGATATGGGTTTTAGAAACTTATTTGTTTCATAAATCAGGCATTAATCAAACAATAAGAGTTTTTCAATGGTGGATGGTGATGGAAATATTTAGAGAGCAGGGTAGTGCATGGCTAATAAATATAATACAATTTAATGATAGCAAAACATGCAGAAGGTAAATAAACATTTATATTACAGAATATTTGAAAAAGAAACATGTTCATTACCCATGACCCACTTCTGTTAATCAACCAAGTGGACACAGGTAAGAGTTTCCATATTTTTCAAAAGTTTCCAACATTTCCTCTCGATTCTTTTGAGACTGTTTCATGCACACATGTACACAAAAGCAATATTTAGATGATTAAAAAAATATAAATATTTTAACATTTTGGGGTCAATATGTATTTCTTAAAAAAAAAAAAAAATTATTAAAAATTTAAAAAATTAAGATGCACTGAAATGATCAAAAGTGAATGTTACAAGATTTACATTTCAAATAAATGCTGTTTGTTTAAACTTTCTATTCATTAAAGAATATTTAAATTGTATCATGGTTTATACAAAAATATCTAGTACAACGCTTTTCAGTATTGAAAATAATAACAAATGTTTCTTGAGCTGCAAATCAGCATATTAGAATGATTTCTGAAGGATCATGTGACACTGAAGACTGGAGTAATGATCCTGAAAATTTAGCTTTGCATCACAGAAATAAATTATATTTTAAAATATATTGCAACAGAAAACAGTTATTTAAAATTTTAATAATTCACAATATTACTGCTTTTTTTTTTTTTTTTTTAATTTTAATCAAATATATGCAGCCTTGATGAGCAGAAGAGACATTAAAACATTAAAAAATCAAGGCCGACGTATATATATATACATACATACAGTGCCCTCCAAAAGTACTGGAACAGTGAAGACAAAATTGCTCTGTTGGCTGTGGAGTCAACACATTTACAAATATGATTAAAAGATGAATATGAGACAAAACTACAGAATGTCACATTTTATTATTGGGTGATTCAACACATAGATGTTTTACCAGCTAAGAAGTTCAGCACTTTTAGAGTTTCATCCCTCTATCTGATGTGAGCATAAGTATTGGAACAGTTGCCTCACAGGTCTTTCTAAGTGATCAGCGGTGTCCTGTTGCATTCATTCTTCAGATATTAAAAGCAGGGAATGTTATCAGTTATATCCATTACTTCTGCATTCTGAATCTTGCATTCGATGATGACACACACAAACCAGGATGAAGATGAGGGAGCTGACTTTGAGAGAAAAGCAAGCAATTTGGATGCTAAAAGAAAAGAGGAAGTCAATTAGAGCTATAGCTAAAACAAAGGGCATGGAGAAATCAAGAGTTTGGAAACCACCAGCGACACCAGCAACCAACAACTACCTGATCGGCTGAGAAAGCAACAGTAGTTGATAACAGACAAATCATAAAAGCTGTGAAAATGAACCCTAAAAGACGTGTCTGTCAAATCACCAACAACTTCCAGAAAGCTGGGGTGATGCTCTGACAATCTACTGTCCTCAGGAGACTTTGATACAGAATTACAGATGCTACACAGCAAGATGCAAACCTCTGACCAGCACCAAAAATAGAAAGGCAAGATTAGAGTTTGCAAAAAAGCACAAAGGTGAGCCAGAAGAGTTTTGGAACTGTGTTTATGGACCAATGAGACAAAGATGAACCTTTATCTAAGTGATGGGAAAGCAAAAATGTGGAGAAAAAAAGGGAACTGCAAAAGATCTCAAGCATACAGCCTCATCTGTAAAGCATGGTGGAGGTGGTGTCATGGCATGGGCATGCATGGCTGTCTCTGGAACAGGCCCTCTCAACTTTACTGATGACTTAATGTATGATGACAGTAGCAGAATGAATTTGGAAGGGTACAAAACCATCTTGCCTACCAATATTCAAGAAAATGCCACCAGATTCATTGGGAAGTGCTTCATATTTCATCAGGACAATGACCCAAAACACCCTGCCAGTTCAGTCAAGGAATTTATAAGGGCAAAGAAATGGAAAGTCTTAGATTGCCCAAGTCAATCTCCAGATTTAAATCCGATTGAACGTGAATTTCACCAGCTGAAGAGGAGAGTAAAGGCAGAAACTCCCCAAAACAAGCAACAGTTGGAATTGGCTGCATTAAAGGCTGGGAAAAGTATTTCAAAGGATGAGACCAAGAGTCTGGTGATGTCTGTGGGTCACAGACTCACTGCTGTGATTGTGCGCAAGGGATCTGCAACTAAATAATAGCTTTTAATCTTTTATATCTACCTTATGTTCAACTGTCCCAATACTTATGCTCACATCAATGAGTGGGATGAACTCTAAAAGTGCTGTTCTTTTATATATATATATATATATATAATTATTAAATATGCAATAATTATTATTATTATAACATTGCATTATATATTATATGTTAATTTATATATCAAATTATTAATCATATTTAAATCCACTTAATATAATAAATATTTCCATGATTTTTTCCCCCAAATTCCAAGGCTGAAAGACATAATATCGTTTATGCAAAACACACACGGTGCTCCTACCAAAGACAACAGTAGTGCACTCTGGATGATTGTGCCTTTCAAAGCAAAACTTCTGAAGAGGCGTACTCAAATCACATTGTTTTGTTATCATTCGTAATGAAAGTATTGTTGATAGAGTATCTTTTTGGGTACAGTGGAGATCTTCCAGATGGCTGTGTTTGTCTGAGCAGACTGTCTGGCAGCGCAGCTCTGGCTCTCAGATGGCGTTACACTGCACTGACTGTCACGTTGTGGGAGCCCCTCACATGAGCTCATGTTTCATCCCGTCTCGTACCGCGGGACGCACGATCTATGGAGAGACACGCAGCTGCACGTGTGCGCCGTAATCGCAGGAACAAGCATGAAAACAACATGCGCGGCTTCCCAGCACACTGCCTGTTCTGTCACTCCAGTTCAGCTCACCTGACAGCTTCCGGCTCTGGGAACCTGTCTGGCTGAGACACTAAAAGCCTCCATTTTCAATAATTAATTTGAAGTGGCTCTTCTGAGAAGCAACTTTAGGGTGGATTCTATCAGGAGCTAGCATGAACAGCTAGCATTAGCTCAACCAACTGATTACGTCATTCCTATGCCATCTGTTCTTGCTTTCTAGGACAGGGGGATATGATGGTATAATACAACATATGGCGGTTTAGATTTTTCTGGATCTTTTATACAGCGGTACATGCATTTGTGCAGCTATGTGTGCTTTATGCTATTTACATGTGAGGGTGATACATAAATATTAAGTAATATGAAAATACAGAGGTGTCCCAAATAAATCAAGATTAAGTACAGCACAAGATTAGTTGTTACAGTTGCCAAACAATTCTGCAATGTGCCACATTAATAGAGAATTCAAATGGCATTTGTATATTGGCTACATAAATTTTAATACGGCTCATCCAATTAGAATTTAGTGTCAGAATTACTTGTTTTACAATAGTAGTATAATAATCCGAATCTGTTTTTTTTTTTTTTTTTTTAACTTTAGTATATAACAATGATAAACTTATTAATTATTCATGTTATACAATTTTTCTTTTGTTTTCATCCACTATTATTCAAATCATGCTCACCAAGATGGCATATATTTGATTAAAAAATACAGCAAAAATGGTAATAATGTGAAATATTATTACAATTTTACATAACTGTTTCCTATTTGAATATATATTAAAATGTAATTTATTTCTGTGATGCAAAGCTGCATTTTCAGCATCATACTCGTCTTCAGTGTCACATGATCCTTCAGAAATCATTCTAATATGGTGACTTACAGCTCAAGAAACATTTATTATCATCATGTGTTGAGATGCTTCATACTTTGTGGAAACCTAGATATATTTTATAAATAGAAAGTTTAAAACATTATAAATTGCCACTTTTAATCAATTTAAAGTCTCCTTGCTTAATAAAACCATTAATTTCTTTAAAAAATAAATAAATAAATAACAAAAAAAAAAAAAAAAAAAAATCTTATTTACCCCAAACTTTTGAACAGTAAATTGTAATTCATCTCAAAATATGCTTTCCACATGATAACATAATATATAAACACATTTTCTGTTATATTTTCAACCAAAAAATACTGTATTGTAATATACAGATTCACCATGATATAAAATGACTCATATTATATCACATTTTTGTCATACTCTTATGCTTCCTAACATAAGTATGCAATTGAGTGCAAAATCACTTTGACACTCGATTTGAAAAAATACTTTTGAGACATCGGGAGGTTAAACTGGAAAAATGACATCATCTCCCTAAGAGTCCACATGTCAGGCTCGACTTGACGAGCTCCCAGTTCACCCAGCAGTGATCTAAACCCTTCTAAGAGCTGTGGCATTTCCCGGTGCATCTGCAGCAGTCGCCAAGTAACATCCGGGGAACTTCTTTGAGATAAAGGGAGCATCTGCTGAAAAGTTGCCACTAATTCCAGAGAACTGCAGCTTCGAAATGATCTCATATGTGTGGCTTGTTTTGCAGAGATTTGCTATAGCTCTTCCAAGAGAACGTGACTTGTGATTTCTGCCTGGAAGATTAAAAACGCTTACATTGATAGACCCGATCCATATTAGACATCAAATATCAGAGACTTTTTGGACTTGAGCCAGCAACTACCCAGCAAACACAGAACAATGGCCTGACAAACACCCAGCACACCTTAGCAAAGCGATGGGACGTTTTTCACAGGCAAACACCACTCACAGTGTCTTTAAAATCTAGTTAATCAGTTATATTTTAAAAGTTGGAAAGCAGATAATTTGACTCAAAGGCTGTTAGCGAGACAGACCTGTAGGTAAGTAGGGAAAGCTTCCTCCAGTTTGGTCTTCTTTTTCCTGTAGCGTTTCCGTATTTTAACCTCAGGATTGTCGGGAAAATCAGACAAAGGATGTTTTTCATCAACTGGAGTGTCAGGCGCTTGGTCGCCCCAGTCTATCAGGACAGAAAAGAGTAAATGTATTCATTCTTTACATTTAAATCCTATATTATCCAAAAATTAGGCAAGTTTTACTTTCACACATTAATACATACTACATACATAATATGTATGTATTAGGCCGCGTGTCCACCAAAGCGTTTTTTCTCGAGGCTGGCGTACTTTTTCAATAGTTCTAAATAGGTGCGCCGCATTTTTTAAAACGCCAGGAGCGTGCCGAGTGCTGAGTGTCTTTTTCGCGCTGAGCGCTGAGCGTTCGGGCGTTTTTTCCTCGGCGCCGAGAGTTGAAGAATATTCAACTTTGGATAAAACGCTGCGCTCATCACTGTCACTTTTCAGTCAGCCAACCAATCACAGTGGAGAAGGGATGGGATTACCGACTGTACTACGGCTGAACAACAATGGAGAAGTTAATATTGCTTGTCTCCGAGTATTTATTTCTTTCCTAGATCGAATTGCCGGACTACCATAATATTGTTATGAAATACAATGTTTGGAGAAACATTTCATTTGCAATGTGTCTGCCATTACTTCAACGGGTATTCTGTATCATAGCAACCACAGCGTCTCAACGGAAAAAAAACGCTGCGCTCTCAAGCGCTCACAGCCGAGCGTTTTCAGCAGAGCACCTGGCGTTTTCAGCTGGCAAAAAACACTTTGGTGGACACGCAGCCTTAATGTATCACAAAATGCATATATTAATACATTTTTGAATTTGACTTGTATTAATGCACAAAATATATTAATGTGGATGTTCATCAATAGATCAGTCTACATTAGCGGTGTCAAATACATGGTCATCAGGATAAGTCCAATCCAGCCTTATGCACTTATGCAGTGGTTGTGGACATTTAGCAGCAGCTGATACATTCAAAAAGATATTAAAAAATAATGAAGGCTGAAGATATTGATTTAAGATTTAACATAAGCTACCAGCACGTCATCGTGCTGAAAGTGTTGAATGATACTCACTCTCATCTTTGCCTTGCAGGGTTTCAGAGCCAGTGGAGTCCTTCCTGACCAAGGCCTGTTTGGCTCTGCCCGGACCCGTCCGGTTCCTCTGTCTGACCATGAAACCTCCGATACCTGAATAAAAGCAGAAACTTCAATGTAATACATTTTTGTTCAATATTTTTTTTTCTTTTTCATTTTGTATTTTAAGAGAATTTCATGGTACCAATTATTTATGCAATAATTATGATCAACTTTTTGCCGTTGAAAATAATACAATTTTCTTTTCGAGTTTTTTTAAAAATTGTTTTTCAATTAATGCAGTATTTCAGGTAACGCAGTATTTCAGTCTAGTTGTGTACTTTTTTTGCATCAGGGCTGATTTGTAGATTGTACACACGATATTTATGTATGTATGTATGTATTTATGAATTTGTTTGTTTGTTTGCATTTTTTCCCATTCATTTGCTATGGTCATTTTTGATTGGGACGTCCACAAGTGTGACTTTTTTTTTTTTTTTTTAACGAGTCTTTTAAAATCATGCATTTTTTGTGTTCACATAACAAATGCCATAAATATCACCACGTTTCGTACCGTTCCGATGAAGCTATGATTTTTAAAATTTCAAAATGTAGTTTTTGGTGTATGCAAGAAAGTTCTTTTCCCAACTTAAAATGTCGAACTTTGTTATAAAAAAAAAGTTACAAAAAAGTTTAGCTGATAGAAATATTAAATATCACTATTATTTGTATCTGAGTAGTCATTCATATCTACAAGCCGTTTGGATGTTTTCGAATAGACAATGTATACTTAATAACATCTGACAGAGTGGCACAGAAAAATATAGTTTATTTAAACAAAAGTTACTAATTTAAATAAAAAAATAACCTAGATTTAATTTATTATTAGATTAATAAAGAAAACAAGAGAAGCTCTGTGACTTCTACACGACTCCGTTTTCTAATCATGCATAATTGCCATGTATCAAGTACAATCATGCATGAACATACATCTTCCAGAAGGATGTTCCTGTTCAAAGGAAAATGTGTTCAGTTAACCTCAGCTGAAGCGTCCTGTCTCTCACCTGGGCGGTAGGGTTTCCTCTTCCTCTTCTTGCAGGGGTCTGTGTCTTTAGAGTCGTCTTCTGCTGTGGCCTCTCTCTCGGGGCTGGAGTCTGATTTCCCCTCACCGTCCACCATCTCCCCTACTGCTGCAAAACACACACAGACATACGAACACACACAAAGCTGTCAGGGATCACACACCGGTAAGCTAACCCAGACTATAGGAAGAAAACCGTAAAATGAGACACTTCAATACTGTATGTCTTACACAATAAATTCAGTCCATTTGTGCTAAAAATAACATTTCAAATCATTATAATGTGCCGCCTACCTAGTTTTATGGCACTATAGGTGCACTCACAATGTGAAGGCTGTTTTAAATTGTAGGTAGAGATTATACGGCCTTCTACGATACAAAATTTTCAAAATAATCACATGGATTTCTATAACGCTTTGCCATGAGCTCACCAAAAATTTCCCAGCCAAGATGGCCGACAGAGATGAACGAAATACTGACGATAAATCATATGTGTACATTAACTTTTTTTTTTTTTTTGACAGGGCTTTCCAAACATTCTTGTCTGCTGAACCACTTAGATGTAAAATATTCACTTGAAGTACCCCAGGAGATTCTGAGCTAATATTTCAATAATTTAACAACACATTCGCAGGTCACATGATGGAAGTGAACAGATAAAACATTTAAATTTTTTAGTAGGTGTTTTATTTTGTTTATTTATAGTTTGTATATTTATTTATATGACTGCTACTTATTATTATTATTATTATTATTATTATTATTGTTTAAACACTAATTAAATTGAAGATATATTAGTTGTAAATTGCAATTGTCCTGTAAAAAAAAAAAACAACATTATATATATATATATATATATATATATATATATATATATATATATATATATATATATATATATATACATACATACTATATATGTACTAATTACAGTATATTACATTATATAATGCTCATAATCAGATTACAGTTACTTTTTTATGAATTACAGGATTACATATTATTTTGAATATGTTAAATGGTATGTTTAAAACAAGTTAGATTAAAAAAAAAGTAATCTAAAAGTAATCTAAAAGTAGTCAGAACACATTACCTAAACGAAGTAACCTAGATTACATTACTAATTACAGTTTTCATAATGTAATCTATAATCAGTAATGGACTATATAATAATTATCGGCCTAATAATTATTCATACTGCAAGTTACAATTCTAATATTTATGTCTTAAATTCTTCACTTTCAAACGTTCAAGTCATCAAACTTTTATTTTAGCAGAATACTGGTGAAATGCTACAAACTTGGAAATAGTGTAAAATGAGCAAATGTATAAATAAAGTGAACACCGAATTCCCATTTACTATCAATAAGCAGTAATCAGGAGTTTATTAAGGTTTATTAATACAAGTTACTAATAAATATGTGCTCCCTAATCTAAAGTGTTACCCTACCTATTTAATTCGATTGCAGATTAACTGTGCAGCTATATTTATTTATTTTAATTTTACATACAATTTAATTATTAGTGTTTGAGTTTGGTAAAGTGGTTAACCTTCAATATTGCATATTATTTACTTCCCTCTTTGTACACGGATATGAAACTACTGCTAACAGAAGTATGGTTGAGATGTAAGAAGCAGTACTTTTGGTGTCGTTGAGGTCTCCGTCTCTGGAGAGTTCAGTCTGTGGGTCTGGAGGCGTCTGCAGCACGGCCACACTGTTCTGGTTTATGATCTTCAGCTTGAGCTTGGGTTTGGAGCGTCTCCGTCGCGAGGCTGCATTGGTGAGACTCTGGAGCTGCGACAGACCAGACTCTGTGAGACAAACGCCGTCCTGGGTGTACGTCCTTGTCAGCTCTGTGGAGCAGAAACACATAAGAACCTCACTGGAAACATGAAGAACCAAATTAAAAGAACAATGCATTATCAAATCACGCATTACTATGGCTTGTGAGCAAGTTTTACTCCACAAAGAATAACATATGTCTTTACTAGCTAAGCATATTCAGTATTAAATATAGAGATTTCGGCAACACTTTACCATTAGGTTCTATTAGTTAAGATTAGTTAATAGATTAACTAACAATAAGCAATACATTTGTTACAGTGTTTATTCAACTGTTCATTGTTTGCTCATGTTAGCTCAGGTCTATTAAATACTATTAAAAGATATAACTTTTCATTTTAATAATATATGTAAATATTGAAAATTAAAATGAACTAAGATTAAAACATGCATTGGAAGTATTTTTATTGTTAGTTAATGTTATGTATTTAATTAATGTTAACAAATGGATCTTTATTGTATTGTGTTACCAAAACATCTTTCAATTGAGTATAAAAAGACATCTTTACCAGGATCTCTTGCTTTTGTGACTCTCTGTGGCATGAGAACAGACTCGACTAAATCCAAACAAGATTTGGCCGGCGTTCCAGGCGCTGCGTAATGAACACACAAATACACAATGTCAACCAAAAAACCATTTATAAACGTAAAACAGACTTGATCGTGCTAAAGCAGTGTTTACCGGGAGAGAGGGGGGTGTGGCCTTGGCACAGATTGCAGTCAAAGCTGGTGTCTGCAATCTTCTCCACCTCCTCCTCTGAGTGGATTCCCTGACACGAGGTATGCATCCACCTGCACACACAGAAACAGCATGTCTGAACTACAGATTTGAATGATTACTCAAACTGCGAGGTGTATTGAGGAGAGGTGTGCTGTTATTTTTCTAGATTTCACTGTCTTCTACTTTTAGGACTTGCAATACTAGTTGATAATAAACGGGCAAAAAATCCAATTGACTTAATTTGAAAGAGGGATATGAGTTATATAAATGGATCAAACTATCATCGGAGGTGGGCACTTTTCACTAGGGCTAATTAGCAACCATCCAGAAGACTCTTGTAACCAACAACATATTAGCAACTGGATATGAACATGCTAAAAATAGAGATCAACCAATATTTTTTATTAGGAATCATTACAATTATTATTATTCAGATAACCTTTAAATTTCAGAATAATGATATGCAGATTTATTTTTTTTCCCCCAAGATCTTTTTAATGTTCAATAATAAATAATCACTTATAAAATAAAATGTAAAAAATAATAAAATATTCAATATGAATCCACAAACAAACAAATAAATAAATACATTTATTAGTAGTAGTAGTAGAATTTTTACCGCCGTATTTTTAAAATATTGAGGTTATGAATGATTAGTAGCATTTATTAGTAGATCTCATACGGACAAACTAAGACAATTAAAAAGTTTGGGGTCGTTTTGGGGATTTTTTAAAAAGTTTTTAAAATAAGTACACTCAGCAAGGCTGCATTTATTTGATAAAAAGGTCACACTTTATTTGAAGGTCCAATTCTCGCTATTAACAAACCATTAACTATGACTTTTGCCTCAGTAAACTCCTAATTTGCTGCATATTAAGAGTTAAAAGGGTAGTTTAGGTATTGGGTAGGATTAGGGATGTAGAATATGGTCATGCAGAATATGTGCTTTATAATGACTAATACACAGCCAATATGTTAATAATAGACATGTTAATAAGCAACTAGATAGTAGTGAGAATTGGTCCCTATACTAAAGTGTTACTGATAAAAAAATACAATAAAAACAGTAATACTGTAAAATATTATTATAATTTCAAATAACTATGTTTGCTCTTTAAATATATTTTGAAATGTAATTTATTCCTGTGATGCAAAGCTGAATTTTCAGCATCATTACTCCAGTCGTCATTGTCACGATCCTTCAGAAATCATTCTAATATTTCTAATCATTCTAATAACACTTATTATTATCAGTGTTTTGCTGCTTAATATTTATGCAGAAATTGTGATACCTCCAAAATATTTTTCATGATTCTTTGATAAAAATAAAGTTCAAACAGCATTGATTTGAAATTGAATTTTTGTCAATTAAATTGTACTTTTTTTAAATTGAATATTACTGCCAGTTTTGATTAACTGCATCCTTCCTAAATAAAATTAATAATTTCTTTACAAAAAAGCCCCAATCCTATTTCTAAAGTAGTAACTCCTTAGAAACCACTATTAGACCACCTTATCAAATATATATGAAGAGTTTGGTTCCAAAACGCTATAAATCCATTTTGATTAATTTGAGTAAAAATGTGTTTTCTTTACCAAGAAAGTGGCAAGATGAAAACCACTATTTTCTTTTTTTTTTTTTTCCAAAATGCAATAAATCCATTGAATCAATATGAAAGTTATTTTTCATATTGAAACTGTTGAAAATACACAACATAGTAAGTTGATCCACATATGACAGCCTCTGAACTTGGTCATAATCTTATATACAGGCACTGGACTAAAAATACATTCATCAGTCATCGCTCCCAAAATGAATTCAACGGGTCATCTTGTTTGCTATAAATTGATTACAACAATAAAAGAAAATTTCATCATGAACAAGAACATGAACAACAATATCACATTTAGACCAGTGGCTTTCAAACCCTGGGTCGCGACCCTCGGGTGGGTTGCGAGACTTAAAAAATGGGTCGCACGAATGATTTGAGGAAAACGTATATATGTAACAATTATGTTCAAGACTAAGGAAAGAAGCAACTGAATAAATATAACCAACAAAACGAAAGTAAGCGGCAGCCGCCTCACGGCAGAATCAAATGTGTATTTGTGTTTGCGCTCTGTTTTCGCAGCGTTCAACATTGTAGCAAATCACAGACATATCTGTTGATTTCTATATCGCAATGGCCAATCAGAGGAGTTTTAGAATCCACTCACCGCTCAGAACGCGAGTGTTCTTGTTCAGTCCAGAATCCAGAGTTCTGGAAGCTCGCGAATCCTCTCATTATAATGAACAAAGTGTAGAGGTGATGTAAATAAGAGATTAACTGTGCCGTGTAGACAGATTCATTGATTATAGCTGAATTTTCTGAGATCGCGATAAACTGAAATGAGAGATAGCTTTTTAGTGATTAAGGAAGCGCTCTTTTCGCGCTTTCTTTGCTGTATTCTCCATTCATAATTTGAATAAAAGTTTCATTTTTCATGCTTGTAAGAGGACCAATGCGGCGTATTTGCAACAAAGTTTTCAAAGGGAGTGACATTGGCATATTCTCTCAAAATCGCAATGATGTTTATAATGTCTTATAATGTCTTTAATGTTACATTCATTTAGCTGACTACGTGCTATATGTTGTATTAAAAAAAACATAAATGGCATTAATAAAAACACTAACACTGACAAGCTACGCAATATTGCGTTCATAATCAAATGCGATTCATCTGCGATTATGAACGTGATATTGCATAGCTTGTCAGTGATCTACGGCTCTGTGTATTAAATGCCACTCCATCTGAAAGCACGTGATGGAGATTTACCTGTAGCCTACTATTAATCACAGAATTGGCTTTACTGACGAGATGCGCATGAATCAAATGCGATTTATCGTGCAGCCCTTGTTTGTTGATCACAAAGTACAAAGTAGATGAGGAAAACTAGGATGCCGGGTGTATTCAAAGCGCAGCCATTACTGTCTAGAATGCGTGGAATGGTGCGCTGTAATTGGTTGAGCGGATTTATCATGTTCTGCAGAGAAAGGAGACTGGCGTTTGTCGCGGTTTGGAAAAAAAGGGAGAAAACATGACCTAATAACTTGGCGGATATCGTATTTTGCGTCAAATTAAAAATGGACTTTTCAATACTGACCAGATACAATACTGATTTTGGCGGAAACTCAGTTTAAAAAAAAAAAAAGGTGTTTATCGCGTTTTGGAACCAAACTCTTCATATATATATATATATATATATATATATATATATATATATATATATATATTGTTTTGTTTGGGCCAGCATCTCCTCCTCAGAAACTGTATCTAGCAGGCATCCTGTATGTTTGATGGCAGTGATTTGCAGAGTTGAAAGGAATCCAAGCGCCCCAGCGGGTACATGCACAGCCTAGACCTGAGTGCTGGACCGCAGCTCACCTGTCACACTGGCGGCACTGCAGGATGATCTCCTCCTCGTTGTAGTCCTGCTGGCACAACGGGCACGATGCCAGACTGGCGCAAGGGGCACACTGAGTGTAATTATTCTGCCACTCACACCTCAGACCCGCAGACGTGGAGCCGCACTGCGTACAGGACACACACCTGCGGGATGCCAAAGCGGCCACAATGACATTAATCACACACCGCACGACTCCAGTCATTCCAGCCACCATAATCACTGCTCACATCAATATATGACAAGTAAAATAATTATCATAAATAAAGTCTTTTGAAAAAAAAAAAACCTTTTGTTAACAAAGAGTCCTCCATTGTCACTAGCAAGTATTCTTAAATTAACAACAAAAACAAAAAACAGTTAAAGCACAGTTGAAGTAACTGTAACTGTTAACATTAGATTTTAAAAATGTATTTAAAGCAAAGAGTAAATTGTAAACAGACAGATGCATTAATACTAAAAATTTGATTTTATGCGATGTGAAATACCATTTGCATTTCCAGCTCCCATTGGGCACGTTCTGCAGGGGCGGGTCTAAGCAGTAGGTGTGGTAGCTGATGTCACAATCGTCACAGAGCAGAAGACGCCCGGGATCGCTGGCCTGACCGCACGCCTCACACACAGTGCACTCCAAACATCGCCAGCCTTTACTCAGCACCACCTTAGTGATCTGACGAGCGATACATGTCAATTAACATGAGGCAGAGTGCATATGAAGACAAAACAACAAAACTGTAGTTTTTAGCCACATGACAGTGGACTTTTTTCAAAACAGTGTTACTTTTTAGATATTTTGAGGATGTGTCAAATGGTTTTTCCATAAAATTTAAGCCAATGGGTTTTCAAAACAACACGTACCCTACTGACTTTAATTGCAAGAAAATTAAAATAAAATATTATCAAATTTAAATAAATAAATAGAATAAAATAAAATAAACAACAGTGAGACATTAAAAAAAAAAAAGGCCACCTTTTGTCTTCAACAGAAAAAAAGACTGCATTGGAACGATAAAAAATGATGACAGGGTGTTCATTTCTGGGTGAACTATCCCTTTAAGTAAGTAAACTGATTCTAGCTTGACTCTTAGACCAGGGTTGTTATTGTTAACTAAAACAAACCAAAACTACTGAAACATTTTTGGTAACTGAAATAAAGCCAAGGTAAAATAAAATATAATAAATATTAGATGAAAAACTTAAACATCTAAAAAATTCAACTTCTTCAACAGCTTCAAGTTGAAGCATTAAAATTACAATACTGAAATTCAAATGAACTGGAAATGAATAAAAACTAAAACTAAACAACTTAAACAGTTATATAAAAAATGAAAATGACAAAAGCATATAACAAACTGAAATTGTAAGAATTAAACTAAAATTAAAATGAAAAATAAAAATATAAAGATGTATTTTATTAAAAAAAACAATTTTTTTCATGAATCTGATGAAGAAAAGTTTAAAAGAACAACATTTATTTGAAACATAAATCTTTCATAATGTTATAAAATGTATTTACTCACTTTTGTTAAATTTAATGCATTCTTGCTGAAGTATTCATTTTAAAAATGTACTTCTTGCAGAAATGTATTATTTAGGGTAAACAATGCTTACAAACACAATGCTTGAATACTATTAATACAGTGTTGCCTTGCAAGTATTTAAAAAAAATATTTTATACTTAAGTAATTTCAGTGCCATTTTGGTTTGTAGCTTAGTATGCAGTTTTTATTTTTTAATTTTTAATTTAATTTTCTTCCCAGGTCTGGCAACGTTTTTTTCTTTCTTCCTCACCCAGTCATAATTAACACCACCATCAACACCTCCAACAGTACTAGAAAAAAGGAAGGATGTACTGGCCTCATCCTGCTCAGTGTGCTCACCTTTATGTTAACACAGAAGGGGTGGTAACACTGTCCACACTGAGCACAGGCCAAGAGTCGACCCTCCACACCCTGTCCAAAACTCCCACAAACCACACACATATCCTAAAGAAAACACACACACACACACACACACCAGTGTAAGAGAGCAGCAGACTCCACATATCCAGCTGCAGCAGCACAACCACTCAGAAACATTTACCTGCTTCATAGTGAACGTGTCTGTACTAGAGAAAATCACCACTGTATTGTGCATGGCGTTTTCTTCCTCTTCCTTGAATGTGCAAATGGGTTCCATGATGTTTACCTGCAAAGACACAAAAAAACATACAAACAAATGGTATCGCAATTTATCCACTTATCAGAACGAACCATATAGTAGCTGTCAGATAGTGTGACGTACTCCTGGCATTGGGATTGGATGGACTCCGTTCTTCATTCTGGCTCGGCCTCGTCCTCCCCGACCCGTGATTCCCGAACCCCTGGGCCGTCTCCTGCTGGGGAAGCCTGATCCCCGGCCCTGCTGACACCACAGAGAGACCATCAGGGTCATCCTCGCTGCCAGAGAGCCATTTCCATCGAAAAGAAGAGGCTACAGGATTTTGTTTGTGCATTAGCTTCTATTTTGCTCTCTGGGAGCTTTGTGTAACCAGAAGTAGCGTTATAATTTTGATAAATGACAAAACACCTTATTTTAGGGTTCCTTGTTACACGTTACATGCACTTACTATTATAATAACAAGTAATTATGCATATTACATGCAAGTAACCCTAAGACAAACCCTAATCCTAACCCTAACCATATAGTAAGTACATGTAGTTCATTAATATTATTCAGTACTTAAATGTGTAATTACACTTTAACAAGGACACCTTAAAAATAATTGAATATTAAAAAGAAGAAGAAAAAAAAAAGTTTCTTGAGCAGAAAATCAGCATATTAGAATGATTTCTGAATGATCATGTGACACTGAAGACTGGAGTAATGATGCTGAAAATTCAGCTTTGATCACAGGAATAAATTACATTTTAAAATATACTCACATAGAAAACAGTTATCTTAAATTGCAATAATATTTCATAATAATACTGTTTTCACTGTACCTTGGTGAGAATAACAGACTTCAAAACCATAAAAAAAAATTACTGACCCCAATATTTTGCTCTTAAATATTTTAATCTTAATGTAACTACAAACATGTACAGTAACTATATATATATATATATATTTTTTTTTTCTTTTTTTTCTTCTAATTTTTCTAATAATTTGTATAACATTTCCAAGTCTGAAAAGTCTATTTTTTAGGACATTTCCAGTTTTTCCAATGAAGATGTGAACTCCGTCAACAGGATTTCAACCAAGCAAAGAAAAGCTATTTGATAGCATTGCTACAGCTAACCTAAAACTTGTTCAGTAATGTTAAATGATTTTACTAGGCTGACAAACACGTCTGATGTGTGATTAAATGGAGTGATTAAAGAAAGGAAAATGATGTGATGCTCCAAACAGTGAAGGCCTCAACTACTTCTCCTGTCATGTGAAGTTAGTCAAACAAATGAGCAGATTCATCTCATCTTACATCTGTACAGCACTTCAAAGAGCCTTCTTCAAACACTCATGATGACTTAGGCCTCTGCACTGACAGGACCGAGGCAATTTTAACTGGAGCAGGAAACCAGTGTCCAAAGTTTTCTTTCCTCCTCATGTTTATATTTAATGAACGGCCTACCAGCTCAACTTTAATGCATTGTGATCAAATAACCAACCCAAACCAAACACGGCTCTCCCTCAATTTAACTAGCTGTCACAGTGGAGCAACGTTCCCCATAATGACACCAATTTTGCAGAGACTGTGACACTCGGTGTGAGATGGCATCTGAGGGAGGCTGTTAAAGGCCTCGGCCGTGTTATTCCAGCCATTTCACTTCTATTACGCTGTCAGCGCGTTTCCTTTCCTCAGGGGCTGCCATTCTGACTGTCACAATCAAAACCCTTTCCAAGAATTACACTCCCTCCCTCCCCATCTACTGTTCCTCTCGCTGGACCAGCATTTCAGCCCTTCTTTCAACTTCTGCCTCTGCCACTCACACTTGATCGTTTTTAAATTGCTCCTTTCATCATTTGTTTTATTCTACCTGACTGGGCTTAATATTAAAATGTTTTTCAGCTTCTGATGTACCATATTAAATTTTTTTTATTTGTTCCAATTTAAAAGAATGATTTTATCTATCTATCTATCTATCTATCTATCCATCCATCCATCCATCCATCCATCCATCCATCCATCCATCCATCCATCTTGTATATTAGATTTCTAAGACATTATATTATGACGAAGTATGGCTACAAACAAAAGATGATCTATCTATCTATTGTAGCTATATATATATATATATATATATATATATATATTAGGGGTGTCAACGTTAACGCATTAACGCATGCGATTAATCAAAAAATTTTAACGCGTTAATATTTTTTTAACGCAAATTAATCATGTGATAATGCTTGACCCCAACTTCTTCCCGTCATCGCAGCGCGGAAGGTTATCTATCAGTGTGTGATGAGGGTACAGTGAACCAGTGTTGCCAGGGTAACAGCACAAGTGGGTTATTTTGAAAATACAGTCGCGGGAAAAATTACAGAGCCGCGGGTTGCGGTTTTTTGGGCTATTTTTATAATGTACCGCAGCCGCCCAAAGTGTATATAGACAAATAAAAAATTAAAATAGATCATTTTACTAATGTGTATTATAGTTGGAATGTATACCTGGCCACTTAAGAACGGAGAGGCGGTTATAAACATCACAAACAACGTGAGTTTCAGCCAGAGCACATGTTAAGGCTTTTACACAGCAGAAATAAACATGACAACAGCCACTATAGATTATATAAGATAATAAACACACGATCACGATAGGATATGGTTTGTATGTGATTTTTTTTTTAGATGAATGTGTACATCTATGCTAATTTGTGCAGCGATATAAAAGGCTATAAAGAGCATATTTTAACAACAGTAAAAGACCAAATTCCACATGTGATCGCAAAAGGAAGTTATTACAAACAGTTGATGGTGGTTTGAAGTGAGTTCTGAGTAAAAGTGTATTATTAATCTCATAAATTGTCTTATGTAGCATGATGCTAATGTTAGCTCTAATGCACCTGCAGAACAGGTCCAATTCTTCATAATGCGTCAATGCGTTTATTTTGTCATAATACTTCATGTAAGGTCGCAAGAAAATGTTTTGTTGTATTTATTTAGAAATACTTTTGATAATAGTTGGGTAAATGTAAACTGAGACTGAAGCGATGTGGCTTGGTAAACGTTTTATTGCCAGTATAAAGACTGATAATGGCTGAATAAAAACAAAAGAATAATGATAAAAGAATAATAAGGATTATGTCTCATACCTGGCGGAAGTGTGAAAGGTTCTGTTTTCTTAAACTAATCTGTCATGCATTTCATTTCAACACATTTACAGGTAAATCCTAATATTTTAAAATTGCGATTAATCATGATTAATCACAGTCCATGACTGTGATTAACGCGATTAAATTTTTTAATCGATTGACAGCACTAATATATATATATATATATATATATATATATATATATATATATATATATATATATATATAAATTTTATATATCAATTTTAGAATCTTATACAGATTTTTACCAATTTGTAAAAAATTTTATTATTTATATAAAATATACTATTTATATTATTACACATATAAATACTTTTTTGGTATATATATTATACATTTTAGAATCTTATTTATTATATTACTTATCTTATTATATACAGGTGCATCTCAATAAATTAGAATGTCGTGGAAAAGTTTCAGTAATTCAACTCAAATTGTGAAACTCGTGTATTAAATAAATTCAATGCACACAGACTGAAGTAGTTTAAATCTTTGGTTCTTTTAATTGTGATGATTTTGGGTCACATTTAACAAAAACCCACCAATTCACTATCTCAACAAATTAGAATATGGTGACATGCCAATCAGCTAATCAACTCAAAACACCTGCAAAGGTTTCCTGAGCCTTCAAAATGGTCTCTCAGTTTGGTTCACTAGGCTACACAATCATGGGGAAGCCTGCTGATCTGACAGTTGTCCAGAAGACAATCATTGACACCCTTCACAAGGAGGGTAAGCCACAAACATTCATTGCCAAAGAAGCTGGCTGTTCACAGAGTGCTGTATCCAAGCATGTTAACAGAAAGTTGAGTGGAAGGAAAAAGTGTGGAAGAAAAAGATGCACAACCAACCGAGAGAACCGCAGCCTTATGAGGTTTGTCAAGCAAAATCGATTCAAGAATTTGGGTGAACTTCACAAGGAATAGACTGAGGCTGGGGTCAAGGCATCAAGAGCCACAAGGAATTTGGCAACAGTTGTCATATTCCTCTTGTTAAGCCACTCCTGAACCACAGACAACATCAGAGGCGTCTTACCTGGGCTAAGGAGAAGAAGAACTGGACTGTTGCCCAGTGGTCCAAAGTCCTCTTTTCAGATGAGAGCAAGTTTTGTATTTCATTTGGAAACCAAGGTCCTAGAGTCTGGAGGAAGGGTGGAGAAGCTCATAGCCCAAGTTGCTTGAAGTCCAGTGTTAAGTTTCCACAGTCTGTGATGATTTGGGGTGCAATGTCATCTGCTGGTGTTGGTCCATTGTGTTTTTTGAAAACCAAAGTCACTGCACCCGTTTACCAAGAAATCTGGGAGCACTTCATGCTTCCTTCTGCTGACCAGCTTTTTAAAGATGCTGATTTCATTTTCCAGTAGGATTTGGCACCTGCCCACACTGCCAAAAGCACCAAAAGTTGATTAAATGACCATGGTGTTGGTTGGTTGACTGGCCAGCAAACTCACCAGACCTGAACCCCATAGAGAATCTATAGGGTATCGTCAAGAGGAAAATGAGAAACAAGAGACCAAAAAATGCAGATGAGCTGAAGGCCACTGTCAAAGAAACCTGGGCTTCCATACCACCTCAGCAGTGCCACAAACTGATCACCTCCATGCCACGCTGAATTGAGGCAGTAATTAAAGCAAAAGGAGCCTCTACCAAGTATTGAGTACATATACAGTAAATGAACATACTTTCCAGAAGGCCAACAATTCACTAAAAATGTTTTTTTTATTGGTCTTATGAAATATTCTAATTCGTTGAGATTGGTGAATTGGTGGGTTTTTGTTAAATGTGAGCCAAAATCATCACAATTAAAAGAACCAGAGACTTAAACTACTTCAGTCTGTGTGCACTGAATTTATTTAATACACGAGTTTCACAATTTGAGTTGAATTACTGAAATAAATGAACTTTTCCACGACATTCTAATTTATTGAGATGCACCTGTATATATTTTATATATACTATATATTTGCCATTTCAGTTTATATACACTTATAATTGTTTTATAGAATTTAATTATTTATTACTTAAATTATAAACATGATTAATAAAATGCACAAGAATAAATTCATTGCAACAATGAACTAATAAATATGAAATAAATGCTATTTTTAGTGTAATTAATGTTAATAATTACAGTTATAAAAATATTACAAATTTACAAAAATGTAATAAGCTAGTCTGTACATAATTAATTTAATTAAAAGTACACACTTATAGACGAATCATAATTTAAGTGTGAAAATGTCCCCAAACAGTTTTTATGCACAAAATGTTTTATCTCAACTCCAACTAATTTTCATCTCCAGCTAAATCACTGCAACTATATTGTGTATATTCGATATAACACTCACTCGTATAAAGGCATAGAATTACTGTCATATTAATATACACTTAGTCTTCCCTGCTTCCTCTCCATCATCATCTTAATGTAGATGCTGTCTTTTCAGTGACCCTTGACATGTGGCAAATACTATCCAGCATGCTCGTTGTCAAGACACGATAATGCGAGGGGACCTGGTCTGGCCCTGTGCCCAGATGATTATCCGGGCGGCTCCAGCGGCTCAGAAACAGATGGACCTGAAGCCCAGTGAGAGCCAACATGGCCACTGCGCGACCCCTGACCCTCAACACGCAGCACATCTGCTCCTACCCATGGGCTACGGCTTACAACGTCAACACATTCAGAACTCATTTTCATTCATTAGCCCGAGTCAAGCCGGGTCCTGGAAAGAAAAGCACTGTGCATGCTGGGAAAAAAAACCCCGGTTAGGTGTATTATGAAGCCACAGAACATGTTAGTGTTCTTAGCGGTTGTTTCTGACATGAAAAATGCAGCACAGAATTTGTACAGTCCAAATCCAAATCAAAGCTGTCCAACTTGAGCATTGTTATGACTACATTTTCAATGTGTTTGCCCTGCGGCGACTCTCAGATTCTCTGTGTGAAAAGTCAAGGGTCTGCTGTGCTTTATATTTCATACAGCTCTTATTTTCTAGCTCTTCTTTCCCCTGAAAATTACAGTTTATTCCCATTACCTTCTATTGCTTGAAATTTACTATTAACAGTGATGCCAATTCATATCTTACAGAACTCAATTTTAGCATTTTTAACAACACAGTTTGCTTGGGTATTTATTTGGAAACCAAACACCTGGTTGTCGAGACTGAGGATATCTGGGGAAGGTTCATTAAAGAGTTCTAGCTTTCTAAAATTCTTACACCATGTCTACACTGGACGCGATCAGAATTAAATCGGATCACATCAGTTTGATTTCAAAATATTTATTTTATATTTATTTCAATACATTTAAAATATTTCTGAATTCATTTTAATATATATAATTATTAAAAAGTGTAAGAGAATAAATATAAATAAATATATTTTATTTATATACATTTAAAATACATTTAACATCTCTATTCAATTTACTATTTAATATATATTACTTATATAATGTAATATTGATAATATTTATAATATAAACATTTATTTATTTATAATTGACAATTAAATTATTCGTTTTAAATTCTTTAAATTATAAAACAATTATTAAAATATATAAAATAATAATATAATTCTATTTATATGCATTTAAAATATCTTTACATTTATTTTATCATTTATATAATTATTTGAATAAATAATACTGATAATTCATACAATTATTTACATTAATTTTAAAATATTTTAAAATACACTAATATTTATTATAATATTTATTTAATATATTCTTCATTAATAAATATTATTATCAATATACTATCACACTATTATTAAAATGTGCAAAATGTATATACATTTATACATATATATATATATATATATATATATATATATATTTTAAATGTAAATATTAAATATTATATATAATTTATTTATATAATTAGAATTATTTGTTTAAAATGTATATGATTAAAAATCTTAATTATTTAAATGGTAACAAATATCATTTAAAATATGTATATACATTCTAAATATATTCATATTTATTTTATTATTTGTATAAATAATATTGATAATTTATAGTTATTTATTTATAAGTTGTATAATGAAATTAATATTTTTACATTTTATATTATAAAAATATCATTAAAACTTATAAAAGAAGAAATTAATTCAATCCAATAAATTAAACAAAAAAGAAAATAAGAAAAATTAGTGGAAAATACATAAGTCGATCAACTGAAGTTGTGCCAAATCGGCTATTTCCAGTGTAGACAGCTTCACTGACTCTAATGAGAACAGTTTAGTTTTGTCATGTCCGGTGTAGACACAGTGTTAGCTGAACACCCACTGCAGGGCTGCTGTGTAATATTGGGCTGTATTTACCACACGGATTATCCAGGCGGCCGTGCTGTGGGGCTGCCTGCTCTTTGGCCCGTCCCAGCCCTCAGTTGGGTCAAGGGACCATGAGGGGGAGCTCGGTCTGCGGGACACGCTCCACGCTCCCTGAAGATGGGGTGGGTTAGAGAGAGAGAGGAGGAAATGTGGGCGAGAACATGCAACAACTTAAACAGTACAGCCAGCAAAGAAATATACAGATACATGCATGTACAACACAGACATGGTTAACAGAGAATATGACACATCAGAGCTGTGAATGAACTCAAAAAATGACATCTCAGACAAAGCTTTTCCTGAAAAAATACATTCAGTTATACTGCTCTCAAACATGCAAACAAAAATGTTCCTTTTACTGTAATCTGCATATATACAGGTGCATCTCAATAAATTAGAATGTCGTGGAAAAGTTAATTTATTTCAGTTATTCAACTCAAATTGTGAAATTCGTGTATTAATGCACACAGACTGAAGTAGTTTAAGTCTGGTTCTTTTAATTGTGATGGTTTTGGCTCACATTTAACAAAAACCCACCAATTCACTATCTCAACAAATTAGAATACTTCATAAGACCAATAAAAAAAAAAAAAAATTTTTAGTGAATTGTTGGCCTTCTGGAAAGTATGTTCATTTACCGTATATGTACTCAATACTTGGTAGGGGCTCCTTTTGCTTTAATTACTGCCTCAATTCGGCGTGGCATGGAGGTGATCAGTTTGTGGCACTGCTGAGGTGGTATGGAAGCCCAGGTTTCTTTGACAGTGGCCTTCAGCTCATCTGCATTTTTTGGTCTCTTTTTTCTCATTTTCCTCTTGACAATACCCCATAGATTCTCTATGAGGTTCAGGTCTGGTGAGTTTGCTGGCCAGTCAAGCACTCCAACACCATGGTCATTTAACCAACTTTTGGTGCTTTTGCTGGAAAATGAAATCAGCATCTTTAAAAAGCTGGTCAGCAGAAGGAAGCATGAAGTGCTCCAAAATTTCTTGGTAAACGGGTGCAGTGACTTTGGTTTTCAAATAACACAACGGACCAACAGCAGCAGATGACATTGCACCACAAATCATCACAGACTGTGGAAACTTAACACTGGACTTCAAGCAACTTGGGGTATGAGCTTCTCCACCCTTCCTCCAGACTCTAGGACCTTGGTTTCCAAATGAAATACAAAACTTGCTCCCATCTGAAAAGAGGACTTTGGACCACTGGGCAACAGTCCAGTTCTTCTTCTCCTTAGCCCAGGTAAGACGCCTCTGACGTTGTCTGTGGTTCAGGAGTGGCTTAACAAGAGGAATACGACAACTGTAGCCATATTCCTTGACACGTCTGTGTGTGGTGGCTCTTGATGCCTTGACCCCAGCCTCAGTCCATTCCTTGTGAAGTTCACCCAAATTCTTGAATCAATTTTGCTTGACAATCCTCATAAGGCTGCGGTTCTCTCGGTTGGTCGTGCAACTTTTTCTTCCACACTTTTTCCTTCCACTCAACTTTCTGTTAACATGCTTGGATACAGCACTCTGTGAACAGCCAGTTTCTTTGGCAATGAATGTTTGTGGCTTACCCTCCTTGTGAAGGGTGTCAATGATTGTCTTCTGGACAACTGTCAGATCAGCAGTCTTCCCCATGATTGTGTAGCCTAGTGAACCAAACTGAGAGACCATTTTGAAGGCTCAGGAAACCTTTGCAGGTGTTTTGAGTTGATTAGCTGATTGGCATGTCACCATATTCTAATTTGTTGATATAGTGAATTGGTGGGTTTTTGTTAAATGTGAGCCAAAATCATCACAATTAAAAGACCAAAGACTTAAACTACTTCAGTCTGTGTGCACTGAATTTATTTAATACACGAGTTTCACAATTTGAGTTGAATTACTGAAATGAATGAACTTTTCCACGACATTCTAATTTATTGAGATGCACCTGTATATATAACTGTTTCTAGGCTAAAAGAGATGTTTTCTGTCAGTCTAAATAAAGTGAAAGAATGCATGCGCAAATGACGGAAAGAACTGGCGAAACAGCATCGTCTGCTCTAAGAAGATGAGACATGTTTTAAAAATGTCATCAGTGTCTTAAGAGACGATATTTAAAGGTCAAGTGTGTCGTTTATGCAACAAACAGAATAAAAAAAAAAAAAAAAGTGTCCAAACAGGTACAAAGGCCTAAAAGTTTGAGGTCAGTAAGATTTTTTTTAATGTTTTTGAAAGAAGAGTCTTATGCTCAACAGGGCTGCAAAAATACAGTAAAGACAGTAATATTGCGTTTTTTGTATTGTATTGTATATATATTTTGCTCTGTATGTTGTAAAAAAAATATAAAATTAAAAAAGGAAAAAGTAAAATAGCGAAATATTATTACAATTTAAAACAACTTTTCTATGTTAATATATTTTAAAATGTAATTTATCCTTTAGAAATCATTTCTTATTATTACTTATGTTGATACAAAAATACTTTTGAAAACAACAACAACAATAAAAAAACATGGATTTCAGGATTCAAAGTTGAACAGAAAGTTTAAAACAACAGCATTTATTTGAAATATAAATATTTTTTAACTTTATAAATGTCTTTACTGTCACTTTTCCCCAATAATTTAATACATAAATAATGTACAATTGAATAATGAAGTAATGAATAAAAGTACTGATTTATTTAAAAAAAAAAAAAAATCCTACTGACCTTAAAAGGTAGTGCTACTCTAGTTTGTTATTCTCCTTATTTGTTTTATTGCTTGTAATTATTTATTTTTATTACTGATTTTACTTGTATTAATTATTCTTCATTTACATAATTTAATTGAGAAATTAATTATATTTAGTAGTATTTAGTTATAAAATATGAATATTATTTAATATATTTATGAATTATTTAAATAAAACAGTGTCTTCCTTTTTTTCATTATGAAAAAAAAGATGTTCTTTTTGGTTTTGGTATCGTGACAGTAGAGAGAACAATCACACTTTAGTTTGGGAACCAGTTCTCACTATTTACTATGACTTATGCCTCAATAAACTCCTAATTTGCTGCTTATTAATAGTTAGTGAGGTAGTTGTTAAGTTTAGGTATGGGGTTGGATTAAGAGATCTAAAATATGGTCACACAGAATAAGGCATTAATATGTGCTTTATAAATACTAATAAACAGCCAATATACAAGTGATATGCATGCTAATAAGCAACTAGTTAACAGTGAGAATTGGTATCTAAACTAAAGCGTTACCAAGAAGCCTGGCATCAGAATGCGAGTGCTATTTTTGTTGCCATGACAACAGAGACACTGGCTGTCTTGTTTACAAATGCATGTGATTATGTCAGCACGACATCACATGACTCCAGCACATGAAGAGTGCAAAAGAGCAGGCCTCTTACAGCTGCCTAATTCCTCTAATTAATCCGTTTGTGCCTATAAAGTTAATTAATACTTAGCGATCATCCGGAAATCACGATGATGGCTGTGAATTAAGACTTGCTCAATTAAAACATAAAGCTGCTTGAAGTGAAATTAACACGTCGGTTTTTAACCAAATATGCAAATGCATGTATATGCTTGTTGGGGGTAATGTAGTTGCGATGTTTTCTGTCTGCTAAAATAACATCTGATACATTTTTTTTTTCGCTTGTACAATTCAACAAAAGAACAAAATAAATACATCTGACCGAAGAGATAAAAGAAGTATATTAATTCATAGATGTTTTTTTCTTTTTTAGATTCTCGTTTCTTTCTTCACTTGGTTACATCTAAATCTCACTTGGATTTTAAACTTCATTAGTTCTAGAGTTCTAGATCATTAGACATGACATTATTTTTTCCTGGATGCTGGTCTGAATAAAACTGGACTGCAAGGCAGATGCCTTCGGTTTCGGACACAGCCTTTATGAATTAGAGAGTGTTTGTTTAACAGGAAAACACAATCAGAAACAGGACGTGATGCATGAATGATGATCTGATGGCTGAGTATGACATGTATGTGAGATGTCTAATACTGAAATAATCCCTTTTGAATTGATATTTGAAGCCTGTGTCGTCTCATAAAACGTCCAATTTATCAAATGTTTAGTCTATAATAAAGCTTCTAACCCACGGAAGGTTGTTCCAGCACAAAATCAAACTTTTACATTCACAAATCACAAATATTTCCAGTAGAGAGCATGTCTGAGACTGAAACATGTTGGGTTTAGGCTGAAACATATGGAAACATTTTTCTGTCTCTAAGTAAAAATTAAAACAGCTAATTGCATTTGTGAGGTAGAATGCAGTCACTATGAGAAGTAGTCACAATTACAAGAAATAAACTTGCAAAAGTCAGAACTACATGAATTAACATTGCAACTGTGACACAATGTCATAATGAGATAAAGTCGTAATTATGATTAATGCTGCAATTAACGTTGCAATTGCAATTATAACTATTTACAAGAAATAAAGTTGTAATTGTGAGATATTTGGTCACAATTGCAGGAAGAAAAATTGCATTTGTGAGATGTAATGCCATTTTGACATATTAAGTTGCAATTATGAGAAACAACAATGCAGTCATAAGAAATAAAGTCACATTTACAAGAAATAAAGTCACATTTGTGGGATATATTGTAATAATTACTGGAAAAAATTTGCAATTGTGACGTATAATGTCATATTGAAATAAAGTTGCAATTATGATTAATTAATGTTGAAATTATGAGATTTTTTTTTTTTTTTTTTTTACAAGAAAAAGTTGTAATTGTGAGATATATGGTCACAATTACAGGAAAAAAATTGCATTTGTGAGATGCAATGTCACTTTGAGATATAAAGTTGCAATTATGAGAAATGATGCAATTATAAGAAATAAAGTTACATTTACAAGAAGTTGCAATTGTGGGATATATGGTCACAATCACAGGGAAAAAAATTTAGCATTTGCAAGATACAATGTCATATTGAGATGAAGTCGCAATTATGAGAATTAACATTGCAATTATGAGAAAAAAAGTCACATTTACAAGAAATAAAGTCGCAACTGTGAGATATACGATCGCAATTACTGGAAAAAAATGCATTTGTGAAATGCAATGCCATTTGGGGATATAAAGAAATAAAGTCGCAATTATGAGATATATGGTCACAATTACAGAAAAAAAATCATATTTTACAATGTCAAATTGAGATTTAAAGTCACAATTATGATAAATAATGTTGCAGTTATGTGATATAAAGTTGCAACTACAAGAATTAGAGTCATAATTGTGAGATATATGATCACAATTACAGGGAAAAAATGCATTTGTGAAATGCGATCTCATTTTGGGATATAAAGTTGCAATTAGACAAAACAACATTGCAATTATGAGAAATAAAATCACGTTTACAAGAAATAGAGTCACAATTATGAGACATATGGTCACAATTACAGGGGAAAAAATTACATTTCACAATGTCAAATTGAGATTTAAAGTCGGAATTATGATAAATAACATTGCAGTTATGTGATATAAAGTTGCAACTACAATAAATAAAGTCATAATTGTGAGATATATGATCACAATTACAGGAAAAAAACTTGCATTTGTGAGATACAATGTCAAATTGAGATGTAAAGTCGCAATTATGATAAATAAAGTGAGATATAAAGTCAAATTATGAGATATTAACTACTTCCATGTGATGACAATTCTGAAAATTACAAGGAATAAAGTCAAAATTGCAACTGGATATATTTGCTGGTGAGATCACAAATAACGGAATAGAACTAAGACGGACAGGCCAGAAATAGCCAAAAATGTAATTGTATGTTTGAACAAAGCCTATTAATTAACCTAAAAATATACAGAGATCTGCAGGTGATTACATAAACCAAAACACAATTGATCATAAAGTATATGACTGACCTGCTTGACTCTGGGTCTTCCAGGTGAAAACTTCCTCTTAGAGATAGCCGGTTTGCCCATGCCGATTTTTGGAGTGAATGGCATGAAGGCGGATGAAGGCACATTGCTGATGGCTTGTCCTGAGACAGCCTGGGTCTGGGCCTGGAGCTGGGACACCCCATGCCCAACTAAGGGCAAACCCTCAGGCTGCCTGAATGGAGGCTGCTGTAACGACGTCCTCTCCTCCACCAGTGAACTCAGCTTGGCCAAACATCGCTCATCACCATCCATAGTGATGTCCATTTCCTGTGTGCAGCTCTCGGGAATAATGTCGCGCTGCTGCACCATAACATCCGTTTCCTCCTGGCTCTGATCTCCTGGCGTAGTCTTAGCAGTACTAACCTCAGGCTCTACAGTAACTCCATGAGCCATTGTGGAAGGCTCCTCTGTGAAGGAAACCTCCATGGGTTCTTCCTCATGGGAGGTACAGGCTGGAGTTGGCTCTTTGGTGGGTGATAGGTTGACTTTCTGCTCCTCCAGGCAGGGCTTGCTGTCATCCTCATTCTGGGAGACATTTTCCGTGAGTGTAGCTGACGTCTCTGGAGGCTCCTCTGTTTCAAAGGATGACACGAGCTGCTGGACTGTGGACGTCTCTGGAGCTGAATCCAGTTTCTCCTCACGCGGCTCTGAATCTTCAGGACCTTTTGTCTCCTGAGGAGACGCAACTGCAAGAAGCAGAAAAACATTAAAATGACTTCTCAAGGATGCACAAAAATACACAGGGATTTTCCACTGTAGGTCAGAGGGTAAAATTTGACCATAATGTTATTATTATAAAAAATACTAACCATATTGTTATGATTTCATGAAGAAGTAGATTGTTCTAGCCCTTGGGCTTATTTTTCTATTGCTTGAATAGGATTGCAGAAATACTTTTGGAAAGCTGACATATTACACCACATCCAAAACTATTTTCAATAGAATTCTAATTCTTTCATAAATTATAATGAATGCATCATATGAGCTCATATTGATTGAGAGAGTTGATTATTTGTACTGTTTAAAAAAGTGTTTTCTGCACTAAAATACCATTTAAAATGGACTTCTATAGGTAGCCAGGTAAATAAAAGTGGTGAAAAAGAAATTTTGATCTTATACATTCATATTAATTTTAACAAAAAATCTTAATGGTGAATAACTTTTCAGATCAGATTCAACAAAATTTATTTTGTTGGTATGTAAAAGCACACTGGACTATTTAGCATTATATAAAAAGTTATGTATTTAAATACATGCAATAACACAATTAAATCTCCTTAATATACCCTTCATGAAATTACATTAATTAACTGAATTAAATTAAATTACATTTATTAATTTAAAAGTTTTTATCCAAAGTGAATGCCAAAAAAGAAACAACAGAAGCAATTTATCATACAGGAGCCATTAACAACATAAAAATCTCAATATTAAAGCAGGACAGTATACACCAAGAGAAGTCAAACAGCAAACTTTTTTCAGTTAAACTGTTATTTGTCATTTTTTAATTTTTATTTATTTATTTATTGTTAAAGACTAGTTAACGACTAAAACAAAATAAGGTTTTCTCAAATTCTCAAATTTCTCAAATTAAATTTTCTTTATAAGAAATATATAAAATTACACACACACACACACACACACACACATATATATATATATATATATATATATAAAAACTGTATGTACATACACAGACACACCACTATGCAATATCTGAATGCATAAAAGCAAGTCTTGTCCATTTGAATTCTCCTGTGTAAAATCTTCATGTCCTTATTATGTCAAATTATAGAATTAAAACGGGATGTGAATGCTGTTTCATACTGACTTCATTTTTCAAGGTTTATGGTTATGGACTAGTTAATTGCTTGTGGAAGATGAGTGTCTTCAGCTGTTGTTGTCAAATGTTCATCAAACTGTCTGATAAAAACTGCATTTTTTCAACAAATTTATTCTAAACCACTTGTTTTGAACATCCCTTAAAACCTACATATCCAAGAATGGTGGTTATGGTTATAAGGTAACAGCATCTTTGATAACATTACCCATGTATGAGTCACTTAAGGCAAACAGACCAGATGAAGTACCTGAAGTCCGCTCATTTTCCACGCTGTGGTCTGAGGTCTCACTGCACTCTGGCTTGGCTAAATCACCACCAGCGTCTGCACCAGTTTCTAGAGGAGGGGGAAAAAGTCAATAGACAGTCCCGACTTGTGTTATGTAATACAAACTGCTCCAAGCACTAGTGGAAATAATTACAGGATTGGAAAAACAACTCAACAGGGTAGAAAAGTGCAAGTGTGAACGCAGGCACATTCGGCATGTGTGTTGTTCAGAAAACATTGTGCTCAAGAGAATACAATAGCTTTGAGCAATACACAAGTACTGAAAGTAATCTACGCCTTTAATTAGGTCGATTTATCCAGTGTTGTCTTATATACCTGCCGTACGTTTGATTTGTGGCTCTGACTACACTCTAACATGCTTTATTGTCCTCTTGCTGTCTATAATGTCACTCTCTTCTGTTCAATGCATGTCTGGAACAGCAAATTTCCACCTGAAGCACTTAAATCCATTGGCCTTATCGGATAAATCACCTCATATCTCCTCTAGGAAGAGATAACCAGTCATTAGAGATATCACGTAATCACAGAAGACTAAATGACTATCGTCCAGTGCGGCTGACATCAGCTGAGAGCATCTGAGGTAATTAGAGGGCAGGTTTCTTTCTAATCAGAAGAGCAGAAATACATCATGATTCTGATCTGGACCTGTGACTGTTATAATGGAGAGAAGATACGGGATTACGATAATGACTCACACGTCTGGTTGTTCAGCACATCTTTTAATTACAGAAAGAATTGACAATTGCTACTTATGGCCTGTCAGATGAAGTCACTTCTGGGTGATGGGAGACATTAAAAGGAAGAAGATGGTGATACACCCTATTCATTATCAGACATACTGAGAAATGTGTTAACATAGTCATAGTCAGTGTCAAGATATAAGTGGACTAACTTAAAGAGGCATACCATATATATATATATATATATATATATATATATATATATATATATATATATATATATATATATATATATAATTTTTTTTTAACACTTATGTTAGTAAGGACGCACAATATGTCAGTACCATATCAGCTGTCAATTTGATTTTTTTCTTCATCATTTATTGGATTCAGAAATTATCGGATATTTAATTGCTCATACTCATGTTCTATATTTTTACATTTAGTTTACGTTTGCTGTCTTCCAACACTCACTAAAAGTTAATCTTTAAAAACAAAAAAAGAAAGAAAGAAAGAAAGAAAGAAAGAAAGAAAGAAAGAAAAAAAAAACTGTTTAATGTAATCTTTAGCAAATTTCCAAGAATGAATATACATTTTTCATACTGCACATTATAATGTTTAGGGAAGCACCGAATGTTCGGCAACCGAAATCGTTCGGCCGAAAATAGCAAAAAAAAACCCTCTTTCGGTGTTTGGCCGAATAAGCGAAAAGACCGAATAAATTGTACCGAACAATGACGTGACGCGATCAAATAGAGAAGCACACTAATGCAGCAAACACGTCTGCAGTGTGAAAGTATTTAAAACCGTCAGAGAAAGACGCAAAAATCATTACAAGCACGAAGCACCGACAGCGAGAGACTGTTTAGTGCTGCATCTCATGTCTCCGATGAAAAGAGGAAGGGGTGGTTGTTGCTGGTTACTGTATGATGATTGAAATCGCGAAATGGCCTTAAACGATTAGTAAATAAACTGCAGAATGTTATGTTTTCTAATACAAGCACGGATTGTATGTATTCAAACAGTGCTGCACGAGCTCGCGGCGCCAGGGTTCAAAGTCCAAAGTGCGAGGAAAATCTGCGCTGAAACACTGTTACTCGTCATTTGCTCAGTAACATTTTTATATATATATATTTTTTAAAGACACGTGACAATGTGGTACATGCGACAAAAATCTTCCCAAATTCGTAATGAGAATCATTTAAATATCTGCATGCTGTTGTCAACACAAAGAAGCACTAAGATCTTCCTGCGGGTTTCTGCCAAAATAAAATCTAAGAAAAAGCAACTCCATCAACATTCATAAATATTAGTATTGTAATTTTACTGTTGTTCTGTAAAATATAAACAAAAATAAGACAAAAATAATGATAATAATAATTACCCTACAACAGCTCTATACATTTATTATAACCTTTACACAGTGTTCAAATTGGGATATGTAATATTTTCTAATGTTTTAAAAGAAGTAAAGTAAAAAATACATGCCTAATTCAAGAAGGGGGTCTCAAAAATGGCCAAAAAATATTATTTTAGTAACTTATTAATTTTAAGTTAAATTGTGCTTTGTTGGTATAACGTCTGATAGAATGTTAAAAAATGTTCAGTGTTAAGTAAATATTTTTAAATTGTTGTTTTGTAATTGATTTTTATTTTTTTAATTTGAAAAGCAGGACAAACATTATGTTTATTACATAAACATTTTGGCTATTTAATTCATGCAATGGTGAAAAAATGGCAAAATAGGCCTACATGAGGAAAAAAAAATGCGAAAAACCCTGTTCGGTATTCGGCCTTCGGCCCAGTGTTTCATTTTGTTTGGCTTTGGCTTCGGCCAAGAATTTTCATTTCAGTGCATCCCTAATGTTGTGACATCTAAATTTACATTCAGCAAACCAACTGGTTTTAGTTTTTAGTGTATTATTTTTAATTTAGATGGTATAGAATTTAATAGCTGCCATTTATCAGTTAATTAAATATTACTATTTTGGTTTAATTTATTCTTATTTCAGTTTTAGTTTTTATTTTATTTTATTTATTTTAGTGCTTAAACTTCAATTTATTTCAGTTCGATGCCAAGACAACATACATTTATCAACATTCTTGTTCAGTTTAATGGGATAGTTCATCTAAAAATGACAATTCTGTCATCATTTACACACCATCAAGTTGTTCCAAACATGAATTTCTTTCTTTTGTTGAACATAAAAGAACATATTTTGAAAACAGTTGCTGGTCCCCACTGACTTCCACAGTATTTTCTTCCATAATATGGAAGTCAATGGGGACCAACATCTGTTTGGTTACCAACATTCTTTAAAATATCTTCTTTTGGCTATTTAATTTATGCAATGGTGAAAAAATGGCAAAATAGGCCTACATGAGGAAAAAAAAAATGCGAAAATCCGTGTTCGGTATTCATACAGAATTCAAACAGAATTCATTTTTGGGTGAACTATCCTTGTGAGTTTTTCATTTAATATTTTATTTCAGCTTATTTTAATTAACAAACATGTTTTAGTTTTATTTAATGATCTTAATCTGTATTGACCAGAAATTTGTTCAATTTATCCATAATTTTTCGGTGACAGAGAATTTAAGATGCCCAAGTCTTAAAATTTTTTTTTGTTTGTCAATAATGAGTAATTTTTGTTCCAATAAACGGTAGTCTCCAGTCACATCTGATCACCCGCTGCGTTTCAGAGCCATTTCAAATGTGGAGTCGCCATGGTAACCTCCGGTACAAGGTCACGTCAGAAGACCTATGGTCCGATAAGCACATTTTCTCTCATTCATAATCCATCAGGCACATATGGGGTCTTTCTCTGAGGCTGAACACCATTAGACCGAGACATGTCACATAATTCAATATAATATAATGGAGAACGACAGCGCTAGACGGAATAGCCAGCCACACTGGACCAAGTGAGCATCATCTCCAGAGGTGAATGAGGTTAACTCTCTGGTGAGCGATGCTGTAAACAAGCCTCTCTAAAATCAATGTGAGGGTCAAAGACCAATGAGCAGAAGCCTTGAAGTCTTTCTGAAAAGCTAGTTCTTGCAAAAGCAACACCTTCATCCAGCTGCCATCCACACCACCACCTGTTGCAATGTAACTAACTTTAAAATGAAAATAAATAATTAAATAAAAACATATGTCAATAAATAAAATAGCTCAAAAACCTTCTTTACTAATTTAGCTTTCATACTACATGTTAGATTATAAAGTAGGACTGGGCAATAAATTGATATTGATCTTTATTGACAAAAATGAATCCATGATATTTATAATAACAAAAAATAAATAAATAAACAAAACAACTGGTAAAAGACATTGAAAAGAGATTTGGTTCTTATAACATATTCAGAAAATTATAACCAAAAGTGAATTACAACATACTCTATGATAGTATACAGTGGGTACGGAAAGTATTCAGACCCCCTTAAATTTTTCACTCTTTGTTATATTGCAGCCATTTGCTAAAATCATTTAGGTTCATTTTTTTTTTCCTCATTAATGTACACACAGCACCCCATATTGACAGAAAAACACAGAATTGTTGACATTTTTGCAGATTTATTAAAAAAGAAAAACTGAAATATCACATGGTCCTAAGTATTCAGACCCTTTGCTCAGTATTTCGTAGAAGCACCCTTTTGATCTAATACAGCCATGAGTCTTTTTGGGAAAGATGCAACAAGTTTTTCACACCTGGATTTGGGGATCCTCTGCCATTCCTCCTTGCAGATCCTCTCCAGTTCTGTCAGGTTGGATGGTAAACGTTGGTGGACAGCCATTTTTAGGTCTCTCCAGAGATGCTCAATTGGGTTTAAGTCAGGGCTCTGGCTGGGCCATTCAAGAACAGTCACGGAGTTGTTGTGAAGCCACTCCTTTGTTATTTTAGCTGTGTGCTTAGGGTCATTGTCTTGTTGGAAGGTAAACCTTCAGCCCAGTCTGAGGTCCTGAGCACTCTGGAGAAGGTTTTCGTCCAGGATATGCCTGTACTTGGCCGCATTCATCTTTCCCTTGATTGCAACCAGTCGTCCTGTCCCTGCAGCTGAAAAACACCCCCACAGCATGATGCTGCCACCACCATGCTTCACTGTTGGGACTGTATTGGACAGGTGATGAGCAGTGCCTGGTTTTCTCCACACATACCGCTTAGAATTAAGGCCAAAAAGTTCTATCTTGGTCTCATCAGACCAGAGAATCTTATTTCTCACCATCTTGGAGTCCTTCATGCGGGCTTTCACGTGTCTTGCACTGAGGAGAGGCTTCCGTCGGGCCACTCTGCCATAAAGCACCGACTGGTGGAGGGCTGCAGTGATGGTTGACTTTCTACAACTTTCTCCCATCTCCCGACTGCATCTCTGGAGCTCAGCCACAGTGATCTTTGGGTTCTTCTTTACCTCTCTCACCAAGGCTCTTCTCTCCCAATAGCTCAGTTTGGCCGGACGGCCAGCTCTAGGAAGGGTTCTGGTCGTCCCAAACGTCTTCCATTTAAGGATTATGGAGGCCACTGTGCTCTTAGGAACCTTAAGTGCAGCAGAAATTTTTTTGTAACCTTGGCCAGATCTGTGCCTTGCCACAATTCTGTCTCTGAGCTCTTCAGGCAGTTCCTTTGACCTCGTGATTCTCATTTGCTCTGACATGCACTGTGAGCTGTAAGGTCTTATATAGACAGGTGTTTTGCTTTCCTAATCAAGTCCAATCAGTATAATCAAACACAGCTGGACTCAAATGAAGGTGTAGAACCATCTCAAGGATGATCAGAAGAAATGGACAGCACCTGAGTTAAATATATGAGTGTCACAGCAAAGGGTCTGAATACTTAGGACCATGTGATATTTCAGTTTTTCTTTTTTAATAAATCTGCAAAAATGTCAACAATTCAGTGTTTTTCTGTCAATATGGGGTGCTGTGTGTACATTAATGAGGAAAAAAAAATGAACTTAAATGATTTTAGCAAATGGCTGCAATATAACAAAGAGTGAAAAATTTAAGGGGGTCTGAATACTTTCCGTACCCACTGTATATCTTAAAATAAAAACATTTCTATTGTAGAGTAAAATGTACAAAAAATAAAAAATGAAAATAAAATAATAAATAATCATTGTAATGTTTAAACTGTAGTATTATATAATAAACAGTTTCATGAAATATATATATATATATATATATATATACACACACACACACACACACACACACACACACACACACACACACACACACACACACACAGAGAGGAATTAGAAATGCATATATAGGAATTTCATACATTTTTTATTTGTAAGTTCTGTTGTGCAGTGATTTGTTTGTTGTTTCATTTAATTAAATTTTAAAGACTGTTTAAAATGTTGACGTTTAATGTGTGCATTTCATTCAACACATTTTTTCATTAAACATAGAATTCAGGAAAAATAAAACAGAAAACAGATTTTTGGGAAAAAATAAAATGGACTTTGTAAGTGCCTAAATGCCCAGTCCTACTATAATATTTGGTTTGTTTGAGTAGTGTGACAGCCATCTTCTGAACTTGGGTTCACAAGAATGAACTGCACTAAGTATATCTGAAAAGGGGTCTAGTGTTTATTTAATGTCAACTGCAATGCAAGTAGAGTGTATATTAAATTTTAAGAAAAAAGGGAGAGAAATACTAAAATAGCATGGCACAACTGGCACCTTTCCTCCTGATTTCCTCCTGAACAGCTGCCACAAGTCCTCATGCAGGTACTGAGGCTGATAATGGAAACATACTGCGGTTCTAAGCCAAGTAATACACAAAAAGCAACCTGCGGGGGCACAGGGTGAAATCAAACTTGGGTTTGGGTTTCTTCTCTGTTGAATCTTTTCAACTTACAGCCACAGCATACCATGTAACACAAGCACACATGTTCAGGGCGCCCTGTGGCATCCTAAATAACCATGAACCCAGCGTGGGATGAGGCCAGATCTCTCACCTCTGCATCTAGAGATTTGCACCAGGACGAATAATGCTGAAAAGGCCTGTGGGCTCCTGTTCCCCTAAAGGTTGGGGAATTGAGTTACTGACACTGTGCTGAACATTTGTACAGTGAAAGTGGGGTGTTAATGCACCACATACCCAAAGCTGCTTGAACGTAAAGCTGTGATGGTATATTACACATGGAGGAGATTGGCAGGAATGTAAAACTTCCTGCAGATCTGCAAAGTGAGACGGTCTTCAGTCTTCAAGTGGAAAATTGAATCGCGCTCCAGTGAAGACAGAAAGTCATGGAACGGCATGAGGGTGAGTAATTGATGACAGGATTGTCATTTTTCTTTTAATAAGGAACTATTTCAATGAATCACCAGATATTCAAAGGCACATAAGCAACACTTTCAGAGACTTTTTGCCTTCCCCAGGCAAAGTAGGCCAAGTTTCAAATACCCCTTTCCTCAAGACCAGTCCAGACTAATCCAGACAGATCTGAGGCATGTGGGCCTATGGGATGCTTTGGCCTAGTCTTTCACTTCAGCAACTTTTGGCCTGAAGGACTAGGGTGCTTCACAGAGCAACCTCTGTCCTCATGTTTCAAAGACTTCGGGCTGAACTCACAGTTATTGGACCACTGCAAAAATAAGTGAACGGTAAAGACACCAAACCCAAAACCAATCCCATAAGACACTAAAATCAAATAAAGACTTAAAAGATTCCATTTGAAAACCACAAAAATCTGTCAGAAACCAATCCAATAAAAACCCTTTACAAAGATAATTCATTCTAAGGCTAACTAGATTTCTTGGCAGGTAAGAAAGCAGCCAATCTGTAAATTTATAATGCACTCTTAGGAAAAAATGGTACAAAAGCTGTCACTGGGGTAGTACGCTTTCAAAAGGTACAAACATGTACACTTTAGTTAATAATATGTACCTTCAGAACAGGCTAGCAAAACCAATGGAAAGCAAGCCTGCAACCTTTAGCCAAAAAAGCGTAATGGTTAACACTAATGTTGCAGCTTTGGTGGTATGCAGGGAAAGAGACTAGAGGCCATTTTTTAATGGATGTCTATGGAGGAGAAGCGTCACTACACTGAATAAACAGCTTTTTTTGCTTATCATTTAATGAATCGACAGCCTGTTTGCTAATCTTCAACATGTTTTACATTAAACAATACTTTCATTGGGAACCATATGTAGATTTTACCCTAATAAAAATGTTATTTTCTTAAGAGAAGGCAGAGTAGGGAATGTCCCAACAAGTAGGGCTTATTTATAGCATCGCAACCAGCAAATGTGTCGCACTACTATTTAATAATAGATGTTGTGTAATATTGTGTATTGTCTAAAAATATTGATGTTTCTTTCTTTGGTTTTCAGGTTTTACATGAAACTAGACTTGAATTGTAACGACTACTGTGACTATCATGTGTCTTATGTTGATATAATATATTTTAATGAATAAAGTAGAAGAATAATCAAAATTATTTTATTATATTGTGTGTTGTTTAATAATATGTGGTAACACTTTACTATAGGGACCAATTCTCACTATTAACTAGTTGCTTATTAGCATGCATATTAATAGCATACTGGCTGTTTATTAGTGCTTATAAAGCACATATTCTGCATGACCATATTCTACATCCCTAACCCTACCTAAACTTAACATACAGGGTATTCTTTCTGTGGCTTCCAGATTTCAACAAATAAATTACATTTTAGTGACTAGTATCAGTGTTATGTACGCCCGATTTTTTTAAATGAACAGAAAAAAACCCAATCTTAAATTGTGTTCTCTTGGGAAGAGTAATGCCAGGTGACAGATTTTGTAATACTTTTCCTGAAAACTTCCAAAAACTCCATAAATCCCACATGCAGTGGGTTAATTCAGGCACTAAAGTTTGTCTTACCCATCATTTGTTTTTCATCCAGTTGCTTCTCTTCACTCGGCATCTCGCTGACAGGCTGGTGAGGTTCTGCATCTTGAACTTTGGCAGGCTCAGAATCGTTGTTTGATGAAACTGGCTGTGCGTTTTCTTCAGCGTCCACATGTGATTGAATCTCCGCCTGGATTCCTTCTGCATCCGTGCGCACAGGATCTGATTCAAAGCCGGCGTCTCTACAGATGGAACATATGTGATCTTCTTTGGACTGTGGATGTGCATGACCTTCACCTGGCTGCTCACACTCTGGCTGGAACCACCTGAAGAAAAAGAGGCAGCCAATGAGTGACCTTTTCACTGCATAAAACAATTAGGTTCCAAATATGGACTTTCTGGATATAGAACTGTTACTGAACTAGATTACAGATTTGCGATGGAAATGTACCTTTTGCATTGATGGCAAGAAAGCAGGTCTTTGTGGACTTCGGGATCTACGTCGCTGGGACATAAGCAGGGGACGGTGGTGTCCTGTTGATCGCCACAGTTTTGGCACAGCAGGTTGTTGTGGTGCCATTGTTCACTGCTCCGGGTGCCACACTGAACACACATCCGGCAGTTCTACAAACACACGGCTACGATTAGCAATACTGCATTCAAGAAATAGGAGATAATGACAACAATGATGTCTCTCAGAGCCGCCCATACCTTACACCTCCAGCCGTTGGTGGGGATAGAGTCCATAGCCGGCTGCAAGCAGAAAGTGTGATAGCCTTTGTCGCACATATCGCACACTAGCATTTTAGTGTCTTCTCCAGGCTCCCTGAAATATATAAGGACACAATCAATCTAACTAATTCCACCAGTGCATAATTTTTTCTCATGAATACATTCATATACTGTAAAAAATTATTGTAATTTTTACGGAAAAATATGTTGTGGTTAAAAACTTGGTCATTGGCTAACGGTAAATTACCTTAATATATATGGTGAAAAACTGGTAAATCTAATAGGACATTTAATGTAATTTTAGCCAAATTCTCTTAAATTTAGAGTTTATTTTTTTGGAAGTGAAAAACAACAAGTCATCTTTTAAAATATATAAAATATATCTTTTGTTTTGCGTAAAGCATCTTGAGGTTTGCACTTAAATTTTGTTGTACAATTTGTGCAATGACAATAAAATAATTCTGATTCTCATTCTGATAATTTACAGTGAAAAAACCAAATATTCCCAGAATTCACATTTGATGGTTTTTCATTGAAGTAACTGTTTCTTCTTAGTTTTTTTCTCATCAGTTATGAACATTATGGTTTATATTACATCGTATATTGTTAAATTAATGGTCATTGTATTATTTTATTGTTATATGTGTTACCATGATGGTGTTTTGTATTTGTGTGAATGACACTGTGTGCATCTGTTATTACTATTTACTTCAGGTTTTAAAAAAGCTATGTGTAATGAGCTTTGATTCATCATGTGGCTCTCATTACCAGTGATGGGAATAATGGCATTATAAATAAACGGCGTTATTTTTTCAGTAACGAGTAATCAAACAAATTACTGCTTCCCCCGTTACAATGCCGTTACTGACAATAAAATACAGCGTTACTATAATTTATTATAATATTATTATAATTTTATTTTTCAGTTCATTTGAATGGAAGCGCAGTGTAGCTGTATTTGACGTACCGTAAACTCTAGTTTGAATGTGCACAGCTCGCCGTCGCTTTGTCTCACACGCACAAAGAAAGATACAGAGCAAGAGAGTCTTACATAACATGCAGAATTGACGCGCTACATGTAAACGATATTGTTTGTTGTATTTTCCTGTCAAAATAACGGAGTTCCTTTGGAATTCTTCAGCTTTTAAGAACTGCCGGGTTCTCTGGTAGTGGGTGGAACTAATGCGCAAACGACAATCTCATTGGCTGGCGCTCACCTATTATTGTCCCTGTTTTGATTTCAGCAAATCAATTCGAGCGGACGCAGACTACGTGATTAATATTCATGAACCCAGCAGCTTATTAATCCTTAGCACGTTTTATATTGTTATTAGTAGTAGAATTCGTAGTAGTTTTGTTATGTTATCAATTTTTTCCCCCTTTTTTTATAGAAACACTATGACAAACAACATCTTAAGCACCACCACCAGTCCTAAGTTCAGTCAACATGAAAAAATATGCATTCATACTTGGTTATTCTAATTACTAAAGTTCTATCATCATATAATGCTAAATGATCATAATATCATATTATAATGCTTGACTGACTGATGCTAAGTGTCAGTGGATAAATAGTGTAGATTAATGTACAATGTTTTATAATAATAATTTATTCTATTTAGAGTCCATTTCATTAATTTAACATATTTAATATTGGGGGCATCCAAGTTATTTGACATTTAAACTTTTTTTTTTTTTTTTAAAGTAACGCAATAGTTACTTTCCCTGTAATTAGTTACTTTTATAATGATGTAACTCAGTTACTAACTCAGTTACTATTTGTGAGAAGTAACTAGTAACTAGAATTAATTACTTTTTTAAAGTAATGTGCCAAACACTGCTCATTACCATCTGTGTTTCTGATGGTTGTCAATGTGTATTATAAAGGTACAAAAGAGAGTTTAGTACTTCAATAGGTTGATAAAATGTGAAAAAAAAGCAAAACGCCTAAAATGTTGCTACTGTATTTTGTACAGTAAAGTTCTGGCATCCACAGCTGCAGTTTTTAACACTGTATGTTTGTTACCCCACAGAGTTTTACACAACATATAACTGAATGTGTCTAATTAGTGACTATACATTAAGCCCACATGAGACGTGAGCAGGTGTCTGTTTATTCCACTAAAAAGCAAACTAGTGCAACCTCAAAGGATGTATGAGCAAATAAAGCTACTGAGCTATTGAGGATGGCTCTACAGGAATGAGTAATAGCGCAGGCACGCAGCACAGACTGGGGAGAATAAAAGGCAAAGCTTGGATGCAACTCACTTGCATGTCTGACAGACTTTGCACTCGGGGCACTGCCAGCCTGCCCTCTTCAGAGGAGTGACACTGATGTCCAAACACATGCCGTGGTAGTGCAACCCACAGCTGGTGCAAAAAAGCTGGTCCAGGAGATCCCCGGGGCTGTCGCACAATATACAGTTTGCCTCTTCTTCAACTGAGAGAAAGAAAGATAAATGAAAAATCAACGTAAACCTCATTTATCATTTAAATCCAAGGTCCTAGTGCACTATTAATGCACATTATCCCCACTTTAAATGACCTAATCCAATTTCCAATGACTTTTAGAATTCAGTTAAATAATTATTTAATTATATTAAACATCCAGTTAAATATCCAATATTGATGATATGATAAATAATAAAAATAATAATAATAATAATAATAATGATGGCCGATAACTGATATGCACTGTGAATCCCTACTCTAAAAGATAACCTCTGACATTTTTAATATCGGCATTATTTTTGTTGTCTGTTCACCAGTGAGATCCTCTGTGATTTTCAAAACAACAAAAACATCCAGGAGATTCAGACTAAGCCAAAATTACTGACGAGTATCAAATAGATGTGACTGACATGCTATCAAAGTAAATGTACGTGGTCATACACTGCTGTACTTTTATTCATCAAGGAGGCATAAACTGATCAAAAATTCTGATAAAGACATTTATAAAGTTGCAAAAGATTTCTATTTTTAAAATGCTGTTCTTTTGAACATTCTATTCAGAGAATTCTGAAAGAAAAGTAGCACAGTTTCCACAAAAGCTTTAAGCAGTTAACACTGATAATAATCAGAAATGTTTCTTTAGCAACAAATCAGTATATTAGAATGATTATAGAAGGATCATGTGACAATGAAGACTGGAGTAATGATGCTGAAAATTCAGCTTTGCATAACAGGAATAAATTACAATTTAAAATATACTAAAAAAGTAGAAAACAGTGATTTTAAATTCTGATATAATTTCACAATATGACAATTTTTACTACATTTTTATATATCAAAAAAATGTCTTTCAATGTCTTTTTTGAACTTTCCAATGACAGTGTATGAATCTGAGTTTGAATGAATTGTTTTATTCGAATGAATGAGTATTAATCAATGCTCCTTTTGAACTGGGATCTGGACTCTGAAAGTTTTTATAGTACATCAAGGTCTTGCTTTGAAAGAGCGCATAAAAAGACAAAAAATAAAATCGGTTCTCACATTTGCTGACGGCCAGCTCAATGTGCTCTGTGCACAGGACAGAGCGCCTCCTGAAGTCCTGAAAGGTGCCGGCGGCCCCCGCGCAGGGGTAATGGTACGAGCGATCACACCCCTCCTCACAGCACTTGATGGATGCTCCAAGGCGCTTACAATATGCACAATGCTATAAAAGAAAAGAGTCATAATTGATGAGACACTGACAATGCAGACTCCAGTTTTGACACTAAAACATGTTAAAAGAAGGCCATCAATTATTTTCACAGTCTACAGGTGCATCTCAATGAATTAGAATGTCGTGGAAAAGTTAATTTATTTCAGTAATTCAACTCAAATTGTGAAACTCGTGTACTAAATAAATTCAATGCACACAGACTGAAGTAGTTTAAGTCTTTGGTTCTTTTAATTGTGATGATTTTGGCTCACATTTAACAAACACCCACCAATTCACTATCTCAAGAAATTAGAATACTTCATAAGACCAATTAAAAAAAAAAAAAAAAAAAAAAAAACATTTTTAGTGAATTGTTGGCCTTCTGGAAAGTATGTTCATTTACTGTATATGTACTCAATACTTGGTAGGGGCTCCTTTTGCTTTAATTACTGCCTCAATTTGGCGTGGCATGGAGGTGATCAGTCTGTGGCACTGCTGAGGTGGTATGGAAGCCCAGGTTTCTTTGACAGTGGCCTTCAGCTCATCTGCATTGTTGGGTCTGGTGTCTCTCATCTTCCTCTTGACAATACCCCGTAGATTCTCTATGAGGTTCAGGTCTGGTGAGTTTGCTGGCCAGTCAATCACACCAACACCATGGTCATTTAACCAACTTTTGGTGTTTTTGGCAGTGTGGGCAGGTGCCAAGTCCTGCCGGAAAATGAAATCAGCATCTCCATAAAGCTTTTCAGCAGAAGGAAGCATGAAGTGCTCTAAAATGTCCTGGTAGATGGCTGCATTGACTGTGGCCTTCAGAAAACACAATGGACCCACACCAGCAGATGAAATTGCAGCCCAATTCATCACTGACTGTGGAAACTTCACACTGGGCTTCAAGCAGCTTGGATTCTGTGCCTCTCCAGTCTTCCACCAGACTCTGGGACCTTGATTTCCAAATGAAATGCAAAATTTACTTTTATCTGAAAAGAGGACTTTGGACCACTGAGCAACAGTCCAGTTTTTTTCTCCTTAGCCCAGGTAAGATGCTTCTGACATTGTTTCTGTTTCAGAAGTGGCTTGGTAGCCCTTTTCCTGAAGATGTCTGAGCGTGGTGACTCTTGATCACTGACTCCAGCTTCAGTCCACTCCTTGTGAAGCTCTCCCAAGTGTTTGAATCAGCTTTGTTTGACAGTATTCTCAAGCTTGTGGTCATCCTTGTTGCTCGTGCACCTTTTCCTACCCCATTTCTTCCTTCCAGTCAACTTTTCACTTAATATGCTTTGATACAGCACTCTGTAAACAGCCAACCATACAGTAATGACCTTCTGTGAACTACCCTCTTTGTAGAGGGTGTCAATGAGTGTTTTCTGGACAACTGTCAGATCAGCAGTCTTTCCTATGATTTTATAGGCTATTGTGTAACCATTTTGAAGGTTCAGAAAACCTTTGCAGGTGTTTTGAGTTGATTAGCTGATTGGCATGTCACAATATTCTAATTTGTTCAGATGGTGAATTGGTGGGTTTTGTTAAACGGGAGCCAAAATCATCACAATTAAAAGAACCAAAGACTTAAACTACTTCAGTCTGTGTGCATTGAATTTATTTAATACACAAGTTTCACAATTTGAGTTGAGTTAGTGAAATAAATGAACTTTTCTACGACATTCTAATTCATTGAGATGCACCTGTATGGTCCTTAACTGAAACTTTACATGCATTAACTGCTAGTCACATAATTAACATTCAAGATTAAATGTCTGGCAACTAATATTAAAGCAAACAAATCTATACAATGAGACATGAAAGCTGACAGTGTAATGCCTGTGGTCAGACTAACAGCTAGGGAAAGCTGAGACATAAACCACAATGATGACAGACTGACGGATGTGTAATTATCCCATCATGCCTGTAATCTCCCACAGACCACAGACGAGAGGGCCAATTCAGGAAACGGTTGCACCACTATTGTGCGCAGAATCTCACCGCCATGTATTGAAATGAAGTCACTGTCATCTAGATGTACAGTAAGTCAAGTGCACTTTTTGCATATGAAAGAGCAGATTCAGGTGTGTGAATGAGAATGATGCAGTCACAGAAAAGTACAGCACATTTCAGTAATCTACTGAACCCTCCATTGAAATATGCTCAGACCCAGCCTGCAAACTGGGCACTGCACTGTGCAACACTAATTTTGAGGTGTGGGGTCTTTTGAGAGGCCTTTATACAGATAAGCATAATTCCTTTATTGAACTGAGAGTTAAAACAACTCAGACAGAATGTACAAATAAACAATGTTATCAGCATTTAATTTTTAGTCCATACTCTCGCCATACTCATATCAAACTTATCAAACGCTCATCATATTTAAACTCTGATCATACTTAAAAAGTAAATGTGAATTTTCATTTCAACAATCCCTCTCGTTATACTTTTCAACAATCATGTTCTCATCATAATTTTATTTTCACTACGCTTTTCATCATACTTATCAAACTCTCAGCATTACAGCTGTCAAGATACTGGAATTTCTAACTCTGATATTATACCTTGAAAAATGCCAGTATTCACTACCAATATTTTCAATATTGAATATCAACATTTTAAAACCACAAGGAAAAAACTGCCACAATATTAAAGGCATAAAATTTGAATAGTATCTAGGTTCTTTTAATTTTCAAATTATGAAGTATTTTCAATAAAACTAATACTAATAATACTAATAAAAACAACATTCTTCCTCTTCTTCTTCTTATTTCTAAGACTTGGGGCCAGATTCACTAAACAGGGCAAATAAGCGTTAGAACGCAATTCCATAAAAGCACCGATGGGAGGGGAAAATTCTGCGTGTGATTTACTGACAATGTGGACATTAAAGAACACAGATGCAGTCAGATCATTTCCATAATGACCATCGCAATCTACCAAGAGCAGTGCAAATTACCGCCTGCTTTAAGACATGCTTTTTTGGCCGTTAAATAACGGTGCAAATACCAGTAATTTGATGATCGCAAATGTAAATCCCATTGCGTGATTCATTTTAATACTGTACTCCCATAAATTTTGCGTCTGAAAGTGTCCACGCCTTTTCAGCGCTAATTCTTCACTGCGCGTCTTTAGTAAATTCTGACAGTACTATTTTAACGCCCAGAAAATTGTATATTATTATTATCAAATTTTAATATATCAAAATATTAATTAAATTCAAATATAATTTCAAATACAACTACTCCGTAAAATCAAATTTTAATATTTCAAAATATTAATTAAATTCAAATATAATTTCAAATATTCAAATATATGTATTTATAATTTATATACTTTATAGTAGTAAAATTACAAATATATATGCGCCCTATTTTAACGGTCTAAAGCCCACGGCGCAGGTGTACTTAGGGTGTGTCCGAATCCACTTTTGCTAGAATAACGACGGGAAAAACGGTTGGCGCGCCCGGCGCATGGTCTAAAAGGATTGTCCCTATTCTCTTAATGAGTAATGGGTGTGTTTTTGGGCATAACGTGCAATAAACCAATCAGAGTCTCATCTCACATTCCCTTTAAGAGCGAGTTGCACTCGCACCATGGCGGATTCGCTATTTAAACGGCAGAATTTTCAGGCGCAAAGACTGAACGCGTCTCCAGAGAGCAAACGGATACGTAGGCTAATTCTGATACACGCAATGACTATCCATTATGACATGTAGGCATTTTTATATTTATGTAGCCTACACAATAATAATCTTTTACATTGTAATCCTTTCATTTTTAATATTTGGCATGTTTGTGTGCTGCTGCGTGTCCCTGTGCGTGTAATAAGCAGAGTGTACACGCGTTGTGAACCCGCCTATATGTGCATACATAGAAACCCATTGACTTAGGTTTCAGTTGGTCAATGGCGCGGTCTATTTCAGCTGCCTCAAAATAGCAACGTGCCACAATGTGCCTGAACACACCTCCTTTTCAGACCAGCACGCCAATGGGCGCACAAATGGGCTCAAATGCATTTGCTATTTAAACAACGTGGCACAGGACGTGAAAATGGTAACTGTGTCGGGCTGAAACTAGCAAAAAACACTTGCGTCGCGCCTGGCGCCGCATTGCACCAGGTGTATGATAGGGGCCCTTGTCTTTATTTCAATAGTTAATCTTTCAAGGGTTCATTTTGACGGAAAAGTGCAGGTTTTAAATTAAAAACCTTAACTAAAATCAGAAATGCAGCCTTGGCAACTAACTGAAATAAAATAAGTTGAAGATGAAGTACTAAAGTCACTAAAACGGAAATAAAAAAACAAAGCTAAACAGAAATGTCCACAAAAAATTAGGAAATTATGCGACTCTGAAAGTAAAACATAACTGGCTCACACTGCATCCCCAAATACACTTTTAGCTCACAGCACATGCATAGATATGGTTCACTTCATTTACAGTTAAAAGAGGTGCTCTGAGATACTGAAAACACAGATATCTGCTCGCGTGTGAGAACACAGTGACGCATTTCACTCTGAAACACACAGAACAACAGACTACATGCTTATTTGATTAAAATACTCATACTACAGTGTGTCAACTTGATGTAGAAAGAATAAGAAAGTGCAGCTGGTAATAGTGCATCAGTACTTTGAAAATGAGTATTGAAACAGTACTGAATATTCAGAATCGATGTGCATCGTAAAATCAACATTTTTGACAACATTACTCACAATACTCACATATATACCCTCATCAAGTACCTGCATCTGCCCACAGTGCTAGACAACCACTGCCAAAAACCAGCAGCTGGAGCATGCAAGACCTCCAACAACCCACAAGAATTGTGAAATAATAATTGCTGTTTACAAAACAACTGTCACTGTGGCCTCTCTGCGAATTACATAATCTTTTGAACCTGTACTACGAGTTAGACGATTCCTAATCAATATTCAGGGACAGCAAAAGCGTGTAATTCCTCACGCATCTCAGCTCTACAGTGGCCTATCATTAACTGAGTAACAAAGACATTACAGGTTCTTTCATGGGTCAGGTGATCTAATTGTACTCTTCCCTAATGTTAGGTTCCATTTGGCATAAAGTATAACTGTAACCCATAACAGCTTCCTGAAAAAACGTACGTATTTCCCTCTGAACACCAGCACTAGGCCAGTGTTCCTTTTTCTATTTGAATCGATCTGTTCTGCGTCTCTGTCCATCGTCCTGCTTAATGAGCTGCTCAGAAAGCAGCTGTCCGCTAAAAGTCAAGCAACACTGCGAGATGAGTCCAGACGTGACACGCCGTCAGCCCTCATGTTTACAGCTGCTCTCCGCATCTTGTTAACTGCGCATTTTGTTTCGCACCTACAGCAAAAGGATTGCGATAAGGCGTGCGGTCAAATGGAGCGCCACGTGATTTACGCACATCCATCTAAGGGCGAATCCACTCCATCTGATGAGCCACCTACATGAACGTTCAATTCACACACAGCTCTGAACTGGCATTTACTATTAAACGCAGCATTGCTGTTAATTCACGAGATCAAATGGCAGAGCGCCATTAAGGAATGTGATTGGAGAGGGTCGCTGCACGGGGGGTGTTAAGTGATGAAGCCGATGACGCCGCAGCCCCTTTGAGTGCCGTGACCTTTTCTATTTCACAGCTGATCAGCGGCGACCTTTAGCAGCCAGTTAGAGTCGTTCTCCTGCTCTAGCCTTTCACAGAAACACAGCAGCTCGGCCATACGAGTCAGCAGGTATATGAGGAGCCCACAACCCTATCAGGTTTCATTAGAGTGACATTAAACAAGAGCAAGATATAAACTAAAAATTATGTCTGGGCAGAAATACTGCATGTACACGGAAATATATAGATTGCAGAAATGTAGAAATAGTCTACATCAAGTTAAAAGAATAAATAAATAAATAAATAAAAAACATGGGGTAGATTTCAGAGTGACTCTTTAACATTCTGTCAAGGGTCTACAGATGAAAAATGGCACATTTACAGCCATGTTTATTAATGTGCAAAAAAGAGACTAGATTATCCAAAAATAGTAATTATGACATAATTATATAATATATAAAACAGCTTAATTTCAACAAAAATCATAAATTACTATAAAATTACATATGTTGTTATTAACTAAAATTATTACAATTGTTTTTGTTAAAACAAATAAAGCTGAAATAAAATATAAACATTAGATAAAAACAAACGAAAATTAGAAATGTTGCCTTGGCAACAAAATGAAATAAAATGCATTCAACATGAAGTTCTAAAATCACTAAAAGTACAAATGAATTAAAAATAAATCAAAGCTAAATAGAAATATTTTTTAAACCAAAAAAAAACAAGTGAAAAGCATTAACATTAAAACATTAAAACAATAATATTATAATGAAATATACAAAGGTAAAAGCTAATTTTATGAATATTAATAAATAATATAATAGTATATAAATAATACTAAAATAATTATTTTAAAATTACTTGTGATACATTTAATATATGGGATTTTGGAACTGAACAGGACCAGTTTACATTATCATTGTTTATATGCACCAATATGACCATTTTGGTGGAACATGATAAATGGTGAAAAATTCAGCATTTTTTCTAAATGAATTAAAAATAAAGCACTAAAAACTAAATTCAATATTTTAAAATTAAATGTACTTTTTTTTCAATAATCAGAAAATTAATTTTGAGATTTGTTTAAGATTACATTTAACAGTGATATTAAATTATTAATTTAGTTATTAGTTTTTAAAGATCAACTAAGTTTGCGCAAGATGACGGTCTAAACATAGAAGATGATGTCTAAACATAAAAACAAAGAAAAATGATCATGCACAATTAAATATCCCAAAAAACTGACTGAAATAAAATATACATTATATATTTATAAAAAATAAAAAAAAAACACTAACACCAGCAGATAATAGAGACCAACATCAAAAACACAACATATTCTGGTGTCCAATTATGCTAGAAGCCATATAGGACAAAATCTTAAAACAGCTTCAGGAAAGAGCTGTCATGGATAAAATTAAAATACAGACACATTATGGTCAATCAGCAAAAGGAAAAAAAACCCGCACTTTGATGCAGCCATTAAGAGAGCTGAGCATTTTAACCCTCATTTGCATAACCTTTCAAGTACTTCAGTGAGGTTTTGTAATATTTGCATAAAGTTTACAGCCATTACTTTATTCACGAGTCCTCGCACACTTCAGCCAAGATAAACATCAGCTAAAGCAAAGATATCCCAGCATACCTCTGTGCTCCCTGAGTGGATGGCTTTGTCCACGTTTAGCAGTGATTGATCCTCCGCTTGACACACAAAATTTGACCACAATGCGCAGCTCTGATGAGTCCAGCACTGACCTGCAAACACAAGAAAGTTGGAAATCAGTATATTATATCCTTTCTTCTGTTTAACACAAAAGTAGACATGTTGCCTGAGCTCTCATTTAGTGTTTCAAAAGAAGACAGAAAGTCACACTGGTTTGAGCAGCAGAGTAAATATAGTTATTGGCAGAAAAAGCCATTAAAGTTTATTTTAATGGACTAACAATTTCAGTTCCTCATCTCAAGTAAGTGAGATGTGTCTGACTACACTGTCTAGTTTCAGACTGTTTCCTGACAAAAGCCTTCAGGCTGTGTTTTTTAACTTTAACTTTAAATCATCCTCTGTACAATCAGTGGAAAAAGTAATTTGAACATATTAAAATGGATTTCAACTTGATATGAGAGAGAAAAAAACTTGGTTTCTTTATAGAAATCCCACTGCTTTATATAATAGCTTTTTTCTGTTATTACTTACAAGAAACACTCTAAATTACAGTCTAGGCAACATCTTTTCTATAGTTAGCTTTTCTCTGCCTTTGCCTTGGTAAAGTTTTTTTTTTAAAAGTTTTTTACCCGACTCATCAAAGAGTATTCGGACGTCAATGCCGTCCGGCAGGCCGACGTGGCGGAGCTCATCCCAAAATCTGCCTCCTCCTTCCTCGGGCCCGACACTGCAGGACAGAGACAGACTGATTAGAGGTCATCCGGTTTGGTCTTACACCATATCACAAGTATAATACACAAAAAACAGAAGAGAGGGGCGGGGTGAGCAGTAGCTCATTAGCATTTAAAGAGACATGCACCGAATAGGCTCGCTGTGAACAGAGCTGTTTTTGACACGGTAAAAAGGGTGCTGTTTTACATAACCATTGAGGAATTTTAACCAAAGTATGTTACAGAAATTTCATGAAGACCCTAAATACAGTTCAATGTCTCCTTTAATAGCCTGACACCTGTTTACACCAGACATGAGCATTGCGTTGCATCATGTCGAAATAAACAGAATCCATTATTATCACTGACGTTGTCTATACTAGATACAATATACAATTTCAGACATATTTCATGCACTTGAGCTACTTCCGACAACAGGACAAATGGAAGAGTAAATCAACATCCATTTTAAATAGTATGTTTGCATCTGTACAGCGTCAGGACCAATGGATGGCTACACTGAAAAAAGCCTATGCATATGCGTTGTCGTTACTCTAAAGAACATTTTATACTTGATTCGACTTAATTTACTTTTCGGTCTTGTCATTGAGCTAAAGAAAATTATTTAGTCAACTGGAAGTAAAACTCATTTTTTGTTGGTGTAATTTAAACTATTTGCTTCACATCAAATCAAAAATTTTACATTGTATGAAAACCACATGACCACTGACGTTCGTCAGTGACTAGGTTCGGCTTGAGAATTTTCTGATCGACTGCCATCTTTTTTCCCTGCATCAAGATCACGGCTGACACACACTTCCACAATATCGGTGAGTAATTATACAAATAAGTTTAAGTTTATTGTTACTACAGTTGATATATATGTATATGATGATTTTGGCTAAGTTAACTGCTTAGTGGGTGTGTTTTGTCACATGTACACGTACTGCGACGGATGTCCCGAGCGCTCGTCAGCGTCGCCCTGGAAACCAATGAGGATCACCTGCACGTCCTCGTCTCGGGCTGGCGGGGCGCACCTGAAGCTCGTCACGGCTGGGCTTGATAAGCCACCGCAACACACACGCTGGGGAGACATGTCTCCAGAAGACTCCACGCTGACTCTTGATCTGCATTTATTCCAGAAAGCAGCCTTTGACCGGCCAGCCCCTGCACACGAGCACGGCACGGAGGACAGCCACTGGGAAGCTCAGGCATCGATCTCACGAGGAGCACGGAGCACCACCCCACGCCACTGACACACGTTTGCACCCTAAAATCCTCAATAAACTCACCCTCCGGGGCATTTATTGACTACCCCTTGTCGTGTGATTCTTCACCCCGTTACAGTACATATACCCGCGCATCTTTCTTTGTGCAGATTGCATAAAGTTATTGACATGTTAGAGTGATCAAAAAGCATCAAATCAATGAAAATAAAGAGCTTGCTATTTTGAAAAGCGATATTCGCCGCAAAACCGAACTGAAATCGTTCATTTTAAAATGGCTCTCTGTCCTCGTGCACCTGAAGCGTGCACACAGAGACGCGCCTGTCAGCAGTATTTTCTGCCGTTTGAATCACCAAATATACATAAAATATGTCAGGATCAGAACGAGTCAGACAAAGTTAAGATTCGATCAGAACATTGAAACAACCCAAAGAGCCAAATTCCAGAGAGGCCCCAAGGCTGCAACAGGATGCCATAAATCAGATTCCTAGCTCCAGCCCGTCTGAAGAAAACCGTACCAACAAGCCTCTTTCACAGAACAGCTTGCAACATTCAAACAAAAGAACACTTATTGACAATTCTAATGAAGGAAGGAAACTGTCAAATATGAGGCAAGTAATCAGGACTGATGGTCAAAGAGATGGCCGTTACATGTAAATCTGTGATCGAAATCACGAGCTAGAGACTTCATTGGGTGGGTCACCCCAGCTCTCCACATAGAAGACAAAGACTGAGACTGGAATTCCTTAGGAGACCTTTTAACCTCTCTAGTCTTCACAGAACATGTCCTTATGTTCACAGAACGGTACAGAAACTGCCTTTTCACATATAGATGCACCAAAATCATCTTAAAAGGACTTATGAGACTTATCATGTTTATGCATAACCCCATATATCATGTATGTAACCCACACAATTAACTATCATGTTTTAATCACATATTATGTATGTCTTTTTAATAACTAGGGAATAGCTTAAGAGTTAATATTCATGTTTGGTATGTATGAGTTTGAAAAATCATGCTTTAAATGTTTCTTCCAATCAGTTCTTTGTCAAAAGTATCATAGTCGTGGTAGAGAAATCATGTCCAAAATTATACTTTACAGGAGCGGGACAATTCAGACCATATGACTGATAAGATAACATTTTAGATTTATGAATGGGGAGGAGAAACATACAACACCACGAGCCAAGATCATTTCTAATTGGTCAAGACGTCCAGATAGGACGGTCTAGAAGCCGAGTTTAAATACTCAGGACACCATCAAACTCTCTCTTCCTCTTGGTTCCTCTTGTGCTTCTTCTTCTCTTTTGCCACCGCGTTTTGACGCTGCTCTTTGAGCGTGCTCTGGCCTACGTGCCAGCTGCCAACACAATGAGAAGAAAAACCATCTAGTCTCGTTACATTCTTTTATTCTTTTACTTTAATTTCTTGTCTTTCCGTGAGAGTTTGTTAAGTTAAGTTTGCCGCAAAGTCCAGCTTCGACTACACCCGCCCAAACTTCAACCAGACCAACTCCGCATAAAGAGCCAACGCCCAAGACATCACTACAAAAGACCACTGAACTCAGCCAATCAGCAACCTCGGGAAACCCCTTTCTCCAAAGACGACAAGGACACAAGGGAATCCCTTAAGGCAACACAAGCTAGTACAACCTCCAGACTTTTGCTGAGTCGGTGCAGTTTAATATAAATTTTAGCCTCATTGAGAAAATCAATGCGAGGGTTAATTAATTGATTGATGGTTGTTCAGGTCTATGCAATTGCACATATTGCTGTAAACTTGGGATATCACATTTCATTCTTTAAACTTATCCTTTCCTCACTTTCTTTCTGCAACGTGTGAATGTGTGAATGCGTGTGTTCATGTGTTAGATTAGATTAGTTTACATGTCTTAGGTTTATATAAATAAAGTCTTATTTATATTGAAAAGATATGTATCTTGTGTTTTGTGCTTACAAGTTAATGTCTTAATCTGCCGATCTTGTTACTGTGCTTATTAATAGTGTTTTCACTATATTTTGGATTGTAATATCCAGTGCAGAGTTGATGTTGTACGGCTCGTTCAGTGACTCGCTGCCGACTCAGTGATCAGCCGTGAAACAGTGATTCTGTTCAAATTCCCTATAAAATCATAAATGATTTCCTTTGAGCTAAATTGACTTGTTTCCCTTATATATATTACGTATTTACAAATTTTTACATTGGATCCATGCATTCAGGTGTAAAGTTAAACAGCTTCCCTGCTGTCCCTGTCATTAATCAAACAATAAAAGAAAAATACGGATGTTTAATTCATGAAGTAAAGAGATTTCTTTTTAAAACATTTGGTTAGTTTATTCAGTAGTATTTCTCATTATTGTTAAGCACATTTGTATCTATCTGTTGTATTTCCTGGTCCTGTTGCTTGCTCGAATAGTTCATGTGTATTAGTCTACTGTTTAAAATGATGCTTTTATTTTCCTTTAATCCACATGGTAATGGCTGTCATTGTCTTTTTTTTTCTTTTTTTTCTTTTTTTTAGGAAAGATGTTTTAAATGATTTTCACAACAGTTTGGAGATGTAATGGAGCCACAGGACAACTGTAAGTGCTATTTTTTTTTTTCTGAAGGCCAGTTGACATCTGCTGTACTTTATCAATTATGTCTAAGAGATTTTTCTACCTGTACCATAGTGTTACAGACCCGTACCAGCCAATATCCAGTCAATTCCAAAGCAATACATACATCCAAGGATCCAGCGGGTAAAATAAGTATTGAACACATCACCATTTTTCTCAGTAAATATATTTCTAAAGGTGCTGTTGACATGAAATTTTCACCAGATGTCGGTAACAACCCAAGTAATCCATACATACAAAGAATACAAAACAAATAAGCTCAGAAATTAAGTTGTGTGTAATGAAATGGAATGACACAGGGACAAAGTATTGAAGCCTTAAGACAAGCCTTAAGTGAGACGCCCCCCTAAAACGGATCATCTCAGACAGAGGGTCAGAATGAGAGTTGAATTATCTTCTTATTTTTATTTTTTGCAAATATATAACTTTTTTTGTGCAAAAAAAAAAAAAAAAAAAAAAAAAACCTTTAAAATTTAAAACAAAACTAATCTATGTAATGACACCTTTAATATACAGATATGTTGACGAAGATTTTGGACCAATGAGATTTCACTGTGGGCGGAGCTACTCAGCATGATGCAACTAAAATAGAAAGCAATAAAGCATCAATGTATTATTGCTCCGTGCTTTTCAGAGTCGTAACTGCTTTGGACAAAAACTCGGTTTGTGCTTTGTTATGTAAGGCCTGGTTAAGACACGTTACTAGGAGAGGATGTGTCAAAATTAACAAACCAATGACGAATCTTATATTTAATTTAATGAAAAGATTAACCATTATATCAAGAGAAATAAGGGACTGTTTCTGTAATAATAATAATAGTGCGACCACACTGCCACAGAAAACAAGTAACACAACATCAGATGTGATTTTCCAAAATATGTTTTCTTTGAATGTAGAACATTTACAGAACCTTTCAATGGTCTGGCACCAGCTTATTCGCAAAATATGCTACAATGTCAGTCTGCCAAATATCAAATAAGATCACCCAACTGCATCCAAGTCCAATTAATTCCTAAACAAATGGTCTCTGGCTGCTCAACCTTTAAATTTCTGCCACCAATAATGGAATAAGGAGCGGAAAACACTGAAATTGGTCAGTTGTGTCTCCGTATCAGCTTTCATTAATTCATATTCAAATATTAAAAAATATTTTTACTAACACCTAAAAATTCTTTGACCAGATCAAGTAACAGTCACCTGGGTTATATATAAACAAATAAAATACATGCTAACTGAAAAAAAAAAAAAATGAACAACTTAAACTTATTTTATTTAATCTTGTCCAGGCCCTTGTCATTTCTAGGCTGAACTATTTCAATGCTCTTCTGGCTGGACTTCCATCATGCACAGTCAAACCTTTACAAATGATTCAAAATGCTGTGGAACAACTGGTTTTCAACGAGCCCAAAAGAGCCCATGTCACACCTATCTTTATCTCCCTGCACTGGCTTCCAGTTGCAGCTCACATCAAGTTCAAGACATTGATGCTCGCATATAGAACAGCCACAGGCTCATCACCCGCCTACTTCCACTCACTATTACGAATCTACATTGCCTCCAGAAGTCTGAGATCCACTAGTGAGTGACGGCTCATGGTACCATCACAGAGAAGCACAAAATCACTTTCCAGAACATTCTCGTTCACTGTTCCTGGCTGGTGGAACGATCTTCCCACCCCCATCCGAAATGCTGATTCCCTTACAATTTTCAAGCGACACCTGATAACCCATCTCTTTCGTCACCATTTGACTTCATCTTAAAAAAACAAAAACCTTGCTCTCTCCTTTGTATTGCAAGCACTTCCTGCGTTTATTTGCCTTTTTATGATGAGCCGCTTATTGTATTCCTCAATTGTAAGTCACTTTGGATAAAAGCGTCTGGTAAATTAATAAATGTAAATGTAAATGTATTTCAGTGAGTTTCCACGGCAAATTCAAATTTTTCATTTAACTTTGTGTACTAAAAGTAATAACTAAAACGGAAATAAAAATGTCTAAATACTATAGACCAGCGGTTCTTAACCTGGGGGTCGCGACCCCCCGGGGGGTTGAAAAGAGGTAGCAGGGGTGTCGCGGGAAGACTTTTATTTTGAAAAGTTTAATATTATAAAGCTGCTTTGACACAATCTGTATTGTAAAAAGCGCTATATAAATAACAGTGACTTGACTAGGGCTGGGTATCGTTCAAAATTTTTCGATATCGATACCGATACCTTGAGTTCGATACCAGTTCCTGAATGATACATTTTTCGATACCAATTTTATGAAATCAGTTTTAACAAGATTACATTATCTCAAAAAAACATTTATGCAGACTCAGAGCCTCATCTCCTGAGCCACTGCACAAAGGAACAAAATATATCCAACACAATAAATCAGTTCAAATAATTTTAATAAAGCTCAAATAGTTTTCAGTTTTCACATCTGTTACACTACATTTACACTAGTGTGTGTTCGTTTTAAAACACATAGCTCAGACAGAATCATCATTTCTATTCATTTATTCTAGGTTGTTAAAAGACTTTAAGAAATTGAAAATCTTTATCCACTTACATAAGTGGGTGTTTTATTTTCTTTCATGTTTTATTGTTATTAAATTCTGGTGTAGTATGTCTAATTATTTGAATGCATAAAAACAACTTTTAAAACCAAATTTATGAAGGCATAATGAAGGCATAAAACATTAATTTTATTTATCTATAAAATATTGAAAATCAAAGTTTATTTATTTATTTTGGCAAACAAATGGGGTTTACTATTAAAATTAAAAGATGGAAGAAATTTTGTGTGATCATTACTAAAAGAAAAACTAAAGTTTTAATAATTTTAATAGTAGCCTAGTAGTAGCAGCATGTACATTCTGCTGAACAATAGTAATATATTTCTGCCGAAGTGTCTTCCAAGTTAAACCGAACTTTTATTTTGAAGGGTTGCCGTGAATACCTTACAGTTCTGCGTGTATATGATATGATGCTAGTTTTACTCAAATCAAACGGTAAAATGCTCATGAAGTGACTCTCAGAGCAGTTCTGGAGATGTTGTTCATGTGTTTATGTCCTCATTTAGTGAGAGGGCAGGCGCTGAAATCACCGCGAGCATTACGTGTGCTTCAGTCTGTGTGTAGTAAACAAAACCGCACGATATAGAGAGCAGACTGCTCTGTAAGCTTTCGGATCGCTCTCATGGATGTCAAACACTGATCAATCTGCGCAGTGCCGCTTCTAGTCGAACACACCTAGTGCTGCAGGTTTATTGGCTCACTGACGTTGATGAGATTAACCCCTTAGGTATCAAAATTTGGTACCGAATGACAAGACGTTTTTCCATACTCGATGGTATCGGGGCAATTCGGTCGGTGCCTAAAAAGTATCGAACTCGATACCCAGCCCTAGACTTGACAACTAAACACAAATTACTGCAAAAACTACAGGAGCTTATGTTACGTGGTCAAAAATCACTGTTACAGAAAGCCGCTACGGTGAATGAGAGAGCTCTTCGCGCTTCGTTCGTTATCTCTCACTGGATTGCCAAAACTGTGAAACCACACAATTCAGGTGAGACTTTTTTCTACCCTGCGCTAAAGAGGCTGTTTCTGTTATGTGTGGACAAAGAGCTGCTGATCAATTAGCATTGATTCCAGTGTCAAATTATATGGAGACCAGTCGTATTGGGTGAATGGCAATGGATGTGAAAAGAGCAGATAATCATGAAAATTAACTCAAGTTCATTTTTTTCCTCTCCAACTTGACGAGAGCACTGATATTGCCGAAGAAGTGCAGTTACTGGTTTACGTTAGATTTGTTGAGTGAGTAGAAACACTGATGATGTTTTTATTTTATTCTACTGATGATGATTGATATTGCAATGCTCTCTTGGCAGGTCTTCCAGCCAATTCCATAAAACCTCTACAATTAACCCAAAATGCCGCTGCAAGGTTAATCTTTAATGAGCCGAAAAGAATGCACATCACACCTCTGTTCATCAGTTTGCGCTGGCTACCAATAGCGGCTCGCATAAAATTCAAGGCATTAATGTTTGCCTACAAAACCACCTCTGGCTCTGCACCCCTTTACCTAAATTCAGAACTTCAGATCTATGTGCCCTCTAGAAGCTTGCGTTCTGCAAGTGAACGACGCATTATTGTGCCATCCCAAAGAGGCACAAAATCACTTTCACTGACTTTTTCATTAACTGTTCCCACCTGGAGGAATGACCTGCCCAACTCAATCCGAACAGCTGAATCCTTAGCCATCTTCAAGAAACGGCTAAAAACACATCTCTTCCATCTTTATTTGACCCTCTAACTCTAGCAGTCTCTATTCTAATTCTATTTTATCTATCTGTCTTCTTTTTATTTAAAAATACACACACACTTGATCCTCTATCAATTGCATATTTATTCTCTAACTGCTAGCTTTTCTTGAAAAACTAACACTAGCTTTCTTTTTCCTATTCTATCTACTTGTTTTCTTTAAAAAATAAAAATAAATAAAACTTGCTATGTGTACTGCGTTAGGCTAACCAAGACTTGTCATATCGCTTGCATGTTGTTGCTCTTTTGTTGGTTTTGATTGCTTCTATTATCCTCATTTGTAAGTCGCTTTGGATAAAAGTGTCTGCTAAATGACTAAATGTAAATGTAATGATGTTTTTATGTTATAAATATATTATTTTGAATAATATATTTATAATAATATTTGGAGGGTTGCAAAACATTGTCGTTCATGAAAGGGGGGTCGCACTTGAAAAAAGGTTAAGAACCGCTGCTATAGACTATATAAACTATAATAGATAAACTACAAATTACAACAGATCTGAATCCAAATTTACTTTATATAAAACTATTTAATAGATTTGTATTCCTAAAGGTTCCCTTTTAGTTCTCCAAGAGCTTAATATCCTCTTAGCATGTTTTTTGTTATGTGATTTGCCTGGTTAAAAAAAAAAAAAAAAAGAAAAAAAAAAAAGTTAAATAAATAAATAAAATAAATACTCTGTACACATTTTTAATGTAACACATAAATTAATTTAGTAATTGTCTATAAATTATGCATGTCTATAAATTATCTACATTTAGGCTTTTCCACTAATTATAATGATGTATATGAAAGTGTGGTTGATTTGATCTTAATTAACAAGTTCATATCATGTACTTAATTCAATTAAAATGTTTTCCCCGCCCTAATTTCTATAGAGCATATAGAGACTGAGAAGAGTGAGATGAATGTGTACATGTTGTCTAACTGCTGGCCCTCTATCATGAGCCACCGGCACCAGGAGAGTGTTAATTTATTCTTGACATTCAGGCACTGGAGGGGTTTGACTCACAGCCATTTTAATTTAGGTGGGGGGGTTGTGTGGGATGGTGCTGATTGATTAACCACTTACACAGAAATGACTCATCGTAAATACATCATGGGACAATCACAGCGGCGCATCTCATTACACCCCTCCTCTATCCACCTGCTGGGACGGCTGACATATACGAGGGGTCAGCGGTGATTTCAAACGCAGCGTGTGCCGCTGACTGACATTCTGAGTAATCCCACGACAACAGATGATACCAAATATAATTTCTGAGAACAACGTACCGTATTATTTTACCTAGTAGCGCTCATACTGTAAATACAAATGGGGTTTCATGCTATTTTGCATAACCTAACAATTAGCCATAAGCAATTAAATAATGTATGCTAGCCAGCAAACTTAATCATGGAAACCAACACAAACAAACATGTTTCAGCTGATGACAGTATATAGCTACCTTGCAGTGTTGGGAATGTGTACATTTTCTTCTTTGTACCACAGTGATGTAAGGATGCGCTGATGTAAGAATTCAGGCCAATACCGATATGTCAATTATTATGTTATGGTTGATAAATTAATGGTTTTACAATTCTATTTTCTCTAAATAAATTAAAAATTACATGCTAAAAACTTTTTTAAACATCTTTGTAAAAGCTACAAATTAATTTAGCCTTTACATTATTAGAATGTAATGTGAAAAATGGATGTTCGTCTTGAGATATTCAATGTGCTAAGGATTAAATTTAAAAGATTGTTTTAAAGATGAACTTTAAGTGAGTGTAAGATTACAGAAAAAGTAATCTTAACATAAAAATAAGGAAAATGAGCTTTAACAATTAAATACACTACCGTTCAAAAGTTTTAGATCAGTAAGACTTGTAATGTTTTTTAAAGAAGTTTCTTATGCTCATCAAGTCTGCATTTATTTGATCAAAAATACAGAAAAAACCAGCAATCTTGCAAAATGTTATTACAATATAAAATAATGGTTTCTATTTTAATATACTTTAAAGTATAATTTATTTCTGTGATGCAAAGCTGAATTTCCATCAGCCATTACTCCAGTCTAAAGTGTCACATGATCCTTCAGAAATCATTCTAATATGCTGATTTATTATCAGTGCTGCAAACTGTTGTGCTGCTTAATATATTTTTGGAACCTGTGATACTTTTTTTCAGGATTCTCTTTGATGAATAAAAAGTTAAAAAGAAGAGCATTTATTTATAATAGAAATCTTTTCTAACAATATACACTACCGTTCAAAAGTTTGGTGTCAATAAATTTTTATTATTTATTTTTTTGAAAGAAATTAAACCTTTTATTCAGCAAGGATGTGTTAAATTGATAAGAAGTGATAGCAAAGATTTATTTTGTTAGAAAAGATTTATATTTTGAATAAATGCTGTTCTTTTTAACTTTTTATTCATCAAAGAATTCTGAAAAAAGTATTGCAGTTTTCAAAAAAATATTTGGCAGCACAACTGTTGCCAACATTGATAATTCTAATTCTAATAAATCAGCATATTAGAATGATTTCTGAAGGATCATGTGACACTTTAGACTGGAGTAATGGCTGATGGAAATTCAGCTTTGCATCACAGAAATAAATTATATAATTATAAATTATAAAAATAAATTATTTTCTGTATTTTTGATCAAATAAATGCAGTCTTGATGAGCATAAGAGACTTCTTTAAAAAACATTACAAGTCTTACTGATCTAAAACTTTTGAACAGTAGTGTATTTAATATGGGCCGATATTGATAAAAAAAAATAAAATAAAAAATGCTGACCAATAATTGATATGGTATCAATTATGCATGAATGTCTTAAAATACTAGTTAATAAAGTTAATAATAAATATTTCCTAAATAATATTTAATAAATCATTCCCAAACATACAAACATCTAAGGGAACAAAATGTGGTAAACTGTCATATATGTGTGTATATATATATATATATATATATATATATATATATATATATATATATGTATATATAATAAAGTCAAAATGTAAATAATAATAATAATTAAAAAAAAAAATGTAAATAATAAAAAAGATAGGTTTCACTTTTGACATGAACTATTAATTTTGACATGAACTATTTATCATAAGGTTAATGCTTATAATGATTACTTCCCAAAAGAAAGTACGGGGACAACTGGGGACAAAAAATGCAGTTAATTGTCAAAAATAATGTCATTAAAAAAAAAGTCCTTGAAAAAAATAGGCTTAATTTAACAAACAAACAAAAAAAGTGGTTCTTGCCAATTACATGAGATGCAATATTTTCTAACCAATATCATAAATCCATGTTAACTTTCTTTCAGGCTGCTGCAAATGAACCGAAACTCTAGAAATTCCCTTAAAATCGTCTTTTTCCACCGTCGCGTCTCACTACTCCACATTCAGACCTGCTGCTCGATAGTGTGGCCCACAGATGACAAAGCTCAGCAGGGCTGGCGAACCACCAACATCAGACTGGCAGCACATTACGTCACACGGGCCCCTGGGAGATGGCTGATTGGCTCCAAAGAGCCAAGACAAATTAGGCAGCTGTGCGAGAGAGCAGGGAGAGGGCCCTTTGTTGGGCTGAGCCCACGCTGGGGCCGGCGTCTCACATCTCGCTCTGTGACTCTCAATAGCTGCAGGGTAATGATCAGCTCGGGGAGAACGCTTGCAGAGAGCCATATATGAAAAGTAAACAGCCAACAGCCATGTGCGTGTTCACACCTTTGTGAATGAAGACCAAGCCTCAAGATTTACATCTATCCAAATAATGCTGCGTTATTTAACACTAAAATGATATCGCTGTAGAACTATACCATTAAATGTAGCTCAAACTTGGCAGTTGTCTATTGATTAAACATACACACAAAATACAAGTTAGATTATGTGCGTAATGTAGCGTACGACATAAATGGTAATTTATGCCAAAAATGTATCATATTTATTTCACCTACGCCTACAAAGGATCATGTGACACTGAAGACTGGAGTAACAATGCTAAAAATTCAGCTTTAATAAAATCTTTTTAAAAAATATTAACATAGAAAACAAGTATATTAAATTGCAATAGTATTTCACAATATGTTTCTTAATGTAAATTAATGCACCCTTGGTGAGCAAAATAGACTACTTTCAAAAACATTAATAAAATTCATAATTATTCCAAATGTTTGACTAACATGTAGCTTACAGTCCATTAAATATGCAATTTATAACATACAGTGAGCCAGTAAATATCACAAAATAAAAGGTAAATGTCATACATTATGCACCATTTAAACGTTTGGTGTCAGTAGGATTTTATTTAAAAGAAATTAGGAATACTTTTATTAAGCAAGGATGCATTAAATTGATTAATTTGACAATAAAGACTAAATGATTATAACTATTTAAAATAATTCCAACTTTTTATATGTCAAAAAATCCTGGAAAAAACATCACAGTTTTCACAAAGATGTTAAGCAGCACAACTGTTTTCAACACTGATAATAATAATAATAATAATAATAATAATAATAATAATAATAATAATGTTTCTTGAGCAGCAAATCAGCATATTAGAATGATTTCTGGAGGATCATGTGACACTGAAGACAGCTGCGCATCACAGGAATAAATTACACTTTACAATATATAAATATGCATTTTAGAGGATATTTTAAATGTTAATAATATTACACGTTTTACTGTATTTTTGATCAAATAAATGCAGCCTTGTTTAGCACAAGACTTCTTTAAAAATATTTATTTAAAAATCCTACCAACCATAAACTTGTGAAGAGCAGTATACTACAAATACTAATAGAAGCGTACTACAATCATATCATAGCTTTAGGAGACACTAAACCGCTGCAATATGCTTTAAATTAAAGTATGTTGGACAAATAAGCACTGCCATTTGCTCAGATGATGCCGAGGGTCACTTTAGGACAAATCCTGTGTTTGCTTCACACGAGTCTGTCTCCAGGATATTAAGCAAAAACACACATACTAGAGCACTGTGTGCAATTTGCAACTGGAATGATTCGTATTCAAACAGTCTCTGCCTGAAATTTCATCCAGATGAGGATGATTCAACCAGTGACGTCAGATATCAGCGGCCCGCTGCCTGTAACAGGCCTACCGTTCAGAAGAGTCCTTACAAACACCGTAACAGAGAGCGCAAACGCGCACACACACGCACACCCTTTGGCTCGCGCAACACTTTCCTCTCTCTAACAATGGCCAATACCATCCGATCTATTTCACAGGGGCCGACCGAGAAGAAAAAAACAGTTGTGAAAGGAGCCCCATTTATCTGAGCTCATTTCAATATTACGCTACATCACAGCTGATACGACTCAGCCAATCGGCTTACCTCTCTGGGCCCCTGTGCCTCCCTGATTGGCTGGCAGCCCCACTCTTGTCATCACGGTCGTGGCCCTCCTCTGCGGAGGATTGTGGGAGTGGAGGGTCGTATCCGGGCGTGACCCTGAATGGCTTCAGATCCCCCTGGCCCAACAGGCTTCGACCACCACAGTAACAGAAGGCACAGAGCTGTTCGCTGTGAGGAGACCAGAGGAACGCGGTTAGCCAGTGAAAAGAGATGGTACATATTACAGTTCTCTAATGGGTTTGAAGGAATGTTTCGGTTAAATGCTGAACGTTCCTTTAACCCTCAGAGACCTACTGATGAAAAACTGCAACAATTGCAACAAAATAATACATATTTTCACTCAGTGTATAACATATAAACAACATGAGTCAAAATCTGCTAAGAGGTAATAATGGAACTACAGTTTTAAAAAGTGAGTTTTCACTATTATTTACAACATGATCTGCATTTTCAGGGGTTTAAATAAAAGATTTTATTTAATTTTATTAAAGTTGTAAGAGACAATAAAAACAACTTTGTACATTAAAACCACTCCTTTTTTGGTAAAATAAATAATATAAATAAATAAAATAAAATAAAAAATTAGATTCTAAAAAGTCAATGAATTTGCGACAGCTAAATGTAACATTTTGACCAGCCAAACATGTCAGTCTCTGAGTAACGTAATTTATTTGAGCCACAAAATAAACTTCATTCGATTAAATAAGCATAATGAACTATGCAAAAAGCATTTCAAATCTTCAGCAAGTTTTACAATTACTCAAAATCCAAAGATAGTTCAACCTTTATGCATGTTATCATGTCCGTCAAAACCTTTGGCTAGCTCTTGTTTGGGATATTACAATTAAAAACACTGACACAACACTTTTATCACTTTACTGAATATTTAGCCTAAGAAATAAATAACTATTACCTTATGATTCACCTGTTTTTAAATCCATGTCATTTTAATATTCCGACATCAATGTCTGTCAAAAATAATGTGCATAACACACGGTAGTATTTACAAGCAGAGATCCAGTGAGCACACACATTTAAAATGTTGTTTGATTTTCCAGTAAAAGATGATAAATTTTAACATTATTTATTACATTTAACTCTTTTCCCACCATTGACAGCATCTTCCTGCTTTGCATGTTTTCACTGGCTATTAAGCATCTCCTAAAAGAGTATTGAATGTCTAACAAAACACAGGAAAGAAGCAGCAGAAACAAGCGATTGTGTATGTAAGCAGATGCAGATGTAAAATAACACGATCATCAAACATTAAGCAGCATCTAAATCAAAACTGCCTAACATTACTGAATGAAATGACGATCCAAGAAGTCTTATAGGACTGTGTTGATGGACTCAATCTACTCCATCTATGTTTTGATCACCGTTCTGAATCTGATCCAGAAGTAGTCTTTTAAAAAAATGCAATTTTCTCAGTTTTATTTTTCCATGAAAGTTACCCACATTCAAGTGTTGATTAAAAAAAAAGATTGCATGAAACTAGAATAAAACACATTTTGAGCTATATAACAGCAACTCACACTTACAAATGTTCAACAGAAACAAGTTTTATATTATTTTTAGATGAGCTGGAATTAATTGTGACATTGCAAACCATTTTTAGGAAAATTCACTGTAAAATTATTAAAAATTCAGTATAGGAAACAAGCCAAACGCTTCTCGCTATTAATTGAAATATATTATTAAAAATAATAGGATTTTTAAAAACCTTTTTATTTATTTATTTTAAATAAATTGTACAGAAATATTACAGGGGGTCTTACCCATAAGAACACACTTGGCAAAGAGAGCAATGAAACGTAATTTCCTCATTACCGATTCCTGGAAAGTTATCAGGACAATGCAGCGCGGCGTCCATCATCCCATTAGCTGTTCTTACAACATAAATCTCTTATTACTCTCAATACAGTTGTTGCAAATAAATATGCATTTTGTAAATGCATTTACTGTATATTATGCACCATTTTATGCATGTACCCCTCACTAACGGACTTCTGGAATCGCCCTTTGTGAAGGGATTCACTTTTTCACTTTAATTTGTAACACTCTACAAATGACGACATCTTCCCTAAGTGCCCTTCAAAGCTGCAAAAACGCTATTTGGAATTCACCCAAAAACCTTTTGGTTCCACTGAAAATATCTACATCTGTATTTCGAAGATGAATGAAAGTCTTGGGTTTGGAACAACATGAGGGTGAGTAAATGACAGAATTTTCATTTTTAGTGAATTGTCCCTTTAGATCCTTTGAAACCCATTTCTTAAAATAATTCTTTTATAAAATATGCTTAAACTCAAACATTTTATAACCTGCAGCTTTCTAAAAACACATTTAAGGAAGGATATCAGTTAACTGGAATCTTTAAATACCATATATACCATATATTTGACCATATGACTGAAATACACTGCAACAGAATAAAAGCTCAGAAGAAAAAACTACCTGCGTGTAAATCTCTAACTGCTACACTCAAAGGAGATGAAAGCAAGTTGCGAAAACAAAGTATATACTACTACTAAGTATGTGGGTGTGTTAGAATTCACACATGCTGTGTCTTTTATTTTCACGCTCCCTGAAAATGGGAAAATTTTCAACAATTAAACTAGAACTCTTCACTGAAATAAGAGTGAGGAGACGGCTTCACGCTAACATACTTAAATATAGCTACACAACATTTAGACACAATAGAATCAACCGTGAAATGCAATATTATGAGTAACTCCTACTTCACAACTTTCAAATGAAACCATCAGATCTTTCCCAGCAGGCACCAGATGTCTATGTAACGTCAGGTTGACGTTGGACATGACGTCGGACAGACGTTGCATTTTGGTTGAAAATGAAAATCGGGTTGACGTCAATATTTGACGTCAATTTGACGTTGACTTAACATTGGATTTTGGTTGCACAACCTAAAAACAACAAAATCTCAACGTCAGCTGACGTCGGTATTGGACATCAATTTAACATTGACATTAGACGTTGAATTTACGTTGAATTTTGGTCACCTGACGTCGCAACCAAAATTTAACCAAATATCAACGTCTTATGACGTTGTGTGCCTGTTTTGTGCCTGCTGGTTTATGACAGACAAAAACTCCCTTAATTTGAAAACAACTAATTTAGATACCATTTGCTATATACTGGACAAACATCATTTTGTGTTGCAATGTGGCTACGTCAAATCCCCTGGTGATGCATGTGTAAAAACTATCACTTAATGTATTTAAAAAACAATAATAAAAAAAAATCTTTGCAACAAATGCAACCATTGCAATGAATCCTCAAAATACTTAGTGAGAATTATCAGCGAGGATGTTGTGTTGTGTTGTCATCATAGCTTAAGGAGGAAAACACTAAATATTGATCAGATATAAAACTGGTCCCCATCACATCATGGCCCTCATGGGCAGTACGGTCCGTCCCAAAGAGCCTTTAATCTTTCAGTCTGTTAACAGACTTTCATGGATTGGAGCCTGGGAGAGCCGCAGCCGTGGTGAGCTGACTGTTTGGACAGGGGTTTGTGTGTTTATGTGTGTTTGTGCATGTGTGGCAGGGGAACCTTAAATTTGTAGTGTAACATCAACATTGAGGGAAATTCAGCTGAGAGCATAAACAAACAGACATGGTGTATGAACATGCCTACAAACCCAGAGACAAACCCAAGAAAAAGATTTCGATCTAGCAATAAAGGCTGTGTATTACTATATACTGTGCAGTATATACTTCATATTGTTTTTTGTTTTTTTTTAATAAAAGAAAATGTGCATTTGTGCACTACAAATGTTGTCAATTGTAGTATGCTAAATTTTAATACCAATCTTTTTGGCAGTTCAAACAAATGAGTATTAAAAAAGATCTATGTTTGAAATAGCATACTGACATATTACTCTTACCATTTCTGTTGTATGTATACGGTGCACAGTATGCATAGAATACCTGGGCCCGTATTTACAAAACATTTCATCTCACCACTAAGAGCTCTCCTAAATAGCAGTAAAAGTTTTTAGCTAAGAGTTTTCTCTTAAAACCTATTCATGAAGCTGCTGAGACAAACTTTTACTAAGGAATAGAGAGAAGTCTTAAGCTAAGAGTAAGGGTGGGGTTGCTATGGATGATGTCAGCATGCTCCCTAACTATGCACACAGTGATTGGCTGATAGGGGTCTCTGTCAGAGATACAGTCATAGAAATATTTTAGAGTGCAATATTATGTTGCCATATTCAAATAAAGGTTTAAAATAAAGATGTTGCCACATTCAAATAAAGATTTTAAAGTGTCACTAATTAAAAAAGTATATGTTCAGCTAATTGTTAGCCTCTTACACGCATGCTTCTCGTAGCGGATATGCATATAAACAGCCTTTTAATTAACAGAGTAGAATAATCATGGCTGATGGTAAGACATGCAAACGTAAAAGAAAATCAAACTGGATGCAAGAACAACTGTTACTTCTTGCCCAGCTGGTTAATGAAAAGGGTATAATTAAAGGACAATTTTTCAACAAGTTGGGATAACCTCCAAACCCAGAGGTGATACCTTTTTAAAAGCTCATTTTAGAGCAAAAATATAGTCCTAAATTTAGGACTGACACGCCCATTATTTTTAAGATTTTCTCCTAAATCGGTGAGTTATGAGCTACTTTTAGCCTTAAGATGTTTGTGAATACGGGCCCTGGACTTCCAATCACTTACTAAAATGTGAAGTATGCACAGCAGGATATGGTATCCCATAATGCAATGCATCTGACTTGGCCATCCATTTCCATTCTGATAAGTTAGCTATAAGTATTTTTAGCTCTTTTTTTTCCACATTATTTTTCTCAGCATTTGATGCCAACAGTTATATTACATATTTTCATACAAAAATAAAAAAGATATAAATAAATTGAAAATTAAAGAGACATATCTATATAAAAATATTTGTATATGTCTTTATATATTTATAATTTATTTAATTTTTAACTATATATATATATATATATATATATATATATATATATATATATATATATATATATATATATATATATATATATATAGTATAAATTACTAATTGCAGCTGTGCTATCACAATAAAAAGCTTGACACATGCAATGTGAGGTCACGTGAACTGGTTATAAGTTATTAATTAATAATTAATTACTATTTACCTATCTCAGAGATATTATAGTTTTTATTAATATTTTGAATGTTTTATTTTTTTTTTATTTAATTTTTATTTTAGTTAAAGTTTTTTGGGTGTTTTTGATATTTTGATTAGTTTTTAATATGTCTAAATAGCATTTATTAATTTTTATTTCAGTTTTAAAATAATAATCTTATCTAAAAAAAGTTTAAAATAATAAAATAAATTTAAGGTTGTTTGTATTGTAATTTATTTCAGTTAAAGTATATTTTATTTCAAGTAGTGTACATGTTTTTTTTTGTTTTTTTTTTAAACACACAACTATTTGTATACTTACTGAATACAGTGTATACTGTACAGTATTCAAATTATTGAGCTACTATTCTGTTCTGAGCAATGAATGACAGAAATAACATGCAATTTTTTAACATTTTCACCTATAGCACGTTAAAAATCAACAATATTATTTCTGTGTCATACATCACACTATAAATGTAAGGTCAAATTGCATAGTGGGATACAATACTCTATACTGTACCTTTACTGCACATTTGGGCAATGTAAACAGAAAATCACACAGGATGCATACTGCAGCTGGCCTCATGTAGCACCTTACTGATCTCTGAGAAACACAGTGAACTCTCTGAGCTGGAGGGCTACGCCACGCTAGCACTTCTTCCTGGGCTCCTGCACTGCTGGCTTCTTTACCCAGAATGCTCTTTTAGTAAGCTGAACAAGTGCCCCTTCCCCCATGTTAAGACAGAATGGTAGCCAACAGCAATACATGCACACATACTTCAGCACACATGTGTGCTAACGGGTGTTTAACATTTGACCTTCCATTCTGAGATTTTGGTAGAAAGGCGCAGTACAGTCAAAAAGACTTAAAACACGAAGCCATTCACAAACGTTCACACTGACACACACACACACGCGTCCGCATGCGCATGCTTCCCACGCCGACGGTGACTCAGCCTGGCGAGAGGATGCTGCTCTGACCTGCTTTTAGCTTCTCCAGAGGCTGATGATGTTTGTGCCGCCCCCGTCTCAGGGCTCGCAGGAAGAGGGGATGACGACTGCTCCTCTTCCTCCCCCTCTGCTGAAACTGCCACAGCAGAGGCGCCCGCCGTCTCCTCCTGCTGCCCTTTAGTGACTGACGAGAGACACAGAAGGAGAGATACATCCATGTTAATTACAGCTACACTAATACAGACAAAACTGATAAGATTAAAGCTTAAAGGGGTAGTTCACCCAAAAATGAAAAAATTCTGTCATTAATTACTCACCCTCATGTCGTTCCAAACCCGTAAGACCTTCGTTCATCTTCGGAACACAAACTGAGATATTTTTGATGAAATCCGAGAGCTCCATAGACAGCAAGGGTACTACCACGATCAAGGCACAGAAACGTAGTAAGGACATCGGTAAAATGGTCCATGTGAAATCAGTGATTCAAAGTCACAGAAGAGGAGCAGCACCAAATGCCCAATGTCAACTCACATAGTTAGTCCGGTGCGTAGATCCAAAAAAATATGAACTCAAACAAAAATAAGATCAGCACACAGTTATATGCAGGGCTAACACCTCCTCAAAAAATCCTTTATTAAATGCTTCATCAGAGGCCATAAAAACAAGTGAAAAGTGCAAAAAAGTGAAAAAAAAGTGCACTTTTCACTTGTTTTTTTTTTTACCGATGTACCGACTATGTTTCTGGACCTTGATCGTGTTAGGACCCTTGCTGTCTATGGAGGATCAGAAAGCTCTCGGATCTCATCAAAAATATCTTAACTTGTGTTCCGAAGATGAACGAAGGTCTTACGGGTTTGGAATGACATGAGGGCGAGTAATTAATGGCAGAATTTTCATTTTTGGGTGAACTATTCCATTAAATGCATGTGTTTCACCTGCTGTTTTCACCTATTTAATAAAGATGAATTTGGATACTACAGTGATTAGTGTAATTTAAAAATATTTTTTATGTTTTTATGTCATTTATGAGGTCCATTATATCTACATTGAGGAAAATAAAAGAAATGGAAAAAAAAAAAAAAAACTTGACATCATTTATTTATGTTACCAATCATGATTTCACTTGTACATCAGTGAATTCTTAAACACAAACAGCATCAAAGAGCCTGGATCGTTAATTGCTCTCAGATACTCTGTTGGGAGAGTTGGAGCAGGTTTAAAGTCCTTTTGGGAAAGTCAGTTCATTCAGCAGCCATCTTGTTGACATTCTCAGACAGAAAACCACATCAAAATAAAAACAAATGATCAATTTATTTTTATTATTATTATAAAAAAAATGCAAGCAAAAAAGTATTAATTTGAAAGACATATTTATGGTCCCATTTCACATTAGATGTCTTTAAAGGGATAGTCCACCCAAAAATTAAAATTCTGTCATTAATTATTCACCCTCATGTCGTTCCAAACCCGTAAGAGCATTTATGAGAGTACCAAGACGCATGTGTGTGCATTCCTCTGCTTGTAAAAAAGGCGCAGCACAAGCACCACAGCATGCGTCATGTTACTCTCGTGAATAGCTCCGATTGAACCGGAAGAGAAGAAATTGTTGAATAAAGTTGTTATTTTTTTTTCTTTGTGCACAAAAAGTATTCTCGTAGCTTCATAAGATTACAGTTGAACCACTGATGTCACTTATGGACTATTTTAACGATGTCTACATTTCTGGGCCTTGAACCTGTCAGTTGTGTTGCTGTCTATGCAGGGTCAGAAAGCTCTCGGATTTCATCAAAAAAATCTTATGGGTTTGGAACGACATGAGTGTGAGTAATTAATGACAATTTTCATTTTTGGGTGAACTATACTTTTAACTACTATGATTTTACTAAGATTTTATAGGTACAGTGCACTTATTGTGTTCATGTTGAATTGCAAAACACTTTTGCTGCTATTAAGGTGGGATACGGTTAAGGTTAGGGTCAGGTTTGGTGGTATGGTTGGTTTAAAGGGATAGTTCTCCCAAAAATGAAAGTTAAATCATCATTTACTCACCGTTGTGTTATTCTAATGCCATATGCCTTTCTTTCTTTTTCGGACAACAAAAGGAGATTATTTTAAAACAGTAAAAAATCAAGATTAAAAAAATCATGGCATAAAATACAATCCATGTACTTTCTTCTGAGGTAAATATAACCATTGTACTCATTGCAACAACAAGTTATCTGTCAACTGTCAGTTCCGGTCCGGAGTTAGTCAACTCAAAGTATACAGATACTTTTTGGGGGGATTTCTTGGTGCTGTTTCATGTCACGTTTTTAATAAATCTTGATTTTTCACAACTTGTGTGTATTTCCTGGGCAAGTCAGAGTGAAATGTGGTGCTAATAGAACGTGCAGTCGTGCATAGAGACCAACGGCCAAGTCAGGATATTCGTCTAATAATACGTTAAATTTTGTTTTGTTTTTCACCAAAACCTATCGTATACCCGCAGAACACTTGGGATATATGGCACATGTCACATGGTACCACTCTGTGATACTTTTGCATCTTTTTTAAAAGCTTGACGCTGATCGTCATTCACTGCTATTATATGGACAAGCACAAGTGGGACATTTTTAAAAATCTCCTTTTGTGGTCCAAAAAAGAAAGGCATACAGCATTAGAACAACACAAGGATGAGTAAATGATGATTTTAATTTTCATTTCATTTCATTTTCATTTAAGGGTTGGTTAAGGGTCAGGGTGAACAGTGTAATTCTAGATATAAGTGCACTATAAAAACATGTATGTACACATTAAGTGCACATTGTTGTGCTGTACACAATAATTAAAGAAACTTAATATAAAATAGGTCTATTTATTTAATCCTTGTTGAAAACCATAGTTAAATGTAAAAAAAAAAATAAATAAATCGATAAAACTTTTTAATGCAACATTTACACTGCACAAAACAATTCAACAAAAAATGAGTTCATGTAGCATTTTGTGACTTAACTAACATTTTAAAAATAATTTTAAATTTTGTCTTTGTCAGTTTTCTATGTGATGTATTAGTATTTATTAGTATTTTGTTGATCATTTAACAACATTATTAAACATAAATTAAATAGACATTTTTAAATGTGTCTATTTGCCACTTTGACAACTGATTATTTATTAATAATAAATTTCCTCATTTTATCTTTAAGTGGCCCTCTTTTTCTTTTATAAGTAACAGGCATACAAGCACAGCTGCTGTCTACCTGAATAAGGAAGGGCAGAAATCTCCAAACTGTAGCTTCTTTAGCTCAAATGACACAAAATGCGTATTTCCATTGTGGAGTAAACAAACAGATGATGCATTTAACAAAAAGACGACTGGTTCTTTTAACCGAAAGGTGAGATTTCCAGGTCAATCTCTCCAAACGAACGTCAAAGCTTTGGCTAATGAGACTGCCAAGCCTGAATGGCCTCTGACTGCGCACCTTTGCCTCAAATTAATTTTCATCCATGAAATGTTTGTTTATTCTGAACAGTGCTAAATGTTTCCAGGGAACCAGCCTTTCAGTTTTAGGCCAATATGTTTCGTTTTTAAAATCCCAAATGATTTGGAACGATTTGCACAATGTCAACAGCAGCCTGCAAAACAAAAATGTAGAAAGACCCAGGATCTTTGGTTTCCCTTTTACAACGCAAACAAGTAACCTTTTTGATTTATGGGGAAATATGCAGAGCACATGTGCCGTGTGTTAATAAGACAGAAATTGGGAAAACTGTCGCCTTGGAACGTACACAATGTGGACAATTAGAGGTGTGAGTCACCTGTGACTAAGAGCGCCTAGCGAACCGAGATCTAGTTGTGGTCTAAAATAGACCGCATTGAAACCACAGCTGCAGTCAACCACCTCCTGTATTCATCTCATCCACTGCAGTCTAATCGCATAGGGGCTTCAATGGAACTATGACAGACACTACAAATTAGGGTCAATTTGCAAAGAAAACTAGTTACTGGTTCTTGTTAAGGAAACCATCAGTATTAGCACTGCTTATGGTTAGGGATTTAAGCAAAGCTCAGGCACTTGGTTTTAAACTTCAGCAATTTGCTTCACCAAAGACATGAATTGATTTCTCAAATTGTGCAGGTTGTGCAGACTTGAAGGTGGACTCTTCAACACTCTATGAACTGAACAGCAACATGCTAAAAACACTAAGAATACCTTAGCAAACAACATGTCACTCACTGCACCCTATAAACTGAATAGCAACATGCTAAAACATTCAAAGAACCCTTAAAACAGTATGAATGTGCTGCAAACTCTAAAAACACCTTAGAAACTAAGCAGCAACATGCTAAAAACACAGAGAATACCTTAGCATCTGATAAACAATACGTTACGAAGACAAAACCCTATAAACTTAATAGCAACATGCTAAAACAGTGAGAATACCTTAGCATCTGAAAAAAAAACTATATGCTACAAACACTCACGACAGCCTAGAAAATGGTACGAATGTGCTAAACACACTCACAAAAGCCTATAAAATGAAAAACAATGTGCTAAAAAAAAAATAGCAATTTGCTACAAACACTCAGAACAACTGGTAAGAAATGCAGAAAACACTCAGAATAACTACATGGTAAAACACTCAGAACACCTTAGCAACTAAACAGCAACATTCTAAAATAAAACATTCAACCAAGAATACCTTAGCGTCTGAATAGTGATATGCTAAACAACCTCAGACCTCAGAATACCTTAAACAGCAATGAGCTAAAAATGTACTTGGTTACTATCGTAACCTCGGTTCCCTGAGATATGGGAATGAGTACTACGTCTGTAAGACGCTTGTATGGGAAAAACTCTTTCTTCCTCTTCAACTGAAGCCTTTTCAACCACGCAGTGAAACTGCACGTCCATTTGTTCGTGCAGTGCTATAAAATCGAACCAATGGCTCGGCGGCTTCGCTGCCGCTTCTCAGATTTCTTCGAATGAAGCGACTGAGGCGTGCAGCTCATAGCATGGCCAGGAACGCAGTACTCGTTCCCATATCTCAGGGCACCGAGGTTTCGATAGTAACCGAGTACGTTCCCTTTTGATATTTCCACTCGTACTGCGTCTGTAAGACGCTTGTATGGAAACCAGTACAATCATGCCGTGCTATGATGGGGAACGAATCAAAACCATAACTCACGTGGGAGTAAGACCCAGGGGAGTTAATAAAATACACCAAGCACAGGCTGAGCCCTCAGGGTCATCCGTGGCCTGGGTGTCGTCCCGTGTATTTGATACTTGGTTTTCATATAATATGGACCGTCCAAGTGAAGGAGGGACTTGAACAATGTTGGTCAAGTGAACCCATAAGACTGCTTAACTAGCCAGAGGCGGCGAACCAAGCAGAAAGGACTCTGGACTGCAAGGCAGGGACGCCCAGGTTGTAAAACCTTACAAATGTGGAAGGTGAGGGCCAGCCGGCCGCCTCACAAATTTCCGAAATGGACACCCCGCTGGACCATGCCCAGGATGAAGCAATGCCTCTGGAATGGGCTCTGACTCCAATGGGGCACTGCAAGCCCAAGGAGGAGTATGCCAAGGTGATAGCCTCCACAAACCACCTGGAAATTCTTTGCTTCGTAACAGGGCGACCTTTAGCGCGGTTACCGAAGCTGACAAAAAGCTATTCTGATCTCCTGTATGAGGCAGAACACACGATGTATACATCAGGGCCCTGACGGGGTAGAGCAGGAACAATTCCTGGTCATCTGTCAAAGGGGAAAGCGCGGAAAGCGCTATGACCTGAGCTCTGAATGGAGTGGAGAGCACCTTAGGTACATAACCCAGCCTTGGTTTCAGGACGACCTTGGAGTCATTAGGCCCGAATTCCATGCAAGCAGGGTTGATGGAAATGGCCTGTAGGTCCCCTACTCGCTTAACCGACGCCAGTGCTAACAGCAGGGTGGTTTTAAACGAGAGTGATCTGAGGCTCGTGTATTGCAATAGCTCAAATGGGGGGCCTTTCAAGGCCCTTAGTACGGTTGGTTAGTCCCAAGGTGGAACTGTATGAGGACACGGGGGTTAATTCTCCTGGCGCCTCGTATAAACTGGACCACCGCACTATTACTGCCCACCAATTGGCCAGCAATAGGGGCATGGAAAGCCGCTATGGCTGTCGTGTAAACTTTTATGGTGGATGAGGAACGCTGGTTATCCAGCCTCCCCTGCAGAAATGAAAGAACCACTGATAAATCAGAGGTAACCGGATCTAAGTCGCGGTCTTAGCACCAAGCCGAGAAAATAGACCATTTCAGAGCATAGAGCCGCCTGGTAGACGCGGCTCTAGCTTCTGCCATAGTGCTCAAGACACGCTCTGGGAGGTCGAAACCCACTCTGACACACCGGGGACGATTCAACCTCTTGCCACACTTGCCGTGTGGCAAGAGGTTGAATAGGCTCTAAAGACTGGCTGCATAAGGGCAGGACACTTATGGTAGGCAGAAGAGGATATTTGTTCTCTTTTCGAAAATGTATGTTTTATTTTGTCCGCTATCACCACGGTTGGACACCCGGGCGCTAGAGTGGGCCCGTGGGGAACCAATAACACACTTCCCTCTGCACCCAGCGCTGAGCGGGGTGACAAGAGGCACATTAGAGGCTGCTTACGGGGTGGTCCAGCGGTAGTGAGACTCGGGCCCCTCCTCTTTCTGCCTGGCTGATCAGGAGGACTTCAGAGGTGCCGGATCCAAGGCGACCTTGGGCCGGGGTCCTTGGCGCTTCGGGAAGGGGTAGCGTCTTGCCGAGTGGGAACGCCCTCTATCCTGCCGATCCTATATAGGCGCCGAAGCCGTTTGTCCACCTGCCGAGTAAGTGTGTCCAGCGAGTGCAGACGTGGCTCTGCGCGGCTTGGACGGATGGCTCGCCCTAGCTTTCCATCCGATAGCCGTGGGCGGGCAGAGATGCGCGGACACGGACTCATCCAGAGGGGGCATGTGCTCGTATCCGTTCTCTTCAGCGCCATCAACGGAGGTGAGGGCGGAGGAAGCAGAAGGACGGATGCGAGACGAGTAGGGGGCACGCCACGATTTAGTGAGCTCGTCGTGGACTTCGGGGAAGAAGGGGGACGAGCGTTGGCAGGGGGCTTGCTGGCGCCCCGGGAGAAACCGCTCGTCCAGCCTGCTGCGAGACGGCTCCTCAGGCGGAGACCACTCGAGCCTGAGCTCACTGACAGCCTTAGTCATCACACGGATGAGCTCCTCGTCCGTTCTGGGTCTGGCGCTGCGTGAAGAGGACGGCGGCAAGAGGGTGGGGTCAGACACCGAGCTCGATAACTCCTCCACGTCCGAAGCCACCAGAGAAAGGCTGTCATCCATCTCATCATCACTCCCACCGAACGAGATCATGTCGCTTGCAGCCGCGGAGGGACACTGATCAGGTTGAGTGAAGAGGACTGGCGAATCCTCTCTCTGCGGTGACGGCGAAGCACGCGGGCACTGAGCCGTCGTGAGCTCGCTCGTCTCCGGCCACTCGAATCCTCTGTCCAGCTGTCTTTTCCTCGCAGGTCCCTAGGAGGAAAAAGACGGGAGGTCACGAGTGGCGGAGTCACTTTCTGAAAAGGAAGCTATCCGCGAGCGCAGAGAGGCGAGACTGAAACTCTCGCAATGAGAGTAGTCAGTCCCGCTGAGCGCAGCGTCAGCATGGGATTTCCCCAAGCATGACACGCACTCAGCGTGACCGTCATCAGCGTGCAGGGGAGTCCTGCACGTCTTACAATGACGGCGTGGCATTTGAAACAACGCTGTCAAAATTTGCTCTTTTGTGAGGCTCTTTTAGATAGTCGCCGGATGGCGGCAGGGGATAGACCGGGATCTAAGCGCTGCAAAAGGTCCAATCCGGCTGTTGAGGCGTTTCAACGGCGAATATCGGCGTCAGCGAGGAAGAAGCTTCGTCGCTGAAGAGAAGAAATCTGAGATGCAGCAGCGAAGCGGTCGCATATATAGCCAGAGACCCTGCCCATTTTGGCAGGCTATGGCGGGCTGCATAGCCATAGGCTCGCTCAGCGCCGCCGCCGAGCCATTGGTTCGATTTTATAGCACTGCATGAACCAATGGACGTGCAGTTTCACTGAGTGATTGAAAAGGCTTCAGTTGAAGAGGAAAAAAGAGTTTTTCCCATACAAGCGTCTTACAGACGCAGTACGAGTGCAAATATCGAAAGGGAAACACTGTTATCATCTGAATAGCAATTTACTAAACTCTCAGAACACCCTGGAAATGCAGCAACGTGCTAAAAACACCCTATAAACTGAATAGCAATATGCTAAAAACACTGAGAACACCTTAGAATCTAAAAATCAATGTGCTAAGAACACTAAGAACACTATAATGTCTGAATGGCAAAAAACATACTATAAAGAATACCTTAGCATCTGAAAAGCAATATGCTAAACACACTCAGACCTCAGAAAACCTTGTCAACTAAAAATCAATTTGCTAAAAAAAAACTAAGAATACTATAATGTCTGAATAGCAATGTTACAAACACTCAGAAAAGCCTATAAACTGAATAACAACATGCTAAACATCAATGTGCTAATAAATATTATGTTAGCATCTAAATAGCTGAATAACAACGTGCTAAAAACACTCAGAACACCCTACAAACTGAATAGCACTCAGGATACCTTAGAAACTAAACAACAAGGTGCCAAAAAACACTGCATTAGCACCTTATTAGCAATTTGCTACAAATACTCAGAACACCCTAGAAACATGCTGAGAAACAGTAAGAACTTGCTAAAATATATACTAATAGTGCCATGCTAGAACACTCAGAATAGTCTGAAGAAACTAAACACTGATGTGCTAAAAACATACTACTAAGAATACTTTTGTATCTGAATAGCGATATGCTATTTGCAGGGCTCTAGACTCATTCTTCCCACTGGTCGCACTTGTGCGACTAACTTTCTCAGTTGGTCGCACGAGAACATCATTTGGTCGTAATTTTTATTTATTTATTTATTTATTTATTTATTAAGGTTTTATATAACATTTAATTAATCAATGCATGCTGATGAACTTTTATCATAGTTTATAGTTATATGGTAACGACAGTGTTCAACATTCAACCCGTTCTTTTTCATCAGCATTATTTGTGATTTAAATTTTGTGAACAGGAATTCCTTTTTTTGCTTTCACTTTCAAATTCACGATCTTGGTGTCACGCTTTACAAGAAAAGATAATTGTCTTTTTTGCTTATATCTATACACCTTTCACTTTTTAAGACTAAAACAAAAGATGGATTCATTGTTATTCTTAATTAAAAAGCACAACAACAATAAAACAGTACGTTACAATGACAAACTAGCTTAGGCTACATAACATTTATTAACAAAAACGAATAAGACGAGGCATGGCATAGGACACATCACATGCTGTATTATATACCGACTAATAAATTACAGAATGTTTAGCAAACACTGAGGAATCAAATAATAATAATATTAAAAAATTAAGGAAAGCCTCCATAGCGTAAAGTGAGGTAAACAGGAAAGATAACTTTGAAAATAGCTTTTCAAAACGAAAACAAAAAGAAAAGGAAAAGTACAACTAAACTGTCTGTCGCTGACAGGACTTGCATGTTTTTTTTCTACAAGAATACCAACATGTTCACCTTCTCTGGTTTAAGAAGCGGTCTTTTACATTAGTTTGAAAACCAAATCCTCCGTTGCGCTCCGTCCGCGGCGCGCACCTTCGCGCTCGTGCTGACGCAGCGAGTAAAAACCAAGCTCTACACCTGAAGCGCTCGCACTGAAAGCGCCTCTCTTCACGTGATCAGTGAAATCTGACTACTGCTACAATGTGCCGCGGCTCTGCAGCGCACGCTGTATGAAGCAGATGCTTTGGAGCAGCCGCAGACCATGTACTCGTACAGGTGTGACCATGTCAAATTTTACTTGCACACTCTCAAAAAATGGTCTGAATAGCAGTTTGCTACAAACACTCAGAACACTCCAGAAACAGTAAGAGTGTGCTAAGTTTAATTCAGTGCTGGCTGAGCTATCCAGCAAGCTTGTAACATCCGGAAAGCGAAACATATGGAGCTGTAATCGTAACTGTGTACGAAAACGATTACAAGTGCTCATTTTTTTACTGCCTCTAGTGTTCATTTCTGTTTGAAACTGCAGTGATAATTGTTATGTATTTTGCGTCTTGTGAAAAAGTTCCCACAAGTACGTTTTCGTCATGAGATCAAGTAGTATACAGAACATACTTTGCAAAATTAGTTTCAAAAGTTGTGAAGTTTCAAAACAAATAGTGCCTACTAGACAGCATTCAATTTCAGATGCAAATTAAGAATACCTTAGCATCTGAATAGCAATTTGTTACAAACACTGCTAAAAAACACTGTGAAAACGCAATGCCCCGGCAACCATTTGCAACACTACCACTAAGGCAGTGGGTTTTGCACAGGCAAGCATCACTCACATTTTCTTTAGAAAAAGTAAAAATGTAGTTAGAACAGCACTTCAGAGAAAGAATGAAAAGACTGACAGCTTCCTCCAAAAAGCAGCCCTTTTTTTTTTTTTTTTTTTTTTTTAAATCTTCAGTAGTTCTGGGTACTGAAGGGTCTTTCATGATTATGGTGCCATTTACTTCAGTGGTGACCTTGACACAGAGGTTATTTCAGGGGTTCAGGAGGCTAAGCAGTTACTGACAGCACCTTTAATGATGCAAGCTCGTATTATTGACTGTGGGGGGTGTTCAAGCCTCCAAGGTGAAAGTGACTTGACATTCAAAGGTAGCGTCAGCTCTCCTGCAGTGTCAAGACAATTCACCTGGTTATTACAGTTCCATGCAGGCTTCACAGGACGAATGAAGAAACTACCATGACTACTATCAACTAATTCAACAATGAATAATGGCCTATATTGAAAATAAATACAAAAACAGACTCTATTCTTACTGTGTTACTACTTCAGGTTTTAGACAAGACAAAAAGCATGATAAATTTGCGTTTGTGATTCTAAATGTTGTGGGCTGCTGCAGCATTGGGGAGTAACTAAAACTATGGGTGTAATTCACCACTGAAAGATGGGATTTTAATAATACTTGGCTGACTATGGCATTACATTTTTGGTAAAATCTAGGGACACTTCAAAACCCATAATGCCCTGGGCTTGAACCAAAAATGCAGAAGCACAATCTGTAGCTTTAACTAAAGCCCAGGAGCTTTCAAAAGTCTGTTGGATGAGAGCATTTTGCATAGCTTTTCCAGTAACAAGACTTTTTCTGGTTGCCACATTGTGTGTCTCTCACAGATGTGGCATTAGTGAGTCCAATTCATAGACTGTTAAAAAAGATGGACGAAGCGTCTCCACTTCCTTCCACTATAGGAAATTGAAGCCAATTCATCTCAGTATGGCCGCAGCTTCACTTTTCAGGACATGTGAGGTACACCTGGTCCAATTCATTATATAAAAATCTGTTCACTAAATTCACAATAACGAATACAAAAAAAAAGAGAGATTCAGAGATTGAAGTCCCTAACGTGACTTTTTTCCTTTAAATATATACAGTACTGTGCAAAAGTCTTAGGACATCAGTATTTTCACCAACAAAAAAATGGTTTTAAGTCGGTTATTTCTATCTTTTGCTGTAGCATGTCAGTTGGAAATATCAGTTTACATTTCCAAACATTATTTTTGCCATTAATTGTAATAATCCAGTGAGATTTTTGTTTGCACAAGGAGTCTGACAACAGCCAGCGCTCCACACAGAGATCTGATCTGATCATCATCCAGTCCGTCTGGAATGACATGAAGAAACAGAACAAACTGAGACAGACTAAATCCAAAAGAACTGTGGCAATGTCTCCAAGATGCTTCAAGAAACCTACCTGCAAAACTACAGTACTGTTAAAAGTTTTAGGCAATTGTGTAAAAATGCTGTAAAATGAGGATGCTTTCAGAAATAATGCCATAAATAGATTTTATTTATCAATTAACTTCTATTAACTAAATCAAATCAACATTTGTTATGACCACACTTTGAGTTTAAAACAGCTTTTGTCTGAGGTACACTTGCACATAGTTTTTCAGGTAGCTTTGCAGGAAGGTTTTTTCTTCAAGCGTCTTGGAGATGTTGCCACAGTTCTTCTGGATTTAGTCTGTCTCAGTTTGTTCTGTTTCTTCATGTCATTCCAGACAGACTGGATGATGATCAGATCAGATCTCTGTGTGGAGCACTGGCTGTTGTCAGATTCCTTGTGCATACAAAAATCTCACTGGATTATTACAATTAATGGCAAAAATCATGTTTGTAAATGTAAACTGATATTTCCTACTGACACACTACAGCCAAAGATAGAAGCAACTGACTTAAAACCATTTTTTGTTGGTGAAAATACTAGCAGCCTAAGACTTTTGCACAGTACTGTATATTTTTCATATTACTAGATTTATTTATTTATTTATATTTTTACTATATTTTATTTTTACGATACAGTTCAAAGTTTAAAAATAAGAATACTTTTATCCAGCAAGGATGCATTAAATTGATCAAAAGGGGCCATAAAGACATGCATAATGTTACAAGAGATTTCTATTACAAATAAATGCTGTTTTTTTCTTGATATAAATGTTTTGAATAATCATAATTCCCAACAAATGATTAAGCTTATACTTATAAACTTATACCTATACTTATTTTATTAGAATATCACTTGTAATATATTATAATAATATTTGTAATAATATTTTAATTTGTGATAATATTTCTTTTTTTTTTTTTTTAATCAAATAAATGCAGTATTGGTGAGCAGAAGAGACTTCTTTCAAAAACACTTGAAAATCTTACCAGCCCTAAACTTTTGAATGTTAGTGTAAATTTGATTAAAAAAAAAAAAAACATTGCCACACTAGAGAGGTGAAACCACTTAAAGGGGTCATGAACTGGGAAACCAAAATTCCCTTGATCTTTTGACATACAAGATGTCACTGTACTATAAAAAACATCCTGTAAGTTTCAGAACTCAAAACTTTCTTGTTAGTCTAAAAACAGTTTATATTGAAGTCAGTTTGCCAAAAGGACAGCTGGTGGAATGTTCTACTCTATGATGTAACAGTGTGGCTAAGCACCGCCTCCACAGAAGAAGATCAACGCCTGCCTCTACATCACTGCCTGTTTAGCTCCGCCCACCAATTCACGCATGCAGTGTTTACGTGAGGTGAATGCGCAGGTCTACACAGAAACCAAACAATAAAGATGCTCCGAAGACAAAAAGATGTTGTGTAGTGCCAAGTTGTAAAAAAACTTCCTTCCTTCTGATCCCAGTTTAAGAAAGAGTGGACAAACTTTATTTTTAATGAAGTTCCAGACCGCATCAGTAAGAACTCGGTCCTTTGTTCACTTCATTTTACTGCAGATTTGTTTACAAACAAGGTACAATCAATTGGATCTGACAGTAATGTCGCAACACAAGTGTGAGTAACTGTTTTTATTAAGTGATCACTACTGCTTTGTGTATTAAACAGATTGTTTGATATAAGTATTTATGCGTTTTTGACCTAAATCACAGCAGCGTCCATCTGTGAAGGATGTAGGCTGTCAAACATATACAACTATTAGCCAATCACAGCAGTGGGCGTTTACTTCCGAGTCTACAATCTGCCACGCCTAGTCAAACAGAGCGTTCTGATGAGAGGGTTAAAAACAGGACAGAAAACAGCTTATTACTTCTAAATGATGATGTTTTTTGAAAGAACGCAGTAAGAATGAAAAACAATCACATTAATGCCTTCACAAAACGCGACTAATTTACAGCCCCTCTAAAGCTAAATTGTATAAACACAACTACAGCCAAAATAAGTAATTAATCTGCTTGTGAACCTGAACGTACATCATTCCGTCAACAGAAACAGGCCAATCACGAACAGGCAAAAGGGCTGAGAAAATGAGGGGAAAATGCACAAGATGAGATTTTAAAAGGCTTTCAGCGAGCATTAGCTTCCACTGGCTGCCGTGAACCTCAATCACATGCTTTGAGAGGTGCTGGGGCGACTCCAGAGCAAAAAGGCTGTGGCTGGAGTCAAATCCTTTCAATTAGAGCTAGAGAGCGGAGCCATATGGAGACGGGAAAATCTCATCAATCCTGCTCAAGGAGTGTGGACGGCCGAGCCTCTCGAAAGCTCCTCCTCGGCCGGCCGAGGTTTGAGTTAGATTGACTGCGCAGCTGGGAAAGAAAATCAATTCTGGGCTCCACATTGTGATTTTGTTTATCATTGGAACTGCCTCAGAGGAGAGGCAGCCTCACTCTTTGACTCTTGAGGAAGGGGGATGTGACGGCTGAAAAAAAAAGACTGAACAGGAAACCCGGAGCGCTGGGAAAAGACGTTTAAAGAGGGTATATGTGGGGGAGGAGAGAAGAAAAGAGAGGGAAAGCAAGCCAGGGTGAAAGGAAGACTGCAGTTACCTGTCTCCTGTGTGCTTCCTGTTTCTGCGGTCTCCATTCCATCTGTGCTGTCTTCATCCTCCACCAGAGCTTTTCCTCGCCCCCGATTCCTGAGAAAGACACATTCATTAGCATGCTTGCTTGAGGGAAGACTGGTTGATTGTGAATTAGTTAAATACAGTCCCAGCTGTCGCCGAGTGTCCGCTGCCCCGGGCGAGGGTGGGGCGGCCCTGTGAAAGCCGTGTGTTTGTGTGTGGCCACGTTTGTTTACGTGCGCTGAGGGGGAAGTAACGGGTGCGAGACCTCTCATTAAAGCTGCTGCTCAATGGACGGGCATCATGAAGATGTCATTTCCGCATTTACTCAGAAGCCCTGAGGGCAGATACGCGACCCTGCTCTCAAACCTAGATTACACACTCAGCCGGGTTCCATCTTCTTGGTGACTCATTCGCATGAGCAGCGTCCAGTCAGATCAGGTTTGGTACGTTCACGGCATATGTGAGCATTGAGAGCTGTAATCGCACAATAATTAGCCTTTTTGGTCTAATTAAAAAGCCTGAACATTTAAATACAATGAAATAAACTTTTATGGGTTTAAAGCTTTGCTGGATACATGCATCTCGAAAGGAAAATAACAGTCCAACCAGAAAAGCAGAAAATGGTCTCTATATGACAGGTGATTGGAGGGAATGAAAAATAAGAGGGCTTGGTGAGAAGGAAATTCATTTCAGAGGCCAAGTAAGATATTACATTTTGACGAAAGACAAACTTTTGTGCACTGTTAAATGGAAGGGCATTTCCGTTTCCTCCTCCGAATAAAAAAATATAACATTTCAAGTGCAATTGTGAGGAATAAAGTCACACTGCAATATATAAAATCCCCTTGGGGGATATAAATTTCTAACTACTTTTCAAAAGTTTGAGGTCAGTCAAATTCAAAATAAAAAAAAAAATGAAATCAAAATTATATTCAATATTTTTCTAGCATTTTGCTGTTTTGCTCAAGAAACATGTATTATTATCAAAGTTGAAAACTGTTGTGCTGCTTAGTATTATTGTGGATTTTTTTCTTTCATTAGCAGAAAGTTTAAAAGATCACCATGTATTTAAAATGCATTTTTTTGGTAACAAAGTAAAAGTCTTCTATTGAAGCTAATTTCCGCTACACAGTAAAAAAAAATTGTTTAAAAGGTAATGCCAATTTTTAACTCACAATCCAGACCTTGTTTCTCGCAATTCTGAGAGAAAAGTCAGAATTCTGACAAATCTGACTTCTATCTCTGAATTACTAGTTTTTTCACAATTCATTTTTTCCCACCAGCGAATAAAAATGGTAATTGTGACTTTTCATCTAACAATTCTTACTTACTATTAAAAAAATCTTACTGACCAAAAAATTTTGAATAATGTACCTTTTATTTATTATTTTTTTCACCCTGAGGTGAAAGCAGGCTTCCAAAGTCAACCTGCTACACCAGCTACATTGTGCTGATAATCTGCATAGATAGGTACATGAGTTAAAACAACACCAACCTAAATAAATCAGCCTGGATCAATTTAAAAATTCTGCTGGTGTTTTCATAGGTGGTTACATTTGATGACATCCAATGCAAACACACAGGTTATTACTTCTCAATGTCTGATTAACCAGGAATCTGCTTAGAACTGTTGATGTTAGGAGAACTTAAACACAACCAATCCTACCTCTATTTTTACTGTCTTCCATGTCGTTTGAAGGGCTCATTGTTCCCTATTTTATGATGTCACTGAGTCACACAGTAAAATCCACCTTTGTTTTCAGAAAGAACAGATAGAAATGCAAATTTCATTACCTTTACTGATGCCAATAAAGTATCCTCTTTTTTTTTTTTTACCTCCCCCTTTCAATGGACTGTGTCATGATAGGCTGCCAGACACAGGAGTTTGCCCTCAGAAAGAGCGCAGTCTGAAGCTGTTGCCATGGTGCTTCGTGACGCTCCAGTCTTTCAGAACAAGCAGTACTCAGAGCACAGTATCTGATGTACGGTATGAACATACTACAACATACTAGAACATACTAACATCTCATGCAGCCCAAAGGAAGAAAGAGCCTCTGTAAACAGTGGTTCCACATCATTAACAGTGACTAAGATATCTGGGTGGTCCAACACACTCTCATGGCAATTCGTAATGGTTTCAGCGCTTTTTTGGTGATTTTGTATGATCTTTTATGATTAGGTAGGTGGTCCAGTGCCTCACAGTCAGCCATTGTTTCAACAGCATTTACAATACAACAATGGCGGAAATGTGAAGCTGGTTATATATGTGTCTATATGTTGCTTCCCTAAAACATTTACATGTCGTTAGCATGTATAGCCACACTCACAGTTCCTCTGTGTGTTTACAGTAACTGTAAAGCTTCCCTCTGTGGGAACGCAGCTCATTTGGTGGCCATTTTGGTTATGACCCCGGGCAGCTTTTACTAGTTATGCAAGTACAGCTGCTAGCCTATTTATTCAAATGGCAAGAACGAAATTTCAAGTTTTTCAAGGTTATATTTAAATAACATATTTTACATTAGGACTTACATTATGAATTTTTTTACAAGGCATGTGACAATGTGATACTGTATTGTAATTTTACTGTTGTTCTGTAAAATAAAACAAAAAAAGGTAAGACAATAATGATGATAGTAATAATTACTCCAGCTCTATTAATACATTTATTATAGCATTCACACACATTGGGATCTGTAATATTTTTTCTAATGTTTTAAAAGTCTCTTCTGCTCAGCAAGGTTGCATTTATTTGTACAGTAAAAAATACATGCCTGATTCAAAAAGGGGGTCTCAAAAATGGTTAAAATATATTATTTTACTAACTTACTAATTAATTTTAATTTAAATTGTGCTTTGTCGGTATTGTTGCTTTGTAATTGATTTTTTTCTTTGAAAAGCAAGGCAAAACTGTAAAAAGCACATTTTGGCTATTTAATTTATGCAATGGTGAAAAAAACTGACAAAACACATGGGGGAAAAAACGTGAAAAACTGTGTTCAGTATTCGGCCTTCGGCCCAGTGTTTCATTTTGTTCGGTTTTGGCCAAGAATTTTAAATTCGGTGCATCCCTAACATAGTCAATTTAGTTACTCAAAGATACACCATTCCAGCATTTAGCCTTCTCCAGTCCACCATAAACTAGGTATAAACTATGACCAGTTAATGGCTTTAAAGCACTGACCAAAAAACCCTCTAGTTCAAACTCATGCGTGTGAAATTAGTTTGACACTTCCTTTCGGTCATGTTGCTTAATTTGTTGTGGTCATGAACTTATAGCTCTGGAGTTTTTCACATTTTGTATGATGCTGTCATCTGATCTTAGAATACCTCTACTGTTTCCTATAGCCCTATCAAAAGGTTTTATGATGTAAAATTAGATTCTTATGGATGTTTTTCTTAACCAAATGACATGAGGCTGTAAATCATGGCTTCTAGAGGCCTGTTCACAACAACACGAATGCTCTGGGCATGTGACCAAAAGCACAAATCCTACTGGTTGCCCAGTTTTCTTCACAGTGTGATGAAAATCCACTCCAAATCTTATTCTCAATCCACACATATTCCCAATCCTATAACATACACATATTGCGTAGTCCTATTGTCTACAACACTAATAAAACAGACCCGCGACCCATTCTTGGTCACGATCCACCAACTGAGAACCAGCTAACAAACACACATCCATCTACAGCCAAACATCCATTTCTACACACGTTTCTACACATCCGCCCCACAAATGCGCAGTAAGGATCCATGGCTGTCAGAATCCCGCGGGGGGCTCTTCTTGTCTGATCTATGTATCACTTTATCAGGGTGATAATTGTCAGGCATTCAAATTAAAGTCTCACAGTTTGAAGACGGAGGAGGTACGGCAAGCAGAGTTGAAAGGGAAGTCTGCCCCTCTCTGGGGCTGGAGTAAGGAGGGTGTGTGGGATGGATAGGTAATTACCAGTGCCACTGGAGAGAGAAATCGCAGTTTGTCCCATGCCAAAAATGACTCCTCCCTGCAAATGACTTCCTATACCAGACAGTTAACAAGGCTGAACGCTGACAAAGGGGCGGAGGGATTTCACCCTAGAGGTTACAGACACACATGGAGCAAAATCTTCAGAACCACAGACTACATGTCTGGGTTTAAGAAGCTAGTTAAAATAAGCATTTGAAATTAGTTGACCAACGTTTTTTTCTTTTCTTTTTAATATATCCAATGGTGAAAGCAGATTATATATGTATATATATACAGTGGTGTGAAAAATTGTTTGCCCCCTTCCTGATTTTTTTTTTTTTTGCATGTTTGTCACACTTTAATGTTTCAGATCATCAAACAAATTTAAATATTAATCAAATATAACACAAGTAAACACAACATGCAGTTTTTAAATGGTCTTTTTTATGAAGGGAAAACAAAATCCAAACCCACATGGCCCTGTGTGAAAAAGTGTTTGCCCCCTAAACCTAATAACTGGTTGGGCCACCCTTAGCAGCAACAACTGCAATCAAGCGTTTGCGATAACTTGCAATGAGTTTGTTACAGCGCTGTGGAGGAATTTTGGCCCACTCATCTTTGCAGAATTGCTGTAATTCAGCCACATTGGAGGGTTTTCGAGCATGAACCGCCTTTTTAAGGTCATGCCACAGCATCTCAATAGGATTCAGGTCAGGACTTTGACTAGGCCACTCCAAAGTCTTCATTTTGTTTTTCTTCAGCCATTCAGAGGTGGACTTGCTGGTGTGTTTTGGATCATTGTCCTGCTGCAGAACCCAAGTTCACTTCAGCTTGAGGTCACGAACAGATGGCCGGGCATTGTTCTTCAGGATTTTTTGGTAGACAGCAGAATTCATGGTTCCATTTATCACAGCAAGTCTTCCAGGTCCTGAAGCAGCAAAACAGCCCCAGACCATCACATTACCACCACCATATTTTACTGTTGATATGATGTTCTTTTTCTGAAATGCTGTGTTACTTTTACGCCAGATGTAATGGGACACACACCTTCCAAAAAGTTCAACTTTTGTCTCGTCAGTCCACAGAGTATTTTCCCAAAAGTCTTGGGGATCATCAAGATGTTTTCTGGCAAAACTGAGACGAGCCTTTATGTTCTTTTTGCTCAGCAGCGGTTTTCGTCTTGGAACTCTGCCATGCAGGCCATTTTTGCCCAGTCTCTTTCTTATAGTGGAGTCATGAACACTGACCTTAACTGAGGCAAGTGAGGCCTGCAGTTCTTTGGATGTTGTTCTGGGGTCTTTTGTGACCTCTTGGATGAGTCGTCACTGCGCTCTTGGGGTAATTTTGGTTGGCCGACCACTCCTGGGAAGGTTCACCACTGTTCCATGTTTTCGCCATTTGTGGATAATGGCTCTCACTGTGGTTTGCTGGAGTCCCAAAGCTTTAGAAATGGCTTTATAACCTTTTCCAGACTGATAGATCTCAGTTACTTTCTTTGAGATTGTTTGCTCTCAGACAACATTTCCTAAGTTTCTGGTTGCAAAAGTACTCAGGTGAAGTCAGCGGTCAATGAAAGCCCAGGCAGTTTATGTCCGTTTAACTTTTACATTCATTACTGTTCAAAGGATTTTTAATGTTTTTGAACCGTCTGAAATTTTCATCTAAAATGAGCATTTTTATCAGGTTCCTATGTTTAGGTTCAGTAATTTTACTCTAATGGCAATGTATAGGTCCTTTTCTATGCAATTAAAGTGAAACAACTGAACATAAATATAGGAGCCTGAGAAAAATGCTCATTTTAGAAGATAATTTCAGATGGCACATAGAGGCAAACACTTTTTCACACAGGGCCATGTGGGTTTGGATTTTGTTTTCCCTTCATAAAAAAAACCCTTCATTTAAAAAGTGCATGTTGTGTTTACTTGTGTTATATTTGATTAATATTTAAATTTGTTTGATGATCTGAAACATTAAAGTGTGACAAACATGCAAAAAAAAAAAAAAAAAAAAATCAGGAAGGGGGCAACCAATTTTTCACACCACTGTATATATATATATATATATATATATATATATATATATATATATATATATATATATATATATATATATATACATACAAACATACATAAAATATAGGATCACAGTGCAGCCCTCAAAAAATTAATTGTCATTTTAAATCTTTATCGAGCTTTGCCACTATCCTTCAATCCACTGGGTTTTAACCATTTGTTGGCAGTAATTTTAAATAATTTAAAATATAATAAAATTTTGTGTGATCCATTTTTTACCATGTATTTTAATAAGTACAGGTCACATGTTGATGTTTAATTTTTACATAAATATATCTGTTACACAATGACACTGGAACATTATTTCACTCATATTTTGACATTTTATTTTCACAAAAGTTATTTGAAGCATTGAAGTAGACACTTGACTTGCATTTAATATGCTTTCTATGTATATAAAATTACTTTTGTAAATTTTATAAATTATAAATATTTTTTTTTCTTATTTAATAGGTGTAGGCCAAATCAAAAAACAAAATATTAACACACAACCAACTAAAAAAAATGCAATAAAATTATAATACTTATAATAATAACATAAAACAATTTACTTAACTTTACTGAACTAAAATAAACATCTATGCAGTTATAAAAAAAAACTTAACATACTTTATAGATTTATATGACATTAAAATATTTAAACAATATTATCTAAAAATTATCAAACAAAAAATTGAAAACAGAAAATATGTAATATGCATTTGTCAAGGTATCAGTAAATGACATACTTTGGTTAATCAACCAGTCAGGAAAACCCATGGGTTGATGCTGATAATCTCAAAAGAGCTAATATAAATTAACTTTAAAATTGGAAAATGCAAGTAAAAAATTGGCTTTGTAGAATTACATGCCAGTAATTTTCTAAAACCTTTACATGGAGGCATATATGGAATATTACTCGCATTAAGCCACCAAAATAAAATTGGGAAGAACAAAATCGCAATGCGTTTATGTTTTTGTGCCACTGGATCATCTCATATGATTTTGTGAGTGACAAAAAGATGAGGAGGTATCTGTTTATAACAAGATAATAATCAATCAAAATAATCCCATTATTATGGGAACAAATATGTATTTTTTAAACAAAAATGCTAAATACGGCTTCACTGTACACTGTACATTTATTACCTACAATATGGCCAACCATTTGCATGAGCCTATATGAGTAAGTAAACAAAGAGCATTACCACTGGAGCCTGAGCTCAATGTGTCTAGTTCAAATGACACTTGTCAGGGGACAAAGGCATTTGTAAGCGGAGCACCAAGGTAGCCAGTAACATATCCCTTTGTGATTTCCAGAGGAAATCATTTAGTACACATATAACACAAACATGCTAATTTAGCACATCCCTGTGCCACACAATGAAGCTAATACTGCTCCGACAGCTCATTATTCTGTCATTTGTAATGCACTTTAGGATCGATTGATTTGGTTCATGTACCTTTAGAGTAAATCTTCAGCTATTCAAATGGGTTGGAGAGAGAAACCACAGAAATGAACTGTGTTAACGCCCAAACCCAAGACGACTCTGTAGTAGACAGAGGATTAAATATGCATCACAATTCCCAGACAGCCAAACATCAACTCTGTCTGGATGAGGAAACATGAAAATGTCCTACATACGAATGGTCTTTATTAATGTAAATGAACAAATGGAACAACATTTGAATAGCTTTCCTGCAGCTAAAACAGTAGAGCAGTGCACTAGCAACACCATAGTCATGGGTTCGATTCCCAAGGAATGCATCAAATCTGCTTTGAACTCACTAATGCAATGTAATTCGCTTTGGATAAAAGCATCTGCTAAATGCATTCATTTTAAAATGATATTAATTTAAAGCCAACATTAAAAATGCCATTCGCAAACCAATTTGCTTCCATAATGGGATTGAGTGAAATAGTATTCAGTAAGAAAATGACATCATGACCATTCTATTAACTGATTTAAATGACTTTAAATACCAGACCTTGGTCTCACTCAGGAATAACATCATAGCCTGACAGTTATGATGTCATCTCGCCTCCACCTGCAACTGCCAGTCATGTGTCACTATGTAATCCTGACGCTGTTTGTTTTAAAACCCTGCATTGGCTCTGCACAGCATTAAATGTCACAGGTAAAATAAAAATTGTCATGCAACACATTTGAGGTTTAGTATATTTGTGTATATTTATACTCATAGGTACTACTCTATGTGCTTGCAAAACGAAAAGAGGAGAACGCAGTAACACACAGTCCATTTAGGTGTGCTCAACACTCAACCCCCAAGCCCAGAGACCTATAACTTATCCCCATGATCCCACCATACAGAGAGAGAGACAGAGGAAAAAAACTGTTTTAGAAAGTAGAGCCAATGCAAGATTACAGTATAAAATCTGGAGTGGAGTTTTATGGAATGGATTTCAAACATGATGCAAACAGACCCAATGGTTTGGGACCAAATTCAATCAAACCCTTAGAGATCCACTAAACTGAAGATGAAGGCTAAAGCAAGCAACAAAAGGGACTGTAAAACAATAAACCGAAGAATTCCTTTTGGTTGCCAGGGCAAGCAGCACTATTACTATTATTAACAATTAAGGATTTAAACCAACATGTAATGCTAAATATTAAATGTGTAATCTTTCCCGCACTGTTTGTGATACAGACTTGGATGACACCTCAAACCATGTGGCTTCTCGAGGAGAGGAATTCCATTATTTTTCTAAGCGTTGGCGGATGATAAGATGGGTGAAAAAACCTCCAGACTCATACTGAATGCAATCTCATACTTGGGTTTGGATCTGTTGTCTTGGGCTAATAAGAAACCACAACACCGTGAAGAAACAGCCTCATATTACCTTAGCAACCACATAGCAACCACCCACAACACCTTAACATCATGGCTGCAGCTTTTCTGCAGGTAAGAATTAGCAATTTCATAATGATTTTGATTTTTGTTGGAAATTTAACCCAATTTTTAATATATTACACAACCATGCATTATAATGTCTATTAAGTGTTAAATTAAATACTTCACCAAGGTCATGTTTTCTTCCTAAAAACTGAGAATTTATGACATTCAGGTCATTGAGATATTATTTTCTGTAAAAACACTATTTTTTAAAAAAATGTATCATGGTTTCCATAAAAATATTAAGCAGCAAAACCGTTAACATGAATATCAATAAGAAATGTTTCTTGTGCGCTAAATCAGCATATTTGAATGATTTCTGAAGGATCACAAGTAATGATGCTGAAAATTCAGCTTTGAATCACAGGAATAAATTACATTTTATAATATATTAAACAAAAACAGTTATGTTAAATGTTAATAATATTTCACAATATTATAGTTTTTTTGAACTTTTTATCAAATAAATGCAGCCTTGGTGAGCATAAGAGATTTGTTTCAAAAACATTTGAGACTCTTTCTGACCCCAAACATTTGAAAGGAAGTACACGCCAAGTTGTGATGTTGTGCAACGAACAAACAACAGTTACCATAAGTGGACCATTATGATGCGCTAACACTAACAATGTCTTCAGAAAAAGCAAAAAATCTAAACTCTCAGAAAAAAAAACATGCAAAAATTGTAGCAATATGTACTTTTATGCTACTATTATGAACCCTTTAGGGCTAAAAGGTACAATTTTTGCATTTTTTTCTGAGAGTGCAGCTATTTCAACCATTTTACACAAGTACAAGAGCACATTAACAGTTTTAGATATTTGAAAGGTAAGTAGTAAGTATTCTTGTACGGTTCTTCTTTTGAAGAATATGGATTTTGTGAGATCTATTAATGAAAAGCACCTTGCACTAGACCGTTCCCAGTTGCAGACGCTGCCATCACACCTTACACACTCATAGTAAGCTCCTAAGCTGGCAGAGGCACCTGTGCTTTTCACTTCAAAGACTCCTATATAATTAATCCCCTCAGGAAAAATGCCAAGTGCCTCCCCTTCATTTAGATGGTTATCCGAGTCAAGAAAGATGCACATACTCTTCTCAAATGCAGATGTGAAACAGAGGAAGTCTGCCTGGATTACCGTTCAATAACTGCTCCTGTACATTCAATGGCTTCTGGTGAGCCTGAAGTCCCTCCCTGGATTATGCTGCCAGTCAGGTAAACTCTAAGCAGGTGCTTCTCGTTAGAGGAACTCTAATGTGGTCTATGGGTAAATAGCCAAAGGGCTCAGAGGGGTTAATTGAACACACCGTCATTCAAAGCTGCCTGTCAGAGAGACATATCAGAGCCGGTGAGAAGGTCTCCACTGTCACGTGTCCATGAAGCTAAATTGGTCAAACACATTGCTTGTCGCATAGGAAGAAAGCTTATCATTATTCCGTGAATCAGATTTTTGCATCATGTCAACGCTGGATATGAGCGGTGCATCAAAACTAGAATGCTCTCAGTATAAGTCAACAAAGATGGAAAGCGTCCATCGTGGCGTGACACAGTGCACCCTATTTCACTTTCTATTTGCAATGTGCTGCACTGCTAACCCTTCCACGTTATTTTTAGCACGCATCTGAATTTAAATTTTTTTATATGCATGCACCGATATTGAAAATCTGGCTAATGTTGATTAGCTAATTTTTTGTCTATAAATTAAAAATAAATATTAAAAACTAAAATCGATTAAAGGCTACAAGTGAATTTAGGCATCACAACAGTATGAAAAATGGGTATTCATTTCAAAATTTGCTGAAGATTGCATTTAACGTTATTATTAAATCATTAGTGTTTCTAAAGATGAACTTTAAGTCAGCATTAGTTGACAGCAAAGGTCATCTAAATGTAAAAAAAAAAAAAAAAATCTAATAAAATGAAATATCAACTTTTTCATTTAAAAGTAACAACTTGCTCTGCTGCCTTTCAGCCCCTCTCTTCCAACCACCTTGATTTATTCTGGTACATAACACCCACTTTTCATGATCCATTCAATTACCAATGGGTAGAATCAGACCCTATCATAAAATGTGACATTAATATGTTGACTTTGACCGTTACTCCAATGGCATTTTTGTGATGTTTCTGTTCTGACCTATCCATTTAAATAACCTCTTGTTTTTTAAAGTTTCCTATTTATAATATGTTGGAACAAATAATAAAATTACAAACAAAACTGTTTTGAAATTCAAAAACAACCCACCAATGGACAGCAATGGACCTCCATTTCAAAATAAAATGGGACACAAAGTTACCAAAGTCTAACCACAAACTTGCAACCAGTTGGTTCGTGGTTGGTGAACATTTCAAGGTGACATGCAGCTTTAATGTAATCAACGTTGAAAGTCTAAAGTTTACCTTGCTTCCAGCATAGACAGTTTGACCAACAGGATGAATTTCATAAAATCATACTATTAATATTCTTCACATTTAAGACCAATAATCTTCATTTTCTGAAGAAATTTAGACTTCCAGTTTAGATCAATAATAACAGCAATTCATAAGTTTAATTGAACTTACTTTTTTCTCTGTCTGGGCACAGCTGAAAGCGGTGTTGCCGTGGATAAAGCGTCCTTACGAGGGCGGCCCCGGGGCCGCTTATCTGTGGGGGCCGGACTTCCAGTGGGAGTGGCCCCAGAGCTGCTAGGAGGTGGCGAGGGTCCTTTGTCAGAGGGGTCTAGACTTTTCTCCTCTGATGACATTCTGTGAGAAAAATTGTGTACAATATATTAGTTTCACAAAACCATATATAAGTGTCTGCTATATTGTAGATTTCCAGGAAAGCTTTCAACACAGCAAGTTTACCCAGCTTCGCAGCAGATTTACACCTTTAAAACACAACATTCTCCAACAGTGAGGTTTTAATTCTGATTTTATTAAACACTGGTAACGCCAGAGGAGAAAATAATCCCTGAGCTTAATACTTAAACAATATTTTAATAAGCTCGTATGATTTGCTCATAATATGGAGTCCAACTTGCAACTGAACCACCATTAAAATTAATCAAAACAAGTGTTAGCACACTTTATTAATTCCAATAAAAACAATCCTCACAATGCTGTTTAGTTATTGGTTGCATTAGATATCAGAGCAAAAAAGCAACAGACTTTGGCTACACATTTTTCACTCAACTTTAAAGGGGGGAAAAAAAATGGAATCATTATCAGTTGAGACTTTCAAAGGGGAAGTTTAGTTCTTATAATAACAGGATATCTATCTATCTATCTATCTATTTTTTATTTTTGACTTGTGACATATTAGCACAGCATGATGTACATGGGCCTCCATGCTCCAATAAAGAGTAAACACAACACAGTTGTAGTTGACAGACCAATTTTTAGTCATGTTTTTGTATTCCTTTTGAATGTTGTGCATATTGTTAGTCATTGCTCTGCCGGATCCCTAGTGCTGACCCTTGCGCCTGCTCTGCGTGGTGCTTCTGCCAACCTGTCCACTCAGCTGACAAGGCATACTGCCAGCGGGATGCTGTCTTTTCCGGGAACTACGTGGGATCCCTCCCTGGGCTGCTCTCATTGTATCCTGCCTTGAGTAAACAATTAGACCTCACATGGTTGAGTCAAGCCTTCAATGAGGCTGTGTGCATTGCCATTAGTGCGTGCGTACACAATGTCCATGGTAGCCGTTTAAAGACCTCATGAAATGGCTTGCCGAATGCATATTTATTTTTTGCTCATTTCCTACTGAAACAGGAAGCTGGGGGAGGATAAATCGAAGAAACTGTCTGCTATTTTTTAAACAGCCAGTAGGCTTTATTTTACAACACAGCTGAGATGCATGAGTTGCTACATGATATTGCTAGTCAAAAGGCTTGTTTGAGATTCACTGGCGCTGCGCAGATCGAACGGCGTATGACATCAAAGTACCTCGACAGCGATTGGAGAGCAGACGACTCTTTATGCTTTTGAATTGCTCTTGTGGTACTTTGATGTCATATGACGATCGTCTGTGCAGCGCCGATGATTCTCAAACGGAAAGGCTAAATGCAATATTGGAGTAGGAACATTATTATTCTAGAGAGCATTTGATAGGATAAACATTTGTTTACGCCCTTGAGTGCAAGATGACTCATCAATATTTTCAGGGAATAAAATAAAAAACAGCTGTTTATTTTGTCAACCAAGAGTAAATGAAACATGAATTAAAAGTCGCCAAAACTCCAATTCTGATTTCATGAGGTCTTTGATAGACAAGAAAATATCAGCGTATGGACCAGATGTATAAAGACAATGGTTTAAAGGTGTCTTTTAAAATTGACGTAACAAAATACATCTGCTGAATCCATAACAAACATCAGCCCATAGTTAACATCTGCATCAGCCTTGCAAGTGCAAAGGATTTCCAAATCTCTCAAGAGGTACTACAAAGTCATTAAAAAAGACTAAACAATTTATATGTAATAAAAGGTTAAAGGTTACAAAAGGATACAGACCTTTGAATTTTTGAATGATGCCGTTTCATAATTATTAATATCTTTGGATTTATTTTACAACACATAGTTTGCAAATTTTGTATCTGTACATGGAATTTTAAGTTTTCACTTAAGTTTTAGTCAGATGTAATGACATTGATCATAAACAGGTTTTTCTAACTCACAGCATGGTAGCAGCACCAGCTAATGCATTTACATGTATATTATATTTGGGTTAAAATGCACTGATGTATATTTGCGTATCTTTGCTGTCTACATGTGATACTGCTGCTATTTTGCACCTGAATTTCCCATTGGGTCCAATAACAAGCTACATAAACTCTATAAAACTACCCATACTGTAAACATTTGTCTAGTAGCATAAAATGTACTTGATGTGGTAACATCTAACCTAAATTGTAGAAATTCAAGTAACAAGTTATTTAATATAATACTCAAATCAACTTGACTACATTAACTTACACCATCAATATTAATTCTAAAGGTAAGCTCAATAAAAAAAAGAAAAAAAAAAAGAAATAGATTCTTGACCACAACGCATTTATATTTTGTACCTCAATTTCCAAATGAGGTCCAATAAAGATTTATCTATCCATGCAGTTTGTATTTCTAATGTCTCCATCTATCTATCTATGCAATGATGAAGGAAGCCGTGTACACAGGACTTCTTTTGAAGTTAACTAGAGAGTGGGTCAATCAAATGCATGCATATTTCTGAACGCTGTAATTGCAACGCATACCTCACAAAAAGATATACTGGAAATGATTTGATATCACAACACATGCAGGAACCAGAGGGACAGCCTTAGTGAAACAACAGAAGCACACAAAGCAAGTGCTTCTTCACATGAGGGGGCATGTCCAGCGTTTTGCCTTTGTTCAGTTGTCTCCAGAGCTTTGTTTCTGAGCCTTACGTACGCAGGGTGCCAATAATACCATCATGCCATGAAAAACGCCAACGTTTTCCATACTTAATACTTTTCATAAAACGGAAAAAAAAACAAGAACAAGCCGGCTACTTTGAAGGAGAGAGACGTATTTTAACTCTTTAGGGAGTCCAAAGGCTAAACCTACCTGCACGCCAAGTATCGCTGCTGTCCAAAGACGCAACATTTATGATGATAATCGCCTTCAAAGTAATGTCAACTTAGATGAGATCGTGTTAGAGTGGAAATATGACTGTAAATGCGCAAGAAAGGCTATAAGTGGATACAGTAGAGGCCTTGAAGCCCGGCTGATTAACTTGGAAACATTACTCAAGCCTGGAGTCGCCTATCCAAGCGGGAATCATATAACGGCCCATTAAAGGCAGTGGACAGTAAAGATGTAGGGCGTTTTTAAGCGTATTTTGACGGTTTTATAGCAAATAAGGAGGTTAGCGAGAAGATAAGATGAAGAAAAGCTGCACACTCGGTCGAAATGAAGTGCAGAAAGGCGATAGAAACGACAAAAGCGCTCGCAAATGATGATGAGAGAAACACACAACACACTCGTCGATCTTTATTTACTTACCTCTTCGACCCTAGCAATTTTTATTTATTTCCTTCATGACAAGAACCGTCATATACGTGACATACAGTACTTTTGTTTAGTGTTTGTGGCGCTGGGGGGTTGGGGAGGAATACACCACTATTCCTCAGGAAAATAAGCCAGCGTGACAAAGCGATATCTGTTACACGTATTCCAGTAAAATCCACTTTTAGATCCAGAAAATCTACAATGTTAATCCAGAGGCAGAAAGCGGCCGCTTTCCTTCGGTTCGAACGGATCACTTTTCTTTATTCCGCTTCATCCCACATCGCCAAATCCTCGCGGGTTACATCCCTCATCCGAAAACAAACCCTAGCGACCGCTAACGCTATCTGAGCTCCTGCGAGGCGATGACAGGAGCCCAGCCCGGGCCACATTCGGGAAAACACAGCCAAAAAGATCCTCAAATGAGGGAAAACAGAAAGCAGATTTCGCTTTCGAGCTTTCGACCCTAACGATTTCGATCAGCTCGCGGAGCAAGCTGCAATTTCGAGCAATACTTTATTAACGCCAAACACATCGAGATGATCTCCTTGCCTGGGTATTCACAATTTGTACACGCAAAAAACGGTAATTCGACGCGACTGTAGAGCGGAGAATGACGCAAAACGTTACATTTTTTGCATTAGTACAAATATTAAAGTTGTAGCTCTGACTCCATGGTAGCCATATTTGAGTGTAACCGAATCACGCCCTGCGAGCGACACCATGCTAAATAGTGCCACAACATTAAGCACGGCACTCAGAGGAATGACACCCTCTCACGTAGAAGTGCGTGCCGTTATCCTTCATAATAACACTAGAATGTATTTTTTAAATCACATATTGGCGGTTTTAAAAACGCCAGTGCAAAATAAAAAAATAATATAAACTGACCCTGCGGAGTGATATTTTGGAGCACTCAGCAGGTGAGGCGACTTTTTTTTTTTCTTTTTTTCTCTCCACGCACAGAATTTCTGCAAAACGCGGAACGGATTCTTGTATAAGAACCGATCGACCGGACTTCAGTCTCCATCCAGGCCACGAGGTCATGTGATTGTGTTCCATTCACTCAGGATGTAACTGGTGGTTTGAACAGTATGAAAATGTGTTTTACGCGATGTATTTCTTTTGAATACCATTCTGGTTGACACTAGGCCTACTACAGATCAATTTAGATATTACAATATAATTAGGCTACAGTTCCGTTTTTGGCTTCCACAGATGTGTATCAAATAAAATAGACTTGTTTTAGTTTTATCTTCTCACTTCTCAAGTTTTCACAAGCTCTGGTTTCATAGTTTAAAAACCCAGTTTAAAACCTTCATAAATTAGAATACATTTTAATGATGTTCTAATTCTATTATATTTTTTCTAGAACTGTTTTTACTTCTCTAACTGTTTCATAATTTGATTGGCTGTTTTACTATTTACACTTAGCATAATAGCTGAAACGTTTTAAAATTCCTGTTATTGTTTGGAAATAGCCTAACCGTGAAAATGTTGAAAAGACTTTTTGTAGCCAGGACGTTAAACGGATAGTTCACCGAGAAATTAAAATTCTGTCATCGTTCGCTCACCCTTAAGTTGTTCCAAACCTGTATGAGTTTCTTTCTTCTGTTGAACACAAAAGAAGATTTTTTGAAGAATGTTGGGAAACAAACAGTTGATGGTAATCATTGATATCCATAGCTATATTTTTCTTTTTCTTATTTCATACTATAAATCTATCATGAGAATTATTCACTGGGGTAAAAGGTATGACAACAAGCCTTGCTCTCCCCTATGTAATTCTAAATCTTAAACATTTTAAATGTCATCATGATGTTACACTTACAAATAGCTTTTCTTTTTTTTTTTTTTCTTTTTTTTTGACGTGTGAATGTTGCTCTTTCAGTTGCATAAATTGTTCAACAATAACTAATTACATTACAGATTAAACACTATCTACCTGAGAGCGAATTTATAGTTCATGGTAAATTTCCTGCAGTGTTTGCAAATATATTTCAAAAGAACACTGAGATAAAGTTGTGGAAAAGCAAAAGTCAAAAGATAAAAATAAATGGTGATTAAATGGTGATTAAAAATGACTAGTAGACTTTTTGACAGTACTACAAGAGCTTTTTCTTATATCTTTTCCTTTTGCATAAATATTAAAATCTTAATAATAATAATAATAATAATAATAATAATAATAATAATAATAATAAATGTACATAAACTTCAAACTAAGAATATATCACCATACATTTAGATGGTGGTGTGAAAGAGAAAAAATATTTCACCTTTCCTCAGGCTGTGTAAACTTCTTGGTCAAGTCATTTGTGGACAGCTGTTAATAGAAAACAGTTAATGTGGAGATACATATTAGTTTTAAGAAACTTTTGAAGTGCAGTATACTCACCCATATGCAATATAAACATATTTTGTAAAACAAAATACAAAATAGCCACATTACAACATTCACTTCACATCTCTGCCCTAATGGGAAACTGAAACAGTACATGTTTCTGTATGATGCTCACTCATACGAGGGAAAAGTTCATGCTAATTTACCCATGTTTTTTTTTTTACCTTTAAGAAGTGTCGAACTGAGCTTTCCATTATGCTGCACCGTTACAGTGGTGTGAAAAATTGTTGGCCCCCTTCCTGATTTTTTTATTTTTTTGCATTTTTGTCACACTTTAATGTTTCAGATCATCAAACAAATTGAAATATTAATCAAATATAACACAAGTAAACACAACATGCACTTTTTAAATGAAGGTTTTTTTTTTTTTTGAAGGGAAAACAAAATCCAAACCCAAATGGCCCTGTGTGAAAAAGTGTTTGAACCTTCCCAGGAGTGGCCGGCCGACCAAAATTACCCCAAGAGCGCAGTGACGACTCATCCAAGAGGTCACAAAAGACCCCAGAACAACATCCAAAGAACTGCAGGCCTCACTTGCCTCAGTTAAGGTCAGTGTTCATGACTCCACCATAAGAAAGAGACTGGGCAAAAATGGCCTGCATGGCAGAGTTCCAAGACGAAAACCAGTGCTGAGCAAAAAGAACATAAAGGCTCGTCTCAGTTTTGCCAGAAAACATCTTGATGATCCCCAAGACTTTTGGGAAAATACTCTGTGGACTGACGAGACAAAAGTTGAACTTTTTGGAAGGTGTGTGTCCCATTACATCTGGCGTAAAAGTAACACAGCATTTCAGAAAAAGAACATCATACCAACAGTAAAATATGGTGGTGGTAGTGTGATGGTCTGGGGCTGTTTTGCTGCTTCAGGACCTGGAAGACTTGCTGTGATAAATGGAACCATGAATTCTGCTGTCTACCAAAAAATCCTGAAGGACAATGCCCGGCCATCTGTTCGTGACCTCAAGCTGAAGCGAACTTGGGTTCTGCAGCAGGACAATGATCCAAAACACACCAGCAAGTCCACCTCTGAAAGACTTTGGAGTGGCCTAGTCAAAGTCCTCACCTGAATCCTATTGAAATGCTGTGGCATGTCCTTAAAAAGGCGGTTCATGCTCGAAAACCCTCCAATGTGGCTGAATTACAACAATTCTGCAAAGATGTGAGTGGGCCAAAATTCCTCCACAGCGCTGTAACAGACTCATTGCAAGTAATCGCAAACGCTTGATTGCAGTTGTTGCTGCTAAGGGTGGCCCCACCAGTTATTAGGTTTAGGGGGTAAGCACTTTTTCACACAGGACCATGTGGGTTTGGATTTTGTTTTCCCTTCATAAAAAAAACCTTCATTAAAAAACTGCATGTTGTGTTTACTTGTGTTATATTTGATTAATATTTAAATTTGTCTGATGATCTGAAACATTAAAGTGTGACAAACATGCAAAAAATAAATAAAAAATAAGGAAGGGGGCCAACAATTTTTCACACCACTATATTTAAAAAAAAAAAAAAAAAAACATTGCACAACAGGTTAAAAACAATGGTGTCCAATTACATCAGTGAAGTATGCAGAATAAATGGAAATCTAAAAGGCATGTGATTTTATATCTCACCATTTGATTTTATATTCCTCAATGTGACTTTTTAATCATATTTAAAACTTTACCTCACAATACTGGCATTTTGTACTGGCATAAATTTTCACATCACTTCCTGTAGAGTGTCTTAATAGCTTAGGTTTAAAAACAAATAAATAAAAACATTTTTAAATGTTAAATTCAGATAAAATGTATCTACATACTGATGGTTAGCTTACAGACACTTGAAATAAAACAGAAAAAAAAATAGCCTATATGTCATATAAACCTAAGGCAAAGTTATATTCACATACTGTATATGTTTATCTCAATTACTTTAGAAACAATGTTTCAAGAAAAAGCTACTATGAAATATTTTGTTAAATGTGGTGACCAGAGACTTTTTACAAAGTTATTACTAATTTGCTTGGCTAGGGGGCAGTGTGACACCTCGTACTGTTTCTTCAGCGTGTGATTGAAGATCTTCATGAGCATAGATGCGCGCGCGCACACACACACACACACACACACACACACACACACTGAACTCTTCATTTGTTAAAAGAAATTATATAAACATTGTTGTGAACTGGAATGAATGTTTTGAATGGGTCTTTGAAAATGAAAAACACACCCAATTGTGCAAACTTCAAACTTCCAGGTCAAAGTCAAACATTTCAGTCAAAAACACATTCTCTTCTGTCAGAATCTAATCTTTGGCCTCAGATGACACACAAAGCTGTCAAATACACAGACTATTTTCCTGACTAGAGAACACTAGTGAGATCAATTCAAAATACTCTTACAAAAACCTCCTTTTGGGAAACAGGAATCCTTTCGCTAGTCAATATCTGTTACAGTATATGGCATAAATAGAGGAGTTGAGATACAGTCAAATTCAGCAATAAACATTAAGAAATATTTACTTTCATTACACGACTGTAAAGTTATCTTACAGTAGATGAAAAACACTAGAAAAGTACAAAAACCAAACAACTGAATATACAGTGAACACATTGGAATATACTGTCAGTTACTGTACAGCAATAAACAAACAAGCAAACAAATAAAAAGGTTTTTTTTTTTCAACTGCTTACACACATTTTCAAAACTTTCCCCGTCAGCAAATTTCCTTTGACGCGGATCTGGCCCATATCAACAGCTAAAGTGTGACCCAGATTAGTTTGTGTTCACCGGCCCAAAACTGGTCCATATCTTTTTAGCCAGAACTGAACCAAAACAGTGCCATAACCCAACCCAGAGTGAGCCAAATAATAAAAACAGTCATGGCTGATATATGGACCTTATATGGTATTCTTATATGGCTGAGTTCTGTAAAGGGCTGACGGCCCTTATGTGACCCACATGCGGCTGATACACCAAAAGCCATTATTCAACCATATTCTTTTCTACCACACAAGACATGAGTACTGCTGTGAAGTCCCTTTTTAAATTTTAATTTTCTAAATTAAAAAATTTTAGCTACTTTAATAACAGGCTATTTTTAGACATAATAATAATAATAATAATAATATTAATGAAAACATTAGGGGTGTAACGGTACCTCAGTTGTGAAGTCACAGTTTCAAACATTTTTGGTACAGCAGGGCGAGAAAACATACAATTGTTTTTTTGTTTTTTTTTAATAAACGGTGGTACTGCCTTTAAATAAACTCAATTATAATTACAATTTTTTTAAGGATAAATAATCTGTCTCAGCTAATACAATAGGGAGCCCTATTAGAGCACATTACTAAAATATTAAAGGCTGCAATTAACAACAGAGCCCAATCTATTAAATTCAAATATTTTAGATACAATGACCAACAAAAAAATAAAAAATAAAATAATAATAATATGCAAATATATTTTGCACGTTTGCACATTGCAATTTTCTAGCAACAAGCTGTGGACACTGAATGACTTGCCTGAGGTAAAGGTATTGCTGTTTTATTGGCATTTTTGGCCGGTTGCAAAACTGATTGAGATTAAGTGACATGAGCGTGTTTATTTCGTGTTATAACCGGTTGTAACTAGTAGAAAAGAGAATTAAAGGGAAGGAATGATCGCGTTCACGCGCTCTCCGCGCTTCCGCGTGCAGCGGTCTGTTACGCCACATCAAAGAGCGTCAAAACGGCATTTATGGATTGAATTTCCCGATAAAATAGACATAATTTTAAAGAGGAGACTGTTTCTTATCGAAAAGAACAAAACACAAACCTTGCGATTACAGGATGTAATGTATAACTTAGTAATAATGTATAGTGAGGATTTATTCAGGAATATGAACTGAAACGGATTAAGTTCCGCACGTGCAGTGGTTAAAATGACACTGTATTTGTTCGGTACAATTTTCTGTACGAATAAGTGTACCATTACACCCCTAGAAAACATTTAAAACACCAAAACTGCACTTACCAGAATAATATGTGTCTGCAGGGCAAAGGCTGTTGTTGTAAATAGGGAGCTTTTCCATCTTCTTTTTTTTACAGCGGTTGAAAGAGGATGTAGAGCGGGAAATAACGGATACATTTTCAAAATTTCAGTAATCCACCAATAGGAATAAGGGAAGACACAAAGCAACCAATAGCATTGTTGAATGGGCTGAGATGTGGACTGCCACTAACCTGCCACACATGACTATAGCAGTTTATATGTGTTTTTCCAAATAAAAGCCAAATGTTAACCATAAGTTAACACATTCCATGGCGTGCCATAGCCAAGCCATATATGGCTCTCATTTGTGTGCTGTCATCTGGACCATATACTTCAACACATTGTCATCCAAAAGAAAATTCTCTCCAATTCTAAAGCTATGGCAAAACATATATGGGGAAATTTTGGGCCATGCTCAGCCATGCCATACCTAGGCCAAATGTGACAGCTATCAGCCACATTTGGCCCAAAAGGTCTTGCTATCTGGGTTGCCTCTTTTTTTTCAAAACTTTACACACAAATCCAAGAATTTCACACACAAAATGAAAAATGCCTCACTTCTCTTGCAAAACGAAGCACTGCATTCAAAACATCACAAACACATCTCAAAAGCAAACATTTGCAAACACCTTTTCCATAATATTACAGTTTTTTTACAGTCACCAGTGCCAAGCTACGCTTCATCTCTTCTCCGGGCTGGGTCTGGCCACAATACTTCGTCCACATCACAAGATACGTTTTCTCTTGCCAAACATTGAGGGAAGTATCTCCTAGCATGGCGTATCCAACCTTGGACAGAGGCAACCTCTATGTCCCCACATGCGTCCTCCATTGCTTGGAGAAGCACCATGCGGGCATAGGGTTGGCGATCATACACTTTCCAGCGCCAGGCTGAGAAGAATACCTCAATGGGATTTAGAAAAGGTGAATATGGGGGTAGGTACAAAACTACAAATTGTGGATGGGTGGCAAACCAGTTTTTGACCAGAACAGCCCGGTGAAAACTAACATTGTCCCATGTAACCACAAATCTAGCAGGCTCCTGGTCTGGATCAGGGACAAGCATTGTGTAAATTGCATCCAGAAAAGTGAGCATATGGCTGGTGTTGTACGCAGGGCCGCATTAACACTGTAAGGGGCCCCTGGGCTTTACCACTTGTGGGGCCCTTCATCCAGCAGAATTACAGCCTACATTCACACAATCTTAATAACCACAAAGTGCAAGTTATCAGCCTTTTATTTTGCTGAAATAAATGCCATAAAATATCGAAACCAATAAGTCATCAAGATTCATGAACAATATACACAAATATCATTGCATTAACTATGCACATAGTCCTACATATTTTGCACAGGCTATTTATGTAGAACTACATTCTACATCGGCTCCATCTTGCAAACAAATTAGCCTTTTGTTTTCTAGAAATAAATGCGATAAACTTTCATATAAAAAAAAAAAAAATCACGGTTTCATTTATAATTTCATATAAACAATATACAAAAATGATACTGTCTGAACATGTTTGTATTATTTATATAAATGAATCAGATCATGGACACAGGTTATTTAGAACTACATTCTACATTGACTCCATCAAATTGGCCCTTTGTTTTTCAGAAATAAATGCAATAAAGGATCTAAACTTTCATATAGAAAATGTCACTCTTTCATTTATAATTTCATATAAACAATATACAAAAATCTTACTGTCTGAACATGTTCCTTTTAATGCTATAAATCAGGGGTGGCGAACATCGCTCCTGGAGAGCCGCAACCCTGCAGAGTTTTGCTTCACCCCAAATCAAACACACCAGAACAAGCTAATCAAGGTCTGAAGGGTTACTAGAAAGCTACATGCAGGTGAGTTTTAATTAGGGTTGGAGCTGAACTCTGCAGGGCTGTGGCTCTCCAGGAGCGACGTTCGCCACCCCTGCTATAAATTAATCAGATCATAGGGAGTACATTATAAAGGTTTCCTTCTGCTTTTTTGGGATGAAAAATCCCTTATGACATCAGAAAAGTTCAACTCCCTTAGTATGTCACTTTCGATTGACGTGTGTCAGATGATTAAGTCTTTCTTGTGCCATTGTCGATCTCAGTCTGTTTTTTACTAATGACAACTTTGAAAAAGAACGTTCTCCAGTTGCATTTGTTACTGGTATAGTTAAAAAAAGCCTCAGGGCAATGTCCACATTTGGGAATACGGTGTGAATGTTCCTTTTTCGGATTAGCTGTAAACAGTGACTTGCTGATTTAACATCTGTATTCCTGATGTATTCCCTAAAATGTTCGAATTCATCAACTAAATCTTCTTGTAAGTCACAACTATATTTCTTTTGAAGCAATGTAGCAGATGAACGAATTTGTTGTGGCGAGAGTTCAGTGACCTTGTTCAAAAATCCAAATGTGTTGTCCAGTTCTTTGTAGGCCTCACATCTCTTGCTTACCTCTGCAACAAGTTTATCAATGATGACGTTAAAAACATTGACAACAAATTTATGTCTACCTGACATTGCGATGTCACAATCTGGTCCTGATGACTCGTCTGCTTGTTTCTTGCGCCGCCTGGTTCTCTGGGTGTCTGCCTTGTAGTTTTGTGAGACACTTTGTGACATTTTCTTTGCTCTCTCCTCAAACATGTCAAACTGATCACGAAGGCCAGAGATGAAGTCTCTTAGTGATGAAATGAGCTCATGTGCTTGTGAGAGGTCCATTTCCACTTTTTGCAGGTACTCACTGACATGTTGAAACCGCCTTAGAATAGCGTCCCACATAGTAGTAAGGAAAGCCACCTCAAGATTGTCCATTTGGTTGTGGAGAGTTTCTGCCTCGCTGCGTGTAGTCATATTTTGGTTTTCATCTTCTGCAGTTGTTTTAAGAGTGCCATGAATGCGTTCATAGTTTATATATAATGCGTGTACTGCCTGGGAATGTGCTGACCATCTTGTCTCTGATAAAGATTTAAGTGTCTCTATTCTCCCTCTGTCATTGCACTGTAGTCCAGCAGTTAGAATTTGCCAACGCCAGGTAGATTTTGAGAAAAAGTTGAAAAGATTCTGAATAAAAGCAAAAAACCCATTTGTCTCTAGGCAACAGTCTACTGTATTTACTCCGACCAAGTTTAAAGAATGAGCAGCACACGGAACCCATTCTGCCAATGGGTTGATCTCCCGTATGCGAGCCTGGACTCCTTTATACAAGCCAGCCATGTTGCTGCCATTTTCGTAGCACTGACCTCGACAGTTTTGTATGTCAATCCCCATTTCATTCAAAACTTTAATGACTGAATTAAAAATGGATTCGCCAGTGTGACTTGTTATTGGCAAAAAGGTTACAAACCGCTTGAACCACACCCTCAGGTGAGATGTAGCGCATAATGACAGTCAGTTGATCAGTATGTGCAATATCTGGAGTTGAGTCAACACTTACTGCAAAATACTTAGCCAGTTTGATTCTGTTAATTATTTCTGAGTAAACCTTTTCTCCCATTAATTTTACAAATTCTTCACAAGTAGTGGTTGACAAGTATGACGGTGTGCCTCTACCGGCATTTCCAAAGCGAGCAATGTGATCACTGAGAAATGGATCAAATTGACTAATCAATTTGAGCAATCCTAAATAATTGCCATTGTTTTGCTGACCAAAAACATGCGTCTCCCCTCGAAATGCGAGTCCACACTCAGCTAGGAACTTCACAACAGCCACAACCCTTTGGAGTACACTAACCCAGTAGTGGCATTCTGTCTGAAACTGTTCTCGTAGTTCGTTGTCAATCTGTCCTTTCTGTGCAGTTCGACATGCCCAAACATACATACACCTGTGATGTGACTCTCATGCTCAGCCACACGCTGTTGCGCATGCTTCCAGTCATTAAAGCCGCAGGAGGAAAATGGGGAATCTTTCTTCTCAGAAAACAAGAGGCACACAAAACAAAATGCACATCCCTTTGATGGGGAATGAAGCATCCATTCACGTGACACAGATTCACCATTTGCAAGCTTGCGTGAGAAGAGGCTTTTGGAAAAACTCCGTTTCTGGTGTTTGTACTGTTTTTCTGAGACAGAAAAATCTGCATTTCTGTTCTGGCATATTAAAGGTCCTTTCTCAATCCAGTATTCCCTTGCTTCTTCTTTAATGCAGCCCCAGCAACCTGGATCTGTGTTTGTGTAATCCGGTTGATTTGAGGGTGAAGTTAGAACTTGTTCACTTGCTGCGTTACTCTCCAAGCTTTCCTCAATGCAGTCATTTAAGATGTCAGAGGTGCGTGGTTCATCATCCAATGCTGGGGCTGTGTAAGATTAAAAGATTTTTTAAAAATAAAAACCACTCACAAAAAGGCTATTTAATATTTTTATTTTTAAATATTTAGGAGCACAGTCAAAAAATTTAGGAGCACCTTCTGATCAATAGCAGAAATCTCATTCCAAGGTAATATTTGACTCCTTAAAGTGATTTACTGGGGCATTTTTTCTAACTTTATTAAAAGTATATCATTTTGTCAAATTCAAAAATGTATATTTATAATCTTTTCCAAAATTTCTAATTAAAACAATAGAATACGAGCAAGTAGAATAAGAAGAATAAGTTACCAATCAAAAGAAATCAATAAAATTAATTTCCACTAAAGGTGGCACAGAAGAACACAAAAGAGGCATATAGGTATATTTACAGATATTTAAAGAGGCTCAGAGGTGGCATGGATGTTTTAAATTCATAACAATGTTTTGAGATTAATGTTTTAAATATAAAAATTTTGAACATAGAAATATAGTTTGATTGAAATGATTTAAATAACTGAAATGATACTTTGAAAAAATAAAACGGCCAGTAGGTGGCGGCAAGTCATTGATTTTCTCACTGAATCATTCATTCAATTGATTCGTTCGAACGGCTGATTCATTCAGGAACGAAGCAAGTGAATCAAAATACCGCTGTGTTTGCTTGGCAGCGGCTCAGCTCTGGCAGTGTGCTCCCTAAATCTTTGGGGACTTTGCTTGAAACTATTTACGTTGACGCAATACAGCAAAATCTGGCAATATTGTTAAAGTCAGACAATGTAAGTCCCTAAATATTAACTTCTTGTTTAATATTGCAAATGCGACTGAAATGGTCGCATTGTAGAGCCCTGAAAGGCATACGCAACTTTTCTTTATTAATATAGCCTATAACCAGTACTTTATTTACAATACTGCAGTTTGTTAATATGTAGGATATTCCTATTTAATTACATTTATGCAGAGTCGTTCACATCAGCATCGCATATGGATCATAAAAAAACATATCCACAGCTCCAGTGTGTAGTGGCTAACTACTGCAAACTCAACTATTTTAAGATGAAAAACGAGTTAATTAGTTGACTAATTATAGCCTACTGCATCTAGCTACTGCTAGCATATGACCTACCAGTAATTGGTGGTGATTGTCTTTCCCCTTCGCCGTGATCTTCGTCTTCATCATCTCTTATACTTGTGTTAAAATATGCCGTGAGCTTGGGAATTTTTGTCAACAAATTTGACTGACGTTCAACTTTACTTTTTGCTATTTTTCTCTTTTGAGACCCACTTTCGTATTTTCGAGACATCTCATCAACTCATCCATTTGACTCGATGGCGGCAGTTTGCTTATTAAGAATTCAACGTGGGTACGTCACATGTGAATTCGATACAGGCCAATCACTGGACGCGTTCAGAAACGTTAAGCAATGATGGATATTTTTATTGGATTTCAGACAGAACGTTAAATAAAGGTCACTGATGATTGCAGGGTTCAGTAAGTGAGAGATTTTGACTGACACTCGTGCAGGAACTGCATTCACGCACGGGCATTCAACGCAAAGCGATAAAGCGTAATTTTAAAGGGACTGTCAACTTATTATAAAATGCGGTTAATTTTTTTCATCACCGGGGGCCCCGCCCCAGCCCGGGGCCCTGGGCTTAAGCCCAGGTAAGCCCGTGCATTAATGCGGCCATGGTTGTACGGACCCAGTGTGGCATTGTGATGGAGGGCCGCGTTTTGAGTGATGGCAGCACACATAGTTATGTTACCCCCACACTGTCCTGGGACATTGGTAATTGCCCTCTGTTCTTTTACATTTCTTCTGCGGTGCCTGGTTTTTGTGAGGTTGAAGCCAACCTCATCCACATAAATAAATTCATGGCGAATTACATGGGCATCCATCTCCAATACTCTCTGTAACAGACAAAAGGATATACAGATGAGTAAATATGGTATGTCTGAAGTACTGGAAGTAGTGTTGCATACATACCTCTGCAAAGTCATGTCGCAGATTCTTGACTCTGTCAGAGTTTCTCTCAAATGGCACCTTGTAAAGTTGTTTCATCGTCACTTGGTGCTGTTGGAGGATGTGTTGTATGGTCGACAGGCTTACAGCATTGATGTTGTTAAATATGGTGTCATTATTCAAGATATGCTCTCTTATCTCTCGAATCCTAATTGCATTGTTGGCCAAAACCATATTTATAATTGCAGTCTCTTGTACATCTGTAAACAAGAGTCCTCATCCTCCATGATGTCTTTGCCTTTCCACTCTGTACAGAATTGAAACACAGTATGTGTTCAGCATAGGAACTGTAAACAATTTACAAAAAAAAAAAATGTAGTACAGCATGATAACCAACCTCATTCATTCAATGCAGTGGAGTAAATGGATGGCTTAGAGTTACAAAGGTTTATGCAATACTATGCAGTCATACGTATTTTACTGTACATTACTGTTATGCTAAAATAGTCATTAGATAGTTGCATACCTGTTCTCATTTCTTAAGGTTCGAATTATGGACGCCACTGTAAATCGACTCAAGTTGGGCTGGACTCTCAATCCAGCCTCTCTCATGGTCAAACCGTGGTTGATCACGATCAACAAGTGTTGCCCTAATCTCATCAGAGATGGCTCTCCTTCCTTCTCTTCTTTGCCCTCGTCCTCTTCTTCCTCTTCCTCCTACTCCTCTTGCTCTCTTTCCATTGTTGGCATCCATTGTTCAAAACATGTATTCAGACCTTTGACCTATTTATAGGCCTATACTACAGTAAAGCAGTGACTGGTTAGTGATTAGTTAAGCAATTAGTGTTTGCACATGTGAGGAGTGTGTGTGTGACCTGGTGAATAAGTGTAGCATTTTGATTGGTTGTGTTTGGAAAAGTAAAGCAAGTCACTTCCTGTTAGATTTTTGTGTTTTAGGTAGAGAATTGTGTAGTGTTTTAAAAAAAAAGTGTTTTATGCAATTGAAAACTGAGTCAAAGGCTGACAAATAGCTTATGGTTCTGGAGATTTGGTGTGTAGTTTTGCACTTTGAGTGAGAGGTTTCAGAAATCGTGTGACATAAAAAGATTTTGTGTGCAAGCAGTTGGAAAAAACTAATTCCTATTAGATTTTTGTGTGTTACATAGAGACTTGTGTGTTGTGTTTTGCAAAAAGTGTTTTATGAAATTGAAAACTGAGTCAAAGACCAAGAATTAGTGTATGGTTTTGCAGATGTGGTGTGTGGTTCTGGTGTTTGAATGTCAGGTTTCAGAAATTGTGTGACAAGTAAAGATTTTATGTGTAAGCAATTGAAAAAAAAAACTAAATAAATACTGCATCCTCTGCCAAGCTGCATTACAGTATTGGTAATATCCTTATATGTTATACTGTACTATAGCAGTTTCTTAGTCTTCTGACAAAAGACTTTCTCTGCCTCCTCTAGACAGTTGTCTCTCAGTTCTGCACAAATACATTTAAGAAGTATTTGGCTACAAATCAATTCAACAGTTACAAGTTTGAGGGTGTGTGTTACAGTATTTACAGTACAAGTTCTCTCATCTGAAGTACTGCTGCTATGTACTGTAATTGTAATGTGTAAGTAGTGTAATACCCTGTAGATGATCCCACAGGCAGCTTTCCTTATGATCATTCCATGCAGAAGAACATGCTCAACTATAGTGCTTTATATTTCATCAGGAACAAATGACCTTTGACCTAGTCCCCTTCATTTTTCTTTTCTCCTCCTATTCCTCTTTGTCTCCCACTACCAGGATTCATTTTTCAAAACTCATAATCACCTGTGCTCCTGTTCATATCATCCTGAGATTCTGACTGCTGTGTCATCAGTTTTGCTACTGAATGTTCACACATGGATAAATGTGTGCTATTTGTGTTCATTTTGTGATTCTTGAGGTAATTATATTGTGTGTTTGTGCTTTATAAATGAGAACATGGTTAAACCTGTGCAAAATGATGCCGTTCGTGTAGAGTTTTGCAGAAAACAATGAGCAAATTGGAACGTGTGTGAAAGCAGGTGAAATGTGTTAAAAATTCTGAGAAACGTGTCTCTGTTTCAAGAACTGTATGAATGGTTTGGAAAATTGTGCCAAATGAATCAGTTATAGCGTGTTAGCAATCAAGAAAAACTGTAATACTGCCGTAACCACCAGTACAATCAGCATTAAAATTCTCATTTGAAGGAATAGTAGTTTCTTTTTTGCATAAAAGAAACATAAAAAAGTTATTGTGAGAAAAGTTTTAGCTTTTTTTTTTTTCAGAATTAAAAAAAAAAAATAAAATAACCAAAACTGTTTGGTTACCAACATTCTTAAAAATATCTTTTGTGTTCAACAGAAGAAAGTACAGTATAAGTAATATATGTTTGGAACTACATGAGGGTGAGTAAACAATGACAGAATTTTCATTTTTGGGTGAACTATCATTTTAACTACTGGCAAGATTTTAGAAAAGCTGTATTATATACTGTACTATTTATTCAGTTCTAATTTTACACCGACATGCCAGCATTTATTTTATTGGTATATTTGAGCCGAAGTTGGCTCAAGACATATAAAAGAAGTTTGCAGATTCAGTGTGAATGGACCTAAGACACTCTCTTTTTTTTTTTTAATAGCCAGTATACTTTGTTTGACATCACACACTTTTGCCACTTACTAGTCAGAGGGCAGGGGGTGTTGGAGGAGAATTCTCATTTTACAATATTTTATTAGACAAACTTTACGTCAGCGGAGACCTGGACAACTAGATGATCCCCAGAGATGAAGACCCTGATCCCCAGTGAAGACCCTGTCTCCTAGATGGCCATCGGGACAAAACCACAGGAACCATATGAGTCCTTTGCACAATCTGACTCTGCTGCAGCCTAGATTTAAACTGCTGATTTTGTCTGGCCAGAGGAGAATGACACTATTTCGACATACTATTTCTCTGTCTAAATTCTGTAAAGCTGATGTAAAGCCACCCAGCTTTATGTCAAGCTGATGTAAAGCTGCTTTGACACAATTTGCATTGTTAAAAGTGCTATACAAATAATAGTGACTTGACTTGACTTGACAAACTTTTGTATAAATGTATGCATGCAAAACAAGTCATCAGTATTCTTGGTCCGTTTTCCACATTCTGTGGAAAAAAGAGAGGAAAAAGAAGACAGTCCAACACCACACTGAGAGAAACACTGGGAAAGGACAGAGTTCAAACAAGATTTTTAGAGTATTTTAAGGAATTTTAAGGATTCTATGTTTCCTGTGTCAGTGAGATAAGTAAAGCACACTTTTGCATTAATCTGTCTGCTGTCTTCATGCATGTTGCACAAACAATTTGCCAAACCCGGTTGCAGCAGAGTGATATAAATATACATTAAATAATGTAGGCAAATAAAAATATAATATCAAATATTCTAGATTAAAAACATTATGAAAAGACATCAGCACATTACAGAAATCATTTCTAAATAATCTCACAAGCTTTACAAGTCTTAACAACTTTGGAATTCATGGTTAAGTTCATAAAAGCTGGGAAAGTTGTTGAAAACCTGCATATATATATATATATATATATATATATATATAGGAGTGCAGGTTTTCATCATTAGCATTCACTATGCTTTTTAAAAAATGTTTGTTCTTATGCATAAGACTAGTAAAATATTACCTCTGTCTTGTATCTTCACATTTATGCACACTTATTACAGTAGGCTACATACTGCATGTGCCTACTGTATACTAAAAGTTTTGGGAAGGTTCCTTTGGAAATGTAATAGGTTACAGATTACAAGGTACCCTGTTGAAAATGTAAGTAGTGTAATGTAGTAAGTAAGTAGTGAAAAGTAGTGTAAGTAATGTCTTTCTAAATTTTCTAAAACTAATGTTTTCAATTGTTTTTCAAATGTTTTTAATAATTTTCCAGCACTTAAACCAGTCAGCATTAACCTTACAGTAGTACTCAACACTGATTACTGTCAGACTTCTTAAAATCCTTCATCATGTCAGAGAGTCTCAGTCACCACAGTCATCAGCACCCACGTTCACAAGTTCACAATCACCCGCCTTCTGATTCCCCGCACCTGCTGCAGCTAATCAAGCCCCACTATATCTGCGCACTCTCCACACTCCCTCTTCGTCCAGTCTACTGTTCACATCCATGTACTTACCTGACTCTCACCTGCGTTTGCTTATCGGCTGTTCCTATGTTCCGCTCCCCGTTCTCCATCGCTCTTGTGCTCCACCGTCGCCACGCTCTGTTGTTCCCTCTGGATACCCTGGAATAGGAAAAGGACTGATTACTCACAGATAGGACCCAAGATACTTTGCCATTCCCTTTTCACTCACCTGGACACTTTGCCTTGCCTCATATCACCTGCCCTTGTTCAATAAACCTGTCATTGATTTAACTTACCTCTGTCTCCTTGCCTGTGTATTGTGACACATCACTTAAAATAAGATTATAATAATTTAATTTTAAAGCACAGCCACCACAGACTTTTTTTTACTTTGAGATTGTTCTGAGGTTAAATAGAGGTTTAAAATCATAACAAGAAACAGTTCACTAGCTATGATTCTGTTTTTGAAATCACATCTTTGCATAGCTATAACAGGAAACACTGGCATCTAACAATGCCTTGGAAAAAAGTTAATCTTAAAACTAAAGCATATACATAAACCCAAATAGGAATAAATAAATAAATAAATAAAAAACCTTATTGAACAAGCATGTGTCATATTCTGTGTCCTAAACTCCTGAAACATTGGTGTCAATGCAATTTAGGAAAGAAATCAGCTAAATCTGTATGTGTGTGTGTGTGTGTGTGTGTGTGTGATAATATTCAGATGTGACCCTCTTTGTAATCGTTAACAATTTCATAAGTAACTCATTACACATTTTTTTTTCTCAGTAACTGTAACAGATTACAGTTACATTTATTATGTAATTAAATTATGTAATGGTGTTACATGTAACTAGTTACTCTCCAACACTGTTAATAGTAGCCTTTCAGAGACAGGGGATCCGAAAATGTGACCAAAAGCTCATGTTTTTCTTCACTGTAAAAAAATACTTTGGATTGTTGGTATTCAGATGTTCACACCCGCTATGAATAGGACCACAGGAGCCCATTGTTTCTATTGAGAAGTTTCTAATACCTAAGATTTGCACGTCACATATTCAGATTCGGTGTGAATGGACCTAAGACTGTCATTTTTTAAATGTTAAATTTAATTTAGTCAACTTTTAGTAGTACACTAGCATATTGACAACCTCAAAGCTGCTCAAATACAGGCCACAAAAGTTTGATTTGATAGGGTCTTAAACTGTTTTTGTTTTAGCAGACCCTTTCCTGATGTAAAAAGTCCAGCTAACTCTGTTCAGCCTGGTCTCATGTTCATACGTAGGTATTAATACGTAACATTTACAAGCACAAAACGTACATTTATGTACGTATTTATTGATGCTAAAACGTACAATTTAGATGTATTTCAATGTTTAAAATGTACAAATCGATGCGTATTTTTAGCTAAACACCATAAAAATATTTACGTATCTTTTATATCATTGAGATATTCGTATCAATGCATTTTTATCATTTTATCAATAAGCGATTTAGACTTTTAGACCCCTTAACCTACCCCCAAACCTAAACCTACCCATTTTACAGCGAATATGCATTTTTATCATTTTATTAATAAGCAATTTAGATTTTAGACTCCTTAACCTACCCCCAAACCTAAACCTACCCTTTTTATAGAGAATATAAAACGCAATTGACCAAAACATGCAGGAAAATAACAATTTTAGTAACAATATAGCATTACAAATGTTTTTATAGTCGCTAATCCCACTCCTACATCTAAACCTAAACATAGCTATTTCTTTACAGTATAAGAAAAACATGACAGACAGATAAATAAATGCAATTACAATCATTTATTGCAAAAATTTCAAAAGCACTACCAAAAGTAATTCCGCCACCTACTGGGATGGAATGTGAGGCATTGATATCAGAAGTAAAAAACAGAAAAAAAAAAAAAATTATTAATATATATATTCTATATTTTCTTATATAACTTTGTTGCTTTCAAAAAAGAGATAAGAGCTTTATATCCTTTGTAAGAACTATTAAGTATATTCTGCAAAGTTAAAGATTCTATGCCAAAAGAAATTAAATCGTTTTCCAATTGAATTCTTTCACTTTCATATGCCAAGCAATCGATTATTACATGTTCTACTGTTTCTGGAAGTCCACATTTATTGCACTGACCAGAATCATGTTTCCCTATCATTTGAAGTGATTTGTTGAGGGTAGAATGACCAATTCTCAGACGAGAAATTACTATATCTTCCTTTCTATTTCCATAACTATTTCTAACTAAACCAACTTGTTTTTGTATATTGTACAGATGACGACCTTTATTTCCTTTATCCCACCTCTCCTGCCACATATTTTTAATAGCTGTTTTAATTAAACCTTTCATTTCAGATTTACCCAAAGGTATATCTAAATCAATAACATTATGTTTAAGGGCCTGTTTGGCTATCTTGTCCACATCCTCGTTACCCTCCACACCAACATGAGCCGGCACCCATAAAAAAACTGCTGAAAGTTTTATTTGGCAAATTCTATACAGATTTTGTAAAATTTCTATTAATATATCTTGTCTGGAATCCGATTTCCCACTTATTAAACTATTAAGAACTGAAAATGAATCTGAGCAAATTACTACAGCAGACGGTTTAACTTCTTCAACCCACTGTAATGCTATCAAAATAGCCACCATCTCTGCAGTATATACAGATATATCATTAGTAGTTCTTTTTCCATCTCTATACTTATAAAGAGGGATATACATAGCTGCAGCTGTTCGTCCAGTTACTGGGTCTTTGGAACCATCTGTAAATATTTGTAAATAATGGAAATATTCACTCTCAAGATGCTGTTGCACTACTATTGTTTTAGGAGCTTGATTTTGTTTATCCTTTATAGTTTTAAATATCTGGAGATCCACAGAAGGCATTGAAAAAAAACCAAGGTGGAGATACTGGCAATGCTACTGTAGGACTAATATTTATATTATTAACACCTATTTGCTGAGTTTGTTGTTCTACTATCCATCCAAAGCTTTTCACCTGTGATTGTTCATATTCCCAGCAACTTCCCAAAACATTTTTAACTGGATGATTTGAAAAATGACCTTTAATATTTGCCCAGTATACCAGTCTTAGCTGGAGCTCACGTAAATCTAAAGGCATTTCTCCCATCTCTACCCGCAGTGATGTTACAGGAGAAGATCTAACAGCTCCACAGCAAATCCTAAGGGCTTGACTTTGAATTGTGTCAATTTTTATTAGCAAAGCGTTTGACGCTGATCCATAAATTATCCTACCGTAATCAACTGATGATCTAATTAGTGCGCAATATATTCTCTTTAGTGAATGTCTTGTGGCACCCCAATCCAGTCCTGCCAAACATCTCATTACATTAACTCCTTTCTTACATTTATTTATTACCTTTTGAATATGTGTTCCAAATGTTAACTTTGAGTCCATCCATACTCCCAGATATCTAATAGTAGATACTTGCTCCAAAGTTTGCTCATACAACTTTAATTTTACTTCAGGAGTTTTCTTCTTCTTTGAGAAACAAATTACCTGAGTCTTTGCTACTGAAAGACGAAAGCCCCACTGGTTAGTCCAGCTTTCAACTATACCTATTGCTTTCTGCATTTTTTTCTCTAAATATCTTAGATTTCTTCCTCTTATCCATAAGGCTCCATCATCAGCATATAATGAACCTTCCTATTTCTGATCCTATTTCCTCAAATATGCCATTTATCATAATATTAAAAAGTACTGGACTACAAACGCTACCTTGAGGAGTTCCGTTGTCTATTATGTAGGTATCAGAGTAATCTTTACCTACTCTTACCTGTATTTTCCGTTCTTTTAGGAAATCCATAATCCAATTAAACAACTTCCCATTAATGCCCATTTGATTTAATTTTATTAACAGTCCTTCCTTCCATACCATGTCATAAGCTTTCTCGATATCAAAGAATACTCCTAGGACCATTTCTTTTTTCACTTGAGCTTTCCTAATTTCATTTTCTAAGCAAATTACTGCATCTATGGTACTGCGTCCTTTTCTGAACCCACTCTGATAAGCATGTAATAAATTTCTAGTTTCTAAAACATATAATAGACGAGACATAACCATTCTTTCCATTATTTTACACAGGTTAGATGTTAAAGCTATTGGTCTATAATTTGTTGGTACAGTATGATCTTTCCCAGGTTTAGCTATTGGCACCACTATACCTAATTTCCACGAGCTAGGAAGTCTCCCTTGCCTCCAAATTTCATTATAAAATCTTAAAATAACTTTTAATCCGATATCTGAAAGATATTTAATCATTTCATAACATGAAATTCCTGGTGACGTATGTTTAACTCCTTCCAAGGCCTGCTTGAGTTCATATAATGTGAAAACAGCATCCATAGTGCCTTCTGATAATCCTTTTTGAGCTAAAATTTCTTGATTATCTCTTACCCTTTTCTCTCTTCATTCCCTCATATCATCTGATATATTGCTATTGCTATGCACCTTTACAAATGCTTCTGCCAACACCTCAGCTTTTTCTTTATTACTAATAATTTGATTATTTCCACTTATTAAAACAGGAATTCTATTAGATTTTTGTATTCCCCCCATTTTCCTTATCATTCCCCATATCTCGCTAATATCTATATTTTTACCTATTTTGTCACAGTATTCTTTCCAGTAATTTCTTTTAGCTGCACGTATTACTTTCCTTACTACAGCCTGTGCTCTTTTATACAATATAAAAACATCAAATGAATATGATTTCCTTACTTTCTTTAAAAACCTATTCCTTATTTTAATTACCTGACTACACTCAACCGTCCACCAAGGTACATTTTTCTTCTCTATTCTCCCTACACTTTTTCCTATCACTTTCCCTGCAACTTTACAAAGACTTTCACAGATTTCATTGTTATATTGCTCTACATCTTCTATTGTACAACTTAAGTTAAGTAAAAACTGTTCACATTCTTCTTGAAATGTGTCCCAATCCGCTGACTTAAATTTCCATCTAGGGATCATTCCAATTTCTGTTTTAGATACTTCTAATCCAATTTTACAATTAATAGGAAAATGATCACTACCCATCATGTTTTGATTAATTATTTTCCACATACTTATTTTAGCTAGATTTTCTGACATAATTGTTAGATCTAAAACTGAATATTTCATTTTGGATACATCCAACCTAGTAGCACTTCCATCATTTATACATACCAAATTATTTGTTTCCAAAAATTCCTCCACTTCTCTTCCGTTATAATCTGTTTGTATGCTACCCCATAACGTATTATGTGCATTAAAATCTCCACACCACACCTGATTAGACTTATGCTGTCCCCCTATTTTAGTCAAAGTTTCATTATTTAGTCTTTTACAGGGATTATATAAATTTATTATTCTAATTTTTTGTGTTCCTGCCCAAACGTCTACTGCTATCGCTTCACAATCTTCATCCACATCAACTTTCTTATATGCTACCTCAGATTTAATAAATGTTATCACTCCACCGCCCGTACAAATTTCCCTATCCCTTCTAACTACTGAGTATCCTTTTAACACAAAGTGTAAATGTGGCTTAAGCCATGACTCTTGAATACAAATTACATGAGGTTTATCACTAATATCTGCTATGTATTTCTTAAATTCTTGACCATTTGAAATCAAACTTCTAGCATTCCATTGAAGAATTACTAACACCATTAAGATCCACCACATGTTGTCTGAGAATTTGTTACCTTTACCTTTAATTTCTCATTTATTTGATCCACCGTTACTTCTTCTATATTTAAATATTTTCCAGCTGCTCTTAGAATTATTCTGATTTTTTCCGTACGGCTTTCTGTTTGCGCTGAGCAATTGACCACTTCTGCTATAAATGCAATTAAAGACATCTTATCAACCAACAAAATATTTTCGTTTATTTTACTACTGTTTACATGTTGTACAACCCCTACCGAGGGATCTTCCACCGGGACTATCTTTTCAGTACACATCTTTGAGCTTTTCTGGACTCGCTTTAATGCATCAGCATATGATACTCCTTCAAATACTCTCAAGCATTGAACTTTCTCAGCATCTTTCCTTACCTTACAACCCCCATAACCTGCACTATGATTACTTCCACAGTTACAGCATTTTGGGAGAACTCCATGTCCACATTTCCCATATTCATGCTCACCTCCACACCTTGCACAGCGCTGTTTTCCCTTGCAACTTTCAGCAATATGTCCAAATCTCTGACACTTGAAGCATCTAACAGGCGGTGGTACATATGGCCGAGCTCTGTAACTTACATACTCAATATACACTTTATCAGGTAACTTTTCCTCATCAAACTGAATCATAACTGACAAGCTATCCACCTTTTGTTTATCTTTTACATATTTCAGTCTCCTCACATCAATCACCCCTGCCCCTGACAAGTTTTTCTTAATTGATTCAGTTGACATATCTGTCGAAACCCCTGAAATCACTCCTTTTACCCATTTCTTATCTTCCAACACGGTACAAGACACTTTTATCCCTAGTAATGTTTTTAGTCCCACGGCTGCTTTTTGTTGATTTTTATCTTTACAAAACAGCAGTAGTCTTCCATCTCTTGTCATTTTTGCACTTACAATTTTTCCAATCGCTTCTTTCAATTGGGTTTAACATTTTTGTGGATTCTGACAAAAATTTTAGCATTACCTTGAATTCTATTTTCGGTCTTCTAATCTGCTGTTGATCTCTTTCACTTTCTGAACCAGACGTTTGATACCACGTTTTCTTTCTTTTGCGATTTTCCACTAATTTCCAATTACTTGCCGAACTTTCTAATTCCCCGCCATCCATACCATCCGTTTCCGGATCACTTCCTGATTCCACGCAACTTCCTTCCATCTCCGCCTCAGTCACACCCCAGTGCTGCCAACCGCCAGCGGCCGTAAAACCTGTCGTTAGAAGCGGCAACATTTGATTTCGTAACGAGCGCGGGCTTCGCTGTTTACGGTCGCTGGACTCGCTGCTCGGGATGGAGATGAAGATCGCCGAATAAAGGCTTGGATTCGGGTCTGTTCCTCGCAGTCGTATAGATTCTGAAGATCTGGATTACAGCGCACTAATAGATTGGTTTCATTTCGTAATTATGTTGCGGTTTTGGTGTTTTTTTTTTTTTTTATAGTTCTATTGTCAACCACAGCATGTCGGAGAAAACGCTTTTTGTGGCCAATGGCAAACAAACTAAACATTTACATGACAAGTAAAGGTTAAACGATTGCAGAAATGTTATTTATTTTGAGTGAGTAAGCTGTTTAAAGTGAAGTCTTATGTATGCCTATTCTTGGAAACGAGCTGGCTGAAATCACACGGAAAGAAATGTTATCATTTCATATTAAGTAAACGAGTAAACAGTTGAAAACAAGGTAATTGACATGACAACTAAAAACAACTAATAATAAAATTAATGCCGCGATTATATTCATAAGGATTCATTTTTAGATGTCGTCAATACGTCAGTTTTTAACGTTTAAATGCTGAAAATACGTCAGTATTGTACGTTTTAGTGCCTGTAAAAACGTAAGTAAATGTACGTTTTATAGAACCGCATTTTACGTAAAATACATGCGAATTATCATGAGATCACGTTGCTCTGTTAACTAAATGAGTGCCAACTGAGTCTCTACAGAGAAACCAGCACATCACTAAAACACTCAGTCTGTGAGGATGAAGTCAATGCTTATCATCAAACAGCAGGAGGCAGAAGATGCTCTAAAACTGGGTTTTCAGTCCTTAACTTAACCTATATATGAAGCCAGTTCAGTAGACATGACAGACCTGTTTAAAGGTTAATCACTGTATCTAATTACTTAAGCAAAAAGAACAGGGCTCAGAAGAATAAGAGTTGAACTTCAAAGGCTATGACTTGTCTTTTCCAGAGCATAAAAACTGAATTTCCTTCCAGATTTTACATTAGACCTCAAGTGGCAACCACACAGTTCTAATAGCAGCTTCTAAATGCCACAAATGGTGTCCACAGATAAATAAAATTAACAATAAATTTGTCTATATAAACAAAGAGATCAATTAAGATATTTTATGGCAGCCCCAAAAATAACACATTTGCCTTCTGAATGCTTTAGTGTCTGATAACCTTGGGTTGTACAAGTCTTAAGCTGAAAAAGGGATTACTGAGGCACAAACGAGCGCTTTGGTACAAAGAGTGAAGGCGATCGATAACTTATGATGAAATTTGAAGGCTTTACTTTCACATGCATTCAGACAGACCCTGAACGAGCCTGTGTTGAGCCAGCTTAAACACAAAAGGAGATCTAGATCCATCTATTGAATGGGCTGAGCTCTGTCACAGAATCTCTCTTCTGGGCCCAGTGCTTTAAACCTGATTGGACTTTCCATTTGAGAAAAGACTGAGAGGGCTAGAGGGGTTCCTCAGTTCACTGAAAGAATGAATAATCAAGGTGCCGCTGTTTAGAATGTTTCATATATGAACAAATATTGGCCTGCGACTTTATAATATAATGTTTTTATATTTCAGTCCATTTTAAAATGTAATTTATTTCTGAGATGCAAAGCTGAATTTTCAGCAGCCATGACTGTAGTTTTCAGTGTCACACGATGCTTCAGAAATCATTATAATATGCTGGTTTTATGTTTAAGAAACATTTGTTAAAACATAATGTGTAAATGAGAAGCGAGGGTGACTAAGGAAACTAACAGATAACAGGAAGAGTGAATGCAGATTCAAAGAAACAAAATACAAAGTAAGAGTTTATGACTTCATTTGGATATTTACAATTTTTTTTCACAAGCATTACAGATTAAAGGCTTATGTGATGTGAACTACAGAATCATTGTGCTCACCAACAAAGCACTTAATTATAGCACAGAGGATCTTAAACTCTTTTTATTCTAGGACCAACTTAGAGAGGTATAATCTTGTGACATAAACATTTTTTATACTGAAATATGAGGAACAGATGCATTTTTCCCTCTTTAAATGAACAGTTTTTACTTAATGTGTAGGCTTACGGTTTGGGTTGGTAAGATTTTTTGAAAGAAAAAAATCGAAACAGCTGCATTTATTGATAAATATTATTACAACTTAATGTTTTTATACTTCAGTCTATTTTAAAATATAATGTATTGCTGTGATCAAAGCTGAATTTTTTAACATCATTCCAGTCTTCAGTGTCACTTGAACCTTCAGAAATCATTTTAACATGCTAATTTGCTGCTCAAGAAACATTTGTTGAAACATTAATAATGTGTCATTTTGTGGTTGTTGAGCAAAGGAGTTGAGAAGAAGATGATGCTACAAGAGAAGGCCCGTATGGTATAAAAATATACATTTTTTGCAGCCAAAATATATTTGTAATGCTAAATATAAGTGGTAAAGAGTGAAGCTCAATGATATATTTTAATAGAAAATATATTTCTCTCAGATTACTGATTCGGTAAGTTGATTCGGTACATGATTCACCTGACTGATTCAGACCAACTCCTGAGCTCATGAACCTTTTTAAATGAAAACCTTTGTTATAGACCTTTTACTAATTCGGTTTGTTTGTCTTAACCAGCTGGTCTCCTAGCCCTTCCAGCTGAAAATTGTCCAAAACCACTCTGAAACCAGCCTGGCAGACCAGTTAAGAACAACAAACCAGTATAGGCCGCTTTAAGCTGTTTTTCTTTTTCAGAAGAGAAGGTCAAGCCTACCTTCATGGGCTGTTCTGCGTGGGATTCAAACCTTCAGTCTTTCAGTTACCAACCCAAATTGTAATTCACTGCCGCAGTGAGAGTGACACACAAAGGAGCACTGGTATGAATACGTTTGAGAGTTATAACCCTGGGCCTTGAGTCCGTTCTGAGCTGTCACACACTGGGCCTTGAATTCTGAATTTGCGGCCTTGTCAGGTCCAAAGACTCCATCCTTCTTCACTTCTACCGCTCATTACTATTCAAGTGGTTCGACCAACAACACTCTACAAAGGTGATTATGATTATAGCTGCCTCTCAGAAAACTGAGGTATAAATGTTTCAGAAAATTCAAGAAGTCAAGAAAAGATATTGTGTAATGACAGTGTACCACAAATAAGTGGAAAAATCTATTTTTCATCATATAAAGGAACATATTCACTGGGTTCATGCTTTTTGTTATTTTCCCTGCAGTGTTTTAGGGATATATGAAATTTCAAACCATATAAATACTGCTTTTTGATTATCTATGCTTTTGCCTGTAAGCTGGAAATATAGATATTATTCATTTGTTTAGGGGAAACACAATAAGATATGAAGTCATGACAGATTGTCAATAAGCAAAAACTCACCTGAAATGACATACATTGCTGATTTCACAAGAGTTCTCAAACATTTAAGATTGTTATTGTTTAATAACAATGCGGTACACCAGAAAGAAACATCTGTATATCATCTCACAGAATCCTCTACAGAGAAAACACAGGATATAAACAGCCACATGGAATAAGACAAAAGTTTTTGACGAACAGTCTTTGGGGGATGGAGCTGTGTAAATACAATGAAAAATGTACTATGAAGATTGTACATTTAGAGCTGTAGAGTCATTTATATTTAAAAAAAAAAAAAAAGAATCTGGAAAAATGGCACACAACTAAAAAAAATGCTATATGCAACTGGTATCAGGTCATCTAAAAAATATACAAATAAATAAATAAACAAATAAAAACAAGCATTTATTCACCTGCATGTCATGTCAAATGTTTCAGCTTCTTTCTTCCACAGAGGAGAAAAGAGAAAATGCGAAGACTGTTTTCTGTACTCTTTGCCATGTAATTCTTGAAGCTTCAAAGAAACAGCCTCAAAGGCCATTCACACAGAATACGTTTTTGCGTTTAAAAACGTGAGACAGAGGGCAGTATATGAAGGAGAAAAAAAAAAAACCTGTTCATGCCTGCAATGATGAAAAAGACGTGAGACGCGTATGCAGCAGTCAAAGAGAATACAGCACCTCTTACTACTAGTTTACTTCAGAGGGCATACAAAGCCTACAGACCATTCATGATTTTTGCCTCGATCAGAGTTTATATATGAATATATGCCTCAATTAAATATGTACATCATATAATGCAATCATGTCATCAGACTTGATTAAACTGCTTCATATGGATGGAAAACAAAATTTCTAACAATTCTTATTTTTTGGAATATTTTGTTCATTCCGTAGAGTCTGGCGGTTTTGTCTTGTGCTGTGCATGAACTGAGTAAAAAATATTTCAAAAGGCGCTTTGTGTGAACGTCACATAACAAAGCATAATCAATATTCATGAGGGAGACTTATAACCTATGACCTACATATATTTATGATTTATATATATATTTATATTCAAACATACATAAATTGCAGATTTGTTAAATTTCCATTTTTAAATTACAGTTAAGCTCATCATTAATTGCTCTAAATTGCTATATTTGAATCCTGCTGTCAGTTCATGATTGGGATTCTTTATTCAGTTTTTCAGTGCTTGTTGTATTGTGACATTTAAAGTCACTGTGAATCAAAATGGACAGTTCTTATGTTTCCATGAAATATTGCAGTGCTTGGATTATTTATCTGTAGTTTTTTGAAGTTTTTTATCTGTTAGTTCACTTGAAGTTTTTTAAGGGCACAATGTAATTTAGAGTAGTGTGACAGAGTATTATATACTATACTATAATATACTATAGTTCATCACAGCACAGTTTGTGATGGTCAGAATACACAAGGCCTGAAATTGTCCCACCGCCTCTCACCACCCAATTTTTAAGCTCAAAAATAAAAACATTGTAAATGCCATTGATATGTTGAATACTAGACATGTCCTCAGTGCTAACAGTATGAAATAGTTAAAAAAAAATTTTTTAATTAAGCTCTTAGATGTTTTGAGATATTGGTTCGGTCTGGTTGATGCACTGTAGACTCTGGCTCCTGTAAGATGAAAGGGTTGCCACGTATATTCCTCTTTTTGGCACCTTTTTTTTGTCGCTCTTTAGTCTGACCAGTCTGTAGAGGCTCTTTTCTTTTTCCATAAAACATTTCTATTCCAGAATTGTATGAAAAAGTGCTGAAAAAAGAGAGAAAAGGACTGCCACAACTTACTAATGTTCAAATTGACACACCATTGTGCAGACTCTTTACATTGTAAAAATTTTATTTTATAGACATTTATTATAAGGGTAAAATGTAGTATATTTTATATCCTATGTTCATTTGAAATTATTCAGGATTATTGTTTAGTACTGTACTAGAGACTGATTAGATTGTTATAAATTGGTAATGTTTCATATGAGAGCAACTGTGACTTATAGACAAAAGACGTTTTCACAAGAATACAAGTCAAGTTTCAAGTCAACTGTTCATGAGTTACAGTTTCAAGCTTTTTTTTTGCAACTTGAGTTACAAATAAGATGCCAAGAATATGGACTTGAATTTCAAAATAAAAGACATTATATATATAAAATCTACTTGAAACCACAAAAAAAAAAAGAAAGAAAGAAAGAAAAGAAAAGAAAAGAAAAGAAAAAAGAACACTTTCTATAATGTTATATGTGATGACCATGTCAGAGAGGTCAATTACAACATCTCTGTGCAGTGATGTGAAAGAGGCTGCGCAGGTTCATAGGATCATACCCTGGGCGAAGCATTAGTCATCTAAAAGTAGTTTAGCATTGTGGAATTCAGAACACTGTGTGACGCACTAGCCGTCAAAGAGATGCATTAGTCATCAACGTTCACTGCGGAAATCAGATAAAAAAACAGAAAACCTCTGTTTAGAAGCATGCCAAAGTTCTGTCGTGTGGCATAGTGATAAAACCTGAGCTGATATCCAAAGGGTTTGAATCCAGTGGAAATATTTGAAATATTAGAAATATAAATGTTGTTTACAAGAGATTTTGTAAGAAATTGCCCTCAAAATGGTGCTGTTATGGCATCTACCAGCAGAGGCTGATGGGACTGTACTAACAAACAAAACTATGAGCACTTATTTTAAGCATCCTAACCAGTTTGACATAGCAACACTGAGTCAACCAACAGTTTGGGGCAAAGTTTGGAGATGGACTACCTGTTTGGACAATCTGACCAATAGCAGATGAAGGATTGTTCAGGAAACTTGTGTAAAAACTTTTTAATATTATGCAGCTCTGTTTGGTGACTGTAGTCGCACAGAAATCACAAACTTTACAATAAAGTTCAGTTTGTTAACTTAGTTATCAAAGTGCATTAGGTATCCTGAAAATAACCATGCAAAATACTTTTACAGCATTTATTTATCTAGGTTAATGTTACTTGTAGGGAAATAATGAGAAGAATAACAATGTGCAGTAAACGGTAAAACAGTTTGCACTACAAACCGGTGTGTTCATAATTAAGATTAACATTAACATAACATGGTAAGACACACCAGTTTGCAATATCAAGCAGCAAAATAAGCTGTTTTGTACCGCTAAAAATAGCTGGATGCGGATGAGACTGGAAGGCAGACTCATAAAATTTACAAATGGCCGTGCCTGCTCTTACAGGAAAAATAAGGTGGATAAATTTACCAAAATGCTAGCAAGTGTTGTTCATTGTATGTTTATGGTACCTTAATTTAAAAAGAACACATTTCTGATGTCCATGGTTATTTTAGCCTTATTCATGGCATGTGGAGTTCATAAAATGAAAGGTTTGGGAAATACTGCTCTGCCATTTCTAGCCCTCAGGTGACCAGCCAGTTGGTGGATGGAGGTAAACTCATTGGTTTAGTGATACCAAAAGTTCCCATCTCTGTCTTCGCCATACTGCCACATAAAAGGAAGCTCTTTTTTATTCATAAAGACATTGCTTGCCTATCAAATTATCCCTTAAGGTTCCCATTTTATCTCCAGCATATGGCACAGCAGAGACTAAATCCTCCCTTTGCTTCTCAGTGAACCTGTTTCCATGCATAATCTGCAAAAGTAAATCAGAAAAGGGTCAATGAAAAGAGAGGGGATTTCACATTCACTATCTACTTCCTCCAGGAGTAGATATCCATAGTTTCGTCTTCCTTAAAGTCAAGGTGATTATTCCTTTTGGGTACCATCCTCCAGAAGCTTCTTACAGATCATCAAGGTCTATAGCTGTTGGCTTGCATTAGGACTTTGTACTAAGATTGTCCTCCAGCCTGCTTTACTCCGTCAAGCTCAGTCAGAGCTTTAGCTTTCATTGCCTCTTGGGTTTCCTGGCAAGAGGTTCCTGCCAGCTCCACTGCTTCATCCAGATCCAGAGCCGGATGTTCTTGAACTGTCTTGGGGTCCTTCATGCCAACAGCCCAGCATTCTCCTTAGAACAGCTTATTACAGTAAATCTCTGGTGTCGCCAGTGTCGTGCAGGGCATCCCAGATTCATCAGCTAAGCTTGCAATGTATCATACATCCAAGCCCACATTTCTCAGTACTACACTTGGCAGTTAGTTCAAACATATGGAAAGACGTCCTGTTACTCTTACAGCTTAATCAAACCCTATCACACTGATTTTACCTCGGAGGATCTGATGAATATTGTGCACAAAATCAGGCTGAAATCGTCAGTTCCAATCTGATCAGTCGGTGCTACCCATCTTTCATCTGGTCAAATGTGAGCTATAAACTGGATCAGACTTTATGCCGAAAGCTAGGCGAGGCTTTCTCAGAGATTGCAATTCTTGATTTTCTTAAGCTGGTCTTCATTCCAGGTTCTTGCCTGGTTCTTTGTACTAGGTCAGGGTTCTTCATATCTGAACCTGGAGGTCCACTGTCCTGCAGAGTTTAGCTTAAACCCTGATGCAACCCAAACAAGCTGACCAAGGTCTTTAGAATAACTAGAAATTACAGACAGTTGTGTTTGATCAGGATTGGAACTAGGACCATATTTGAAGAACTCTGTTCTAGTTTCCTTATTCATGTGATTGAGAGGTTTAAGGCAGGGTTCTTCAAATTTGGCCTAGAAGGTCCACTGTCCTGCAAAGTTTAGCTCCAATCGTGATTCAACTCTCCTTCCTATAACTTTCTAGTATTTCTTAAAGGGGACATCGGATGCAAAATTTTGTATGCAAATGGTATTTGCATATAAATGTGTCTTAGCAATGTGTGGACGCAACTACCATACAATGATAAAAATCTGCTGCATGATTAATCAAATGTAATTTCCATGCGCAGCTTGTCAGTGGAGCATGATTCTGTGATCAGTAGTAAATCTCCAGACGAAGTCCAGGGTGCTCTTGTGCCGAAACTCCAAATATGCCCCACAGAAGAAAGGTAATGCACGTCGTTCCAGGAAACAGAAGATTGAACTGCTTTCATTGATTCAACGTGACTAAAACATATTCATAATGATGCATGTTGCTTTTTCGAATGCACATTATAAGCTTATAATGTCCATTTGAAAAAGCAACATGCGTTTCCTGGAACAACGTGCATTACTTCTTCTGCGGGGCATTTTTGGAGTTTCAGCGTGAGAGCGCCCTCTGGCCTTCGGATGGAGATTTACTACTGATCACAGAACCGTGTTTTACTGACAAGCTGCGCATGAAAATCGCAGCTTTTGCCTATTCGCGAATGAGATTTAATTTCATTTAATCGTGCAGCCCTATAAAAACCCATTCGCTCCTTTTTTTAATCCCTAAAAAACCTAAACAGTCTCAATTATCAAGCCGTTTTGATTTTCTGAGCAGTATGACATCATACTGCTCAGGCCCCGCCCACAACCGCTGACGGACTGTCCCGTATTAGCATATTCCCACCCTCAGCCAGTTGTACACTGTCCGCCAATTTCTCTGTGATCGAACAGCTTTAGCGACAACAACGCCTTTTAAACCAATGCAGTTGTTTTGTAGTTAGATGTAAAAGTGAACATAAGAGTCATTTTGTCCCGACATCAGAGACACTGAGGATGCAGTGGATTAGTTTTATTTGTGATGGTAATGTGCCACCGAATACACAAAAAACGGAAAAGAGGGGGTGGGGGAGCAGTAGCTCATTATCATTTAAAGAGACATGCACCGAAATGGCTCACTGTGAACAAAGCTGTTTTTGACAAGGTGAAAAGGGTATTGTTTTACATGACCATTGAGGAATTTCAACCAAAATATGCTGCCATTTCATGAAGACCCTAAAGAATCATACCAATTTGTGGAAAATGGGCATCCCCGATGATGTCCCCTTTAAGACCTTAATTAGACTGTTATTAGCTGGATCAGGTGTGTTTGATTAGAGTTGGAGCTAAACTCTACAGGACAGTAGAATTTGAGGGCCAGATTTGAAGAACCACCTTTAAGGTACATAGAAGAATTGGCCTCACAAGCTGTTAGATTTCAGAGTTCAGTACACTTGCTTCAGATTCAGTTGCAGACTTCATTCAAATAACTTTTGTTCTACCAAAAAGGTCTGTTTTTGATTTTTCTCCACAGTGTACAGGTACACTGAGGTGTTGGTCTCAGTCCAGACAATTTTTCTTATCTCAGTTTGCTCACATTTTACCCCGGCAAATCTGGCACCATCTCCAGGCCTAAAGCTTGAAGCATTTGCCAGGTCTTTCCACCCCATGGCGAAACATCACAGATCTCCGCTCTCTGCACCAGAGACGCCCTCCGCATGATGTCTTGTCAAATATAAAACTGGGGCAAGAAAAGACCCTGTTTACTGAACAGATGCTGAATACTACATTCAGAGTTGCTTTCTCCAACATAGGAAAATCCCATTGGAAAAAAAAAAAAAAAAACGTGCCTCTATATTTGCATTTTGCAAAACTCCAAAAACTTACTATGCAATTTACAGCTATTTCCAGCAGAATGAACACTAGCGCACAGCACAATCACCAGAGATAAAATTCAGGTGTTAAGTTCTTTTAGAGTTAAGAGTCAGTGCTATTGTATTGAATCAAGGGATTAATATTTACTCATACTCGTTCCAAACATGCATGACAGACTTTATTCGGTAGATTATTCACATTATTGTGTGTTCCTCAGAAGAAAGTCATACAGGTCTGCAACAACATGAGGGTAAGTAAATAACGATTTTCATTTTTTCGGTAAAAAAGAACAGGCCTAATACTCTCCAAGCAGGCCCAAACATCTGGAGAGACATTAGCTGAGAACAACAACTTGACTGAGATGCTGCCAGAGGGAGCATTTCACTTCTTGTCCATACATGACATTTTGCCGCCATTAGAAACTAGTTTACTTGTGTTGGGTGAAAGTTTTTTTTTTGTAGCTCACCAGGTGCAGAGTGATGCGGAGTGCACTGGAAGACTCCTATGAAACATGAGGCCCATTAGCTCAACGACTTGTAGAAGTAAGATAAAATGGCATAGTTTCTTCAGCAAGTGTGTTTTATCTCACGTTTGCTCACGTTGCTGGGTTTAGGGTAGGATTTAGTGTAGGTTTAAAATGATGGAGCTTTTAACCTTTGACGTCACTCACCAGACATTTCATTCTCAAACTGCTGATACAACAACGAACGCATCTGCATCTGTTGCAGATAAAAATAAATACACTCTTTTAGTGCCACTCACTAGACATTTGTAAAAGTTGCAAAAGTGCAAAAAGCAACATAACATCATTTTGCAGGAATTTCACCACACATGCATGTTTTTCCAATGACCCTGGGTTGGCTACAAGTGACAAGCAACCAATCAACTTTTTCAAATTGTAATAAATCATCAATTTGATTAAAACAAGAGGTTAAACATAAGAGTTAAATACAGTCACCTCTTTTCAGTAAGGTATTTTTCCTCCTTGCCCTGGTCATCCTCTTCAATTTCAAATTTAAGAATGTTCACATGAAATATGTAAAAAGAAAATGTGCTTATCTATTTTCTCTTTGCAGGCATGACAAAGAACTACTGTAGAAAACATATGATTTTGAGATTGAAAATTTTGAAAATAAGCTTAACAAATCCCATCTGATCCCCAGAGCTTAAGTGAATTCTTAAGTGAACCGTGTAGAATCAGGAAGGTTGACCTTTCTTGCATATTGGTGTTCCTAAACAATAACAGGGAGACTACTTTCATATCAAAACAAAAATAGTTAAATTGCAGAGTAGATGATGAATGTGCTAAAAGCAGGACCATGTTTTCAGATTTAAAATCTGTGCCTTTAGCAGCAGGCCATGAAAATACTTTAATGTGTGGAGGATCGCTGTGTCCCCCTCCTCTCGTTCAGTCTCACTAACCTCAGGTTTTTTCCCCAGTTGGACTGTCCTCATTTAGAGATTATTACTGCAGCTAGAATGCATTATAATCCCTTAATGACTTCATACAACCATTACATTGTCCCTTTGTTTTTTCCATCTGAGATCAGTGAGCTATCAAATACACAACACCGCTAATGAGACAGTAATAATGCCTTTATTTTGATAATAATATCTTGTATGTGATGATCTTGTAATCCCTCAAGGTGACAGCAGAAATGCACTGATGATATCTTGACTGTTAGTGAATGTTGTTCATGTGGTAATAATGTGAGATGGTCTATTGCAAACATTAAAGACTATTAACTGGCTGAACTTGATTTCATGCTAGAAATGCCTTAACTGATGTGATGCAAGCTCTTGATAATATGATTCTATTAAGATGGAATTAAAAAATCATTAGGGCAGCAGAACTATTGTAGTGGACAGCACATTCCAGGGCCCAGTTTATGCCAGGGCCCCTCTCTGACCACTATAGTGGACAAAGGTTTGCTACATTTTGACTGGATCTTGGTGGACTAACATAAGCAAACTGTCCAACGCCATCAGATAAAGATGCCAGGACAACGGCCAGACACCTCTTAGAGGGCAAGAAGAAGACCTTTGGAACAAAGCCCGGGAAGGACAGGACTTCTCATTGGTCAAAATGCAGTTTCTGTCCTTCATCCACCAACAGACTGATTCCTAAGGTTTTGGCCTGTGCCCGCCATAAAGATTTCTTAGGACCTCTGGATGCAGCAGCAGTGTGTGAAACAAACAGGGATCACAGAGTTCCATCCAAATCCATTCATAACTATGTTCTCAAACCTTAAACTGATGCAAACTACAATACACACATCTTATACTTATTCAGAGAAATAAGTATTCTCAGTGACAGCGACGTGTAGTGCAACATCTTACACAAACTCAGCTGTTAATGGACAAATGAATGCATGCATGACAGTTCAATCATGTTCCATCATGTTTGGACTTAATGTGTTCGTAACACTGCCAAAGGTATTCTGGTTGTGGTTTGGTAAGTGAATGATGCATTGGTAAAACTTTAGTGACACTTTTCTAAATGTATGTTTGGACTATGCAAATAAGTTCCACAGGAGGAAAGGAGGGCGGGGCACACCGTGTCCCCCCCACTCTGATGGAAATAGCCAATCACAGCCTGGAAATGGAGAAGCACCAGATTGCAATCTCCTCCTCATCGAAAAGGGATAAAGGTACCTTTCCAAAAGACACTCCTTGTTCTGAGTCTCCGGCCCGTAAGGGAAGGGACAGTAACAGACACATCCGTTCTGAGTCTGAGTACTGCAATGGAAAAGATGTTAACAGATACACTGTTCTGAGTCTCCGGCCTGTTACAGGGAAGGTAGCAACAGAAACAACCCGTTCTGAGTCTGAGCCCTGCAAGGGTGAGACGATAGCAGATCAACCTCCATTCTGAGTTTGAGTCCCGAAAGGGAGAGACACTAACAGAAACACCGAAACCTCTGGCTGTGAGGGTAGAGGCAACAACAGATACCAAGTCCTGAGTCTGCGGCTTTGAGGCAGCAACAGATACGACCACATTCTGAGCTTCCAGCCTGCAAGGAAAGAGATAATCTACGTTCAGACTTCATTCAGACTCTTCGTCCAGCGAGACAACAACAGATGCAGCACGTCCTGAGTCTCCATCCTAGAGAGACAAAGCAGATCGACCAAATTCTGGCTCTCTAGCCCAGAGAGGCAGAAGACACACAGACATTTGCAACAAGGTTAAGCTCCGGCGAGCAAACCATCACTCCAAAGTACCTTCGTTTGCGTGTTCCAGGCTAAGGACCTTTCTGCACCTATTTCAGGGTCACATCTGCGTGTTCCAGATTTTAGGACCCTTTGGTGCTCCAGGAGATCAGCACCCTCCAGGTCTTCGTGTTCAAGGCTGTCGAAACGGATTCCTGCTCCTTTCCCCACTGCATTCTCACCAGCACAACCAGTGGATGAAGTCACTGCCACCGGACTGCTCACTCAACCACAGAGAACGTAACTTTCACCTATCCAAACCTCTTCCAGAGACCTTGGCATTGTTGTGTATTATCAGTATATGATTTTTCTAATTGACATTAGATGTTATATAGCTGATTGCAGTTTATAGCAAATCTTTCATGTATTTGTTTGATGCATAATAAGGTTCTTCACCTTATTTCTTTCAGAGTAGCAACAGATTATCTTTACAGATAACATAGCTCTGACATAGCAACATCCAACATAATCACTTGCATTTTATGCATCTTATGCACTTTATTCCTTTATTCATTTAGTAGTTGTTAATTACTCTTGTCTATCTTTTGTTAATAAAATTTATTTTATTACACTTGTGTCTTCGTGTTGATAATGCAGTAAGGTTCTACAAGTTAGGTATCCCACCAATCTTTCTTATGTGATGTACTCCTAACCACACCTTAAGTGACACGTGATCCAAAAATCATAACGTCACCTGTGACGTGAGTACCCATCACTACACTATTTCGCCTCCTTAGGTTGGCGAAAGCAAAATTCACTACACTATCGCCTCACAGCAAGAAGGTCCCCGGTTCGAGTCCCGGCTGATCCAGGAGGCCTTTCTGTTTAGGCGTTGCATGTTTTGGTTCTACAGGTGCACAAGTTTCCCTCACAACCCACATGCGGCATAGGTGAATTGGAGACACTAAATTGTTCTTAGGTGTGAGTGTGTGTTAGCCCTTTGACGAAATAGCTATCCATTCAGGGTGTTTCTCTACAGCCCGAGACTCCAGCATCCCTGCAAATCTACATAAGATAAGCAGTTTGGAAAATAGATGGATGGATAACCTTTTTTTTTTTTTTTTTTTTTAATGCAACAAGCATGTTTGCTTAATGGCAAACATTCACTTAGTTTTTTTTTTTTTTTTTTTTTGCTCTCAGTTGATAATTGTACACCATGCTAGTAGGAGTGGGCGATATGACCAAAATCTTATATCACGATATGAACAACAATATATATCATGATATAGTTATTTTTGCTTTAAATAAGGTCTTTATGAAATCAAAATCTTTGATACCATAGACATTTCATAATTCTTGTCACCAGAGTCAATATATATATATATAAAAAAACCTAATACCAGCCTAAATTAAAAAAAAAAAAAAAAAAACTCAAGCTGGCTGAAAACAGGTACAGTAGGACAAATAAATAAGAAATGTTACGTTGTATAAAGTAATCAAATTTATAAAAACACTGCATATTCTTCACTGTGTAAATTATATATATATATTTCTTCTTATTGAAGTTACAAAATGTAGTCAAGAGCAGTGAGATTTTTCTCTCTTTTGTTTGATTGACATGAATGACAGACAGCTGGAATATTAGACTGCTGTCACTTTAAGAGCTGCCCCAGTCCAATATACCGTTACACGTTTTCCTTCTCAGCTGTTTGATTTCACTTAAGACCTAAATTACTATGTTTACAAGGATACTTACAAAGACTTTTTGACACATACAAGTCTTAACCGTTCAAGGCCTAAAGTGGTATATCGCCCACACCTACATGCTAGCATTGCATAACATTATATATTTTGGACATATATAAGCTGCGATTGCTCTGCATACCAAAACCATTTGAGAGAATGAATTTTGGGGACTGGCTAATTAATATTGACATTATTACAAACTCCCTTGTCATTTGAGGTGTAAGAAGGCTTAAATAATAAAATGTTGGGAATACATATGCAACTGTCTGTAAATTACTTATTTGCCAAATTATGGTAATTTTCTGTGCCCGTTATTGAGGGACTGGGGTGAGCAGATCCACAGCAGCTTTGAAGCCTGGGCTCTATTGCTTTGTTGGCATGGTGGTGATTTAGGGGGTGTTTTCAAAACACCATTTTCAACTAAAAACAGAAAACTTTTCATACATTTTGGTTATTCACATTTGGGGAACCTTTTGAAAACAGCTTTCAAAGTGGAAGTTTTTGAAAATTATCTCAGTGTAAAATACAAAAACACGAATTTTTCAAAACAGTGACGTCATGGGTGTGCATATTAAGTGTTTATTCTTAAGTGTTTATTCCTATATTCTATAGGAATGCATATCGGGCATAATACAGCATTTTTAGTTATTTTTGAGGATTCATTTGAACGGGGATCGTTTTGACAACGTTGTGTAACTTCTCTCATTTTTAATACAATCACTTACTGTGCAAAAAAGCTGCTGGAAAAATGTGGAAAAATGTACTGTTGCTGCTCTTAGATCTCGATTACCAAAAGATCTCGATTACCAAAAAAACACATTGTATTCATGCAAAACTAACTTGATTAAATCAAACACAACAGAATCATAACTGCATATTTGTATGCTTTCTCAAGCAAAACAAAATTTGAAAGCCTACTAAAGACATATATTCTTGAAGTTTTGACATAGAAAAAGTATGTTGTCAGGTCCTGAACGATACTATAAAATCTCACTATTAGTCAGGCAGAGGCAGCTACCCGTCTTTGCTAAATCAAAGAACACTGGATATGTTACGTTTCCCTCTAATCCATCATTCTCTTTCTTTTCAAATATTTTAAATGAGATTTTTCTAAGTTATGGATAAAAAAAGCCTGTGTGTTTGAGCCTCAAAGGCAAACATCACAAAAGAGAACTAACAATTTCATAGGGACTGTGAACATGTATGTATGTATATCTCTGTGTTGTTGTATGAAACGCAAAGTGCTTTCAGAAGATGAAAGACATGAAGCTCAATTCTGATACCACAGATTTATCCATATCAGACTTTGTAGCACTATACTACACTGCACTGTAAAAACAGAAATTACTTCCTGAAGCTGTTATATTGTTAAGTGGCAAGAAATCAATCATTGTTATGATCAAGAGACACTGTTTCTTACTGTCAGAGGAAGATGCATTGGAGTCAACAACCTGCCAAGAGGATCTCATGTTAAAGGGATCATTTCAAAAATTAAAATTATGTAATTTTCTCACCTTTATGTGATTATAAACCTGTGACTGTCTTCTGTGGAAGATAAAGAAACTTAAAAAATATCAACATTACAGTTTACTGTGTAAACTTTATTAACCAGGAAAGAAAAATGCATGAATATTGCAGGAATTTAGTTATAAACGTGACCCTTATTTTGAAATGTCAAATGTCAAATATGCACTCTTACAACCATTTACAATATATTACATCATAAAAACACCATATAGTAAAAACTGTCATAGCCTAATTCAACAGCAGTTCATAAGCAATTGTTTGGCATAAATGTGTTCACTTAACATGCAATATCACCATGTTTTTATGCTGAAATATGCAGCACTTATGGCTGTATCGTGAATCGTGATTCCTGTTTTTCCATCCCCAAATTTGACACCTCTTAAAATGATAATTAAGACACTTGTTATAGAATTTACGATACCTTAAATTTCATAAAAAATTTTCGCACACATGCTCTTAAATATATTTTACAGTATGCAAGTCTATTTTTGGTCACAAATGCGAGTGAAATGCTCACATTGTTGAACCCTGTTGACATTTAATTTCATAGGCATTTGTGGATTTCAAAACAACTTTAATTTGTAGCAGATAAATGTGGACAAATTAAATAAAAGTTTGAGATAAACAGAATAAAGCAATACTGAGTTTGAGATGTTAAAGCAAAAAGCAAAAAGTGTTTCAACCATACCTGCTTCCCTATACATAGATGTTGGGTCTCATTGGTACATATTTGATATACTTTACTGCTTTTCCCAGGTTCAGTGTGTAGTTTGTCGAGTATTTGAGGTTTTGCCTGGGGGGACAATTTTTTTATTTATTTATTTATTTATTTTTTTTGGGTGAAATTCAATAGAGGTGTTTTTGACACTTGTTTCACCTGTCAGCCTGGTGTTCCTACCAGACCTTTTTTAGTACTGTGACAAGACTCAGGCTGGGTAGCCACAGGCGGCTGATACTTTTCAAAGGTCCTTTCCTTCTGCTTCTCTGATTCTGGATTTCCTTCTCCATGTCTGAGTTGAGCAGTGAGTTGTGAGTTCATGGCAGCTGTGGGTTTGTCTGAGAAAACTGGAACTGTTGCTTCCTTCAAGTCCTTCTGATTAATCATATTTGGTATAGAGAAAATGTACATAATGGAAAGGTTTAATATTTTATTTTTCCTATTATTTTATTCCATAACAAGACAGCTAACAAAGCTTTTTTCCACTAATGCAACAGCAGCGCAAAGCATTAGGTGTGTAATTGATTTTTATGTAAGCTTGAGGTCATACGTTTATGCTGTAAAAAGGATTTTTTCAAAGTAGCAATTTCTGAATAAAAATTGTTTCTACACTTTTTTTGCAGTGTACATACACTTTGCAGAATAAGCTAAATGTTAATAAGAGTGATCACTAAAATTTCATTATGTTTTTTTTTATTTAGTACTGCCCTGAATAAGCCATTTCAAATAACAGATATTTTCACCTAATCTACAAGACAAACTAATTTACACAATTATTAAATTAATAATTGAATTTACACAAATGTAGTAGTTCAAAGGTTTACATACACTTGACTCTTAATCATGTGTGTTGTTACCTGAATGATCCACAGCTGTTATTATTTATGTTTGTTTGTTTTGAGCAGTTAAATTGCCTGCTGCTCTTCCAAAAACAAAACAAAACAAAAACTTCAAAGTTCTGCAGAGACTTTGGTCTTCTAGAATCTTCTGCATATTTGAACCCTTTCTATCAGTGACTGTATGACCTGGACAAATGAGAAACACAACACATTTAGAGCAACTTTTGAACAGGGCAATCACTGTAAATTGTTCATATTTTCTGTTCTTGTATATCATGTTTCTGAAGGCCAGAACTTAAAGAGAGAGAGATGGAGAGAGAGATACCTTCAAGTAAAATTAGAACAATTTAATACTTAATATTAAATAATTTATTTTATTTATAAACAGTTTTGTGATTTTTGATGAGATTTGTTATTACTGCAATATTGTGTGCATTTCATTCGAGATAATTGATTTTGTATTATTATTTGCATTAGGTATATCAAGCATTGGTTATTTTATTTATAATCAGGTTTGTGACTTTTAATTAGATTTGTTATTACTGCAATATTGTGTGCATTTCATTTGATATATATATTTTTTGTACTATTATTTGCATTAGGTACAGTATATCTAGCTTTGGTTATTGAAAAATCCATATCAGTCGGGTACTGTTTGGATGCCTGATGAAAATTTTCAAATATAGAAACTGTTCTTTCCTATTTTTCACTCAGTAATGGTCTTTTTATCTTTCTAGCCTTCACTGTTTCCTGTCCATTCACATATCAAGTCTATTGTGTTTTTCAGAGGAGGAGGAGCCTGTCTCAGAAGTAGATAGAGACATGCAGACATGTGATGCTTTGCCCCTGAGCCATCATTAGACCAAGGTTACCTTGCTCTGTAGGCCACAAGCTTTCAGGTGTCAGTCGTTCTGAGCTCTTGAAAGATGACTATGCTTCTCATCCCTCAGATTCGCTGATTTAGCACTAGTGTGAAGGCACACACACACACACACACACACACACACACAGCTATTTAAATGGATCATTCAAATGATTTGAGAGTTTGTGTCCCTCCAACATGAGAATGAGGTTATACGAGGTCACAAATTCGTAAGGAAAAAAAAAAAAGAAGTAAATAATCAATCAACTCCACAGCGGATTCCAAGTGATTAAGGGCTTAGGATGTTCCAGTTCAGCCTATTGCAAGGGTTCCACCAGTATAGTGGACACTTGTTTAATGTAAGCAATGATGTACATCCGAGTCAATGAGACGGAGGGAAGTTAGCAAGGTAACGGCATAAAAATGAAGTGTAATGGAGCCCAAGGCTGCATCTGAAAGCTGAAAAAATGCTGCCTCCGCAGGCAGCAAACGGAGATAGGAAGGCAACAAGGTATGTCTGAATCCACTGATTGTGTCACATCCTGTCTAATGAGATACCTTTATCTGATTTTTAAGGGCAACATATATGTACCCTTTATTTATGAAGGATACAGCCTATAATATCCCACAATCCTATGCAATCCTGTGCATTCCATTCCATTCCATTCCTGTACATTCTGTGCATTTTTGAGCTAAAAAATTAAAAAGCCACCTGAAAGTTGCAGATGATGGTCTTTTTGTGTGTAAATGTAAGTCTTTGACCAACTTTTTAGTATTGTAGTGATTAAATAATCACTTAGTTACCACCAAAGCTCCCTCTATTTTGTTGTAGCTCATTGCATGACAGGACAGTGAGGCAACAAGTAAGCAGCCTAAGTTTTCGGATGCATTTGATTTTAAAAATATTATGTTAAGAGATAGTTCACCCAACAATGAAAATTCTGTCATTAAGACCTCCGTTCATCTTCGGAACACAAATTAAGATATTTTTGATGAAATCCGAGAGCTTTCTGACCCTTCATAGACAGCAATGGAACTACCATGTTCAAGGCCCAGAAATGTAGTAAGGACCTCGGTAAAACAGTCCATGTGACATCAGTGGTTCAACCATAATGTTATGAAGCTATGAGAATACTTTTTGTGACTATTTTAATGATATCCTTACTACCTTTCTGGGCCTTGAATATGGTAGTTGCGTTGCTGTCTGTGGGTGAGTAATTAATGAGAGAATTTTCATTTTTGGGTGAAGTATCCCTTTAATAATCGAAAGCATGATAAAATTACACATAAAAACTGATGATAAAAATAAAGAGAGACAGTTTGGTTTTTACTTTTTTAGACAATATTTTACAGGTTTTAGATATCTATCAGTAGTGTCAAGGGTAATGCATTACAAGTAACATGAGTTGCATCAGATTACTTTTTTTCGAGTAACTAGTAAAGTAACACATCACTTTTTAATTTTCAAGAAAATATCTTTTTTTTTTTTTTTTTTTTTTTTTTTTTTTTAAAAAGTAACACCAGTTACTTTGTTTTCCCATTCATTGACGGACAGCTCTCCTGTCCCCATGTTGAGAGAAATCGGGAGTGCAGAGGCGCTGTGTACAGTGCAGTACTGTCGGCTTGTTTTTGTTTCATCTTATCCTTTTTTTGAGGTTTAAAGTTAGAGGTGGCATAAGGGAACATGGCTGGATTATCTCGCGGCATTGTCTTGTGTATGACACGATACGTCCCTAGTGAAAAATAAATATACTTTAATTGTATTTAAAATATATTTATTTTATAAGTATACTAAAAATAGATTGACATGTCTATACGAACTGAAAATACACTCTAAATGTAGTTATTTCATGCTTTCATCAAGCACAAACTTAGTGCACTACAAATTCATTTGTAAAATACTATACTTTTTACAAATGCATTTGGGGACGGATGAAATATATATATACAGTGGGTACGGAAAGTATTCAGACCCCCTTCACTTTTTTCAATTTTGTTATGTTGCAACCTGATACTACAATTGTTTAAATTCATTTTTTTTCTCATTAATCTACACTCTGTACCTCATAATGATGAAGTGAAAACAGAATTTTAGAAATGTCTGTAAATTTATTAAAAAGAAAAAACTGAAATATCACATTTACATAAGTATTCAGACCCTTTGCAACAACACTTGAAATTTCGCTCAGGTGCCTCCCATGTCTCTTGATCATTGCAGAAATGTTTCTACACCTTGATTGGAGTCTGCCTGTGGTAAATTAAATTGATTGGACATGATTTGGAAAGGCACACACCTCTCTGTAAAAGGCCTCACAGCTGATAATGCATATCAGAGCGAAAACCAAGCCACGAGGTCAAAGGAACTGCCTGCAGAGCTCAGACACAGGATTGTATTGAGGCACAGATCTGAGGAAGGCTACAAAAAAAATTCTGCTGCACTGAAGGTTCCCAAGAGCACAGTGGCTTCCATAATTCTCAAATGGAAGAAGTTTGGCACAACCAGGACTCTTCCAAGAGCTGGTCCCCAGCCAAACTGAGCAATTGATGGAGAAGGGGCTTGTCTAGACTGGTGACCAAGAACCTGGTGGTCACTCTAGTTGAGCTCCATGATCATATATGCAGATGGGAGAAACCTACAGAAGGACAAATATCCCTGCAACACTCCACCGATCTGGGCTTTATGGCAGTGTGGCCAAAGTCAATCCTCTCCTCAGTGAAGACACATGAAAACACACTTGGAATTTGCAATAAAGCACCTAAAGGACCCTCAGACTCTGAGAATCAAGATTGCCTGGTCTGATGAACCTTAATTCTAAGCATCATGTTTGAGGGAAACCGGCTCTTCTCATCACCTGCAGAGCACCATCCCAAAAGTAAAGTGTGGTGGTAGCAGCCTCATGCTGTTGGGCTGTTTTTCAGCGGCAGGGACTGAGGAACTCATCAGAGTAGAAGAAAAGCTCAATGCACCAAAATATTGAGATAGCCTTAATGAAAACCCAGTCCAGGGCATTCAAAACCTCAGACTGGGCCGAAGGTTCACCTTCTAACATGACAATGACCCTAAGCACACAGCCAAGGCAACACAGGAGTGGCTTAGGGACAACTCTGTGAATGTCCTAGAGTGACCCAGCCAGAGCCCTGACTTGAACCCTATCGAACATCTCTGGAGAGACCTGAAAAAGGCTGTCAACAGACGGTCCCCATCCAACCTGACCGAGCTTGAGAGGATTTGCAAAGAAGAATGGCAGAAATTCCCCCAATCCAGTTGTGCAAAGCTTGTTGCGTCATACCCAAAAAGACTCGAGGCTGTAATTGCTGCCAAAGGTGCTTCAACTAAGTACTGAGTAAAGGGTCTGAATACTTATGTAAATGTGATATTTCAGTTTTTTCTTTTTAATAAATTTACAAACATTTCTAAAATTCTGTTTTCACTTTGTCATTATAAAGGACAGAGTGTAGAGTAATGAGAAAAAAAAAAATAATTTAAACAATTGTAGTATCAGACTGCAACATAACAAAATTGAAAAAAGTGAAGGGGGTCTGAATACTTTCCGTACCCACTGTATATATATATATATTCATCTTTAAGAAAGTACACTGGCTAGGTTCTTAATTCCATCTACAACATGTTTGAAACTTGTTAAAAGTGATTTTCACACACACACACCCATATAAACTAACTGGACGGAACTTTGAAAGAGGACGCCACTTCATAACCTCAATGACGTGTATGCTCACTCAGCCCAACAATTAGTGTCGATAAGAGATGGATGAAGTAACTCATCTTATGATCCTGTAGCTGTATGAAGGTCATATAATGTATGTCTGTGGGGATTGTTTGTCTTGTACATGCTAAAAAAATATGGTTCTTTAAAGGTTCTTTACATGCAGCAGAGGTGGAAAGTAACGAATTATATTTATTCGCGTTACTGTAATTGAGTAGCTTTTTTGTGTACTTCTACTTTTAAAAGTAATTTTTAAAATCTGTAATTTTACTTTTACTTAAGTATATTTTGTTTGAAGTATTGTACTTCGCTACATTTTAAAACACATTAATTACTGAGTAAAAAAAAAAAAAAAAAAAAAAATCTCTCCCTGGAATCTACTGCAGTAAATAATGGGCAAGAGAACAAACTGGCGCTAAAATCGCAAGAAAGATGCAGACGGACAAGACAGGCGTTATGGTGCAGACCCAGCTGAAAACCAAACCCTGTCGTATTCTGCTGAAGTTGAACTCAAAGGAAATGAAGTGAACCCTTGGCCATGTTTATGCTCTATTATGCAGTGTAAACTGTGTTTGCCTAGGGAGACCAAACTAGCAGCTTATAAAATCTCGACATCACCCCTTCGCAAGCATGTAGAGGTAAGGTAAATACTTGCATCATTGCATTGGTGGTTAAAATGAAGCTTTGGCAGTTTAGCAAAAGGTTTTGCAAAAAGTATCCAAAAAGACAGTAGTGCAGGGTGTGCGATATATATCGTCTGTGATAATATCGTGATTGTTGTTTTAACGATGTGCGATTTGACATTATCAGTATTTAGTATTTATTTAAAACACTCCTCCAGAGTGCAGTGAAGTCTAGTAGATTAAACTAGTGCGCGCGCGCATTTGGAGTGCGTTCTTTCACTGCGTGATTCAGTCTGTTAAAATGCATTTAGAATGATCACAAAATTGAAGATATAGGGGCAGAAAATTTATATTTATATCATTTCATATAGTAAATCAATATCACACGAAGAGTGCCGTTTTTCTCTAAACATCAGCATGATTACATATAGATTTTTTTTTTCCAACAGTTCAATAAACAAGTTAATTAAGAAACTTGCGTTTTAGACACCATGTTGGTTGTTTTTGCTCTATTTCGACAACAAAAATAATCCCAAACACAACCACAGCACTGTTTTGCGTCTCTGAGCAACATGAAGGTGTTTGTTCCTGAATGAATCAACTGTTTAAATGATTCGGTTCAATCGCAATAACTCACTTATTAACAGTGACTTGGTGCCACCTACTGGCGGCTTTAATTTCACATTTAAAGTGTCTTTAGATTTTTTATTTTTTTTTAATACAATTTCAAATGAGTATTCAACATTTTATGTCTTATATGTCAAAACATTATTTCTGCATTTGTAACTGCAGGTTAAATGCATTCGTGTCCTGCATTAAACAGTGTGTAAATACATCTAAATGCCACTTCAGATGAAGCTTCCGTGTTTCCTCTGCATTGCAAAGATTAATTTTGTTGACCCTGATTTAATTTGCCTGGTAACAGCCCAAATGTCTTATTATTCTAAATAACTGATTCCTTTAATTAAAAACAACTAGTTTGAGATTTATAGGCCTATCCCAGGGGTGTCAAACTCAGTTTCTGGAGAGCCGCAGCCCTGCAGAGTTTAGTTCCAACCCTGCTCCAACACACTTAACATGTTGTTTTCAAATAAGCCTAAATGATTAGATTAGCTGGATCAGATGTGTTTAATTAGGTTTATATCTATACTGTGTATGGCTGTGGCCCTCCAGGAACTGAGTTTGACACCCTTGGCCTATCCCATTTTTGCATCCCTCCCACTGATAAAAAGTAACTAAGTAATTTTTACTCTGAGTGCATTTTAAATGAGCTACTTTTTACTTTTACTTGAGTAGATTTTTAGACTGGTACTTTTACTTGTACTTAAGTAAAATTTCATTAATGTAATGGTACTTTTACTTGAGTAAAATATTTTCGTACTCTTTCCACCTCTGACATGCAGTAATGGTTTTATTTAGAACCATAGCATTCTGAAGAACCCTTTTATGTCAAAATGGTTCTTTGTTAGAGTTTAAGGTTCTTTGTTCCAACCCTTTTGTTTTTCAAATCTGTAACTGTCAAAGCACTTCATTATTGATTTTCTGGAGTTCAGTGATCCAACTACACAGACTTTCAACACACTCTCAACAGGTAAATGATTTCATTCTTAAATTTAAATACAAATTTAACTTTAAAATTGTAACCGGTTTCCAAACAAACATGTTCTTATCTTTTTTTTTTTTTTTTTTAGTTGTTGGTCACATATAGCCTAAGTGTGTGCAGCTCTGCTAAGCTTTGGAAACTTCTCTCCTCCACTAAGTAAAAGAGACAATCAATTTATAATCCATATTGTTAGACTTTTTAAATTAGTACTTGGGTTTATGTATAAACATACCCAGTCACAAAAAAATATTAAAACTATCCCATGACTTTTTATCACTTTTTTTCTTTTAAGATTGTGAAGGGCTCACATACTGTCCATTTTTGCTTTTGGCCTTCATAAACATAATCATAAATAATTTTTAAATAAACACATGGACACACTGTAACTCTAAACTCAGTTGTGTATTTCAGATGTATCACATCCTACAACCTCATCATCTGCAGAGAAAAAATCACCACTTAATCACACCAAAATAATGGACTCATATTGATTGGAATGTGATTGTTTCACTGAAACTTGGATTTCATCACATCTATTTTTTGTTCTTATTTTGTGTTTTACTTCTTTATGTATTTATTCATGTTCATTGTCAACTTGTCATTCATTAATGTATTCAGCTAATAACTGTTGTTATGAACACTGCCAATTTTGCATGTCAATAAAAACATACTTAATTCACACAACATGCTGCTGTTGTGGTTATTGTTGTTGTTGTTTTAATGTGAAACCCTAACCGAGGCTACACTCTAAGATGCATCGTTACTAATTTTCTGGAGCTCAGCCATCCAACTACACAGACTGTCAACACTCTCAACAGGTAAATAATTTCTTTCTTAAAATGTCTATAAATTATAACTTTCAAATACTAATTGGTTTTTCTATGTCTTTTCTCTTCTCATATCTCGTGTGACCAGCTCTATTTATTTAGGGATATTCTCCTCTTCTTCACTAAGTAACAAAGATATTGAATTTATGATCCATTTTGTTAGATATTTTTCTTACTAGGGTTTATGCATAAACATACCCAGCTATCCCATGACTTTATATTACTTTTTCCTTTTAACATTGTGAAGTGCTCACATACTACTTTTGGCCTTCATAAACAATTGTTTTCACATAAACAAATGAAAGGAGGCACATTGTATATCTAAACTCAATTGTGCATTTCAGATGCTACAACCTCATCATCTGCAGAGAGAAACTGCCATTCAATCACGCCAAATTACAGATAATGATTAACTTAAAGGCATCATAGAGGATTGTGAAGATATTTTACTGGAGCTTGGTCTTCAATACACTTTTTTATGTTCTATTTTGTTTTACTTGTTTAAGCATTTATTTATGTTCAATGTCCATTGTCATTCATTAATGTATTAATAACTGTTGTTAGAACACTGTCATTTTTGCTACAATTTCATGTCATTAAAAAAATAAAATAAAATTGACACGTTGTTGTTGTTGTTGTTGATTTTATGTAAAACCCTAACAGACACTTATATTATAAGATATTACAAGTATATTATAAGATAGGTAAGATAGATTATAAGACCAGGCAGTTAGAGGGGTAAAAAAACAATATTAATAAATAATATATACAAATAATACTAATATTAATGAAAAACTATCATTAAAAAGGTTATTTATAACACCATTAAGGTTCTATATAGCATTTTCAAAGCATGGTTCTGTATGGAACCCTATAAAAAAGGTTCTATTTAGCACTAAAAAGGGTTCTGCTATTGTTACAAGCCGAAGAACCCTTTTCTGGTACTGTTTAGAACCATTTTTCTTAAGAGTTTATGTTGTCATATCATTAAAGTAAACAAGGCCGCTGTATGAATTTTCACCTAAGACTATGGCACAAGAGACAATATCACATTCTGAGTATTGATATTTGTGAGCCTGGACCACATAACCAGTCTTAAGCCGCTGGGGTATATTTGTAGCAATAGCCAAAAATACACTGTATGGGTCAAAATTATAGATTTTACTTTTATGCCAAAAATCATTAATATATTATAAAGATCATATTCCATGAAGATATTTTGTAAATTTCCTACTGTGAATATATCAAAACGTCGTTTTTGATTAGTTATATGCATTGCTAAGTACTGGTTGCTAAGACTGGTTTTGTGGTCCAGGGTCACATTTGTTTGTTCCGTCACCCCTTAAAAGTGTCTTAAGTATTTTAATAATGTGATTTTAACATTGGCCTAAATATATGCTACAGTATGTTCAGTGAAGGGGGCTTGATAAGTCAGTCTCTCCTCACCTTATACTTTCATGAGCTCTGAAATTCACCAACAATCGGTTTTGCTGTACTTTTGCTAAACATTTCAACTTTGTAGAGTGCACACTATTGGAATTTGTGTTTCAGATTTGGCACATTTTTCAGAAGAAAACTTTAGAGTCTAGAAAATCATTGCAGCTAAAGACACAAGTCTCACCGTTTATTTCAAATATGAGAATAATGAAATTATTTTAAGATGATGCTGTGTAATTATTATTATTATTATTTTTATTTATTTATTTTTTTTTTGAGACTTTTTGGGCGAATCAAGGAAAATGTGAGGTATGAATTGAAACATCTAGTATGTTTCTGCTAACAGGTGCTGTAAGGGCAGAGTTTCCAAACACAACTTTTGCCTACAGCACAAATGTAACAATGGGGGATTTGCAAATAAAACAATTTAATTTGTTAAATATTGAAGTAATACTTCAGTAATTTATTTTAGTTAAATCCTCTGTTGACCTGTTATGATTAAATGTACACTGTATTTAAGTTCTACTTGTTGAGTATAAAAATAGTATAGATAAAAAGAAATGATTTGAGTTGCAAATAATTATAATAATAATTCATAATGATGTAGTACTTTGTATATTTATGAACTTTACCTTTTCAATAATTTAACCACACTTCAAATAGTGTTTTTCACAATTTTGCGTGGTTGCAAAGCAGGCTTTGCATACATATGTGACCCTGGACCAAAAAACCAGGCTTAAGTAGCACGGGTATATTTGCAATAGCCAAAAATACATTGTATGAGTCAAAATGATCGATTTTTCTTTCAAAATCAGGATATTAAGTAAAGATCATGTTCCATGAAGATATTTAGTAAATTTCCTACCGTGAAACTTAATTTTGATCATTAATATGCATTGCTAAGGACTTAATTTGGACAACTTTAAAGGTGATTTTCTCAATATTATGATTTTTTTGCACCCTCAGATTCCAGATTTTCAAATAGTTGTTTCTCGGCCAAATATTGTCCTATCATAACAAACCATACATCAAAGGAAAGCTTATTTATTCAGCTTTCAGATGATGTATAAATCTCAATTTCAAAAAATTGACCTTTATGACTGGTTTTGTGGCCTATGGTCACATTTAGAAAGTAGTTACAAAAGTAAAGATATGTAAACAACATAATAGTCATGGATTTGAAATGGTGAAAGAAATTCATGAACTTGATCAGAAGGTTTATTACTTTAGTATATTCCCAATACACTCCAATGCACCTGTACCAACACACTTTTTTCCATTAATGGTTCTTTAATATCCCATACGGACAACAACAATGTTGCACTTGGAAATGTGGACTGCAGCCCTTTGGGCTGTCAAATGATTATGAATTATTAAACAAATTATTAAAATGATCCTGACCAGCCCTTAAAACTACACAAAATGTTAAAATGTCAAATAAATTCAGAGAAGTTAACTACACGAAAAGTAACAAAATGTATTAAAATCATTTCAATTGATCTGTCACATATAAATCCGCAGCGTCCTGCGAGATCGTCAAACCGCCAAAACATTTCATTGGATTTTACATTAACATTTGTGCAGTGCATTGAGAGTTGAAGCGTGCAGAGACAATGGCCAGAGATGTTACGGATGGTTTTATTCCTTCCACATGCACTGAAACATAAGTTCACATTCTTCCACCAACTGAACTGTCTGTGTTTTAGTGTATACAAGAATAAAACTAATGTTATGCCGGTTTATCCAATACTTGTGTTGGGGCTGATACAGAAGAGCTTATGCTGCTTGCGTTCAGTGGATAATATCCAAAATGGCGCTACGCTGACACAGAGAGACAGAGAGGAGACGAATTATTGAATAAAGTCGTTATTTTTATTTTCTTTGCGTACAAAAAGTATTCTTGTCACTTCATAAAATTCAGATTGAACCACTGATGGCAGATGGACTATCCTGACGATGCGTTTCATACTTTTCTGGACCTTGACAGTGGTAATTACTTGGCAGTCAATGGGACAGTCACAAGCCTCCCGGTTTTCATCTAAAATATCTTAAATTGTGTTCCGAAGACGAACAAAGCTTTTACGTGTTTGGAACGACATGGGGGTAAGTGATTAATGACAAAATTTTCATTTTGGGGTGGAGTAACCCTTTAATTTTTTGAATTAGAAGCACACACTAATTGTGCCATTAGCACACTTCAAGTTTACTTGGAATGCCATTGCAATGCATTTTAAAGTCACTAAAAGTAAGGGATAGTATGACCTCAGTTTGTTATTAGTATAATATTAATGTATGTTCAACACTCTTTCAGTGTAGTCGAATTGCAATTGTATTGTCACCAAAATTTGAAGTTTATGTTGAATGAATTCTGCATTTCAAAAATTACATAAAAGAGTGGATATTTAAAGTGTACTTAAGTATACTTGGAATAGTTCCACTTTAGCACAAACAAGTATATTTATTACAACTTTAGTTGAACTTCAGCACTGCTTTTGCACAACTAAAATGCTTTTAGTACAAAATTAGTTGTTCCAATTTAGCAGATTTTAAGTATACCAATTTATAGTGTGCCACAACTATATTTAGTTATACTAAAGTACATACGAATAAATTGTACTTAAGTATACTATTTTTTCACTAGGGGTATCATGATCCCTATGGGTTCAGACCGCACACAATCTTTGGGGTTAGGTGAGAAGAGATATACAGGCAAACATCAGAGAGGAGTAGTGCACTTTGTGTCAAAAATTTGATTTATTGCCCCTCATAAAATCCCACCCCCCACCCCCCTTACTGGACACCTGTTTGGACACCTGTTTGTACACCCCCACCCATCTAAACGGGTCCATCTGTTTTTATCCAGTCCAGCGATCCGAAGGAATTTATGACTGTTTTTGGAAATGTGTTTTTGTGCGCGGGGATGTACAAACTGTTAAAACTATGTGCTTTAAACTTTAAATTGTGAAACGGTGTTAAATGGAATAAAGGGAAGTTTTTATTAATTTTTTCACACACACGTCAAGAAAAAAACATCTGTAAAACAAGTCAAGACGAGCTAGCATTGTTAAAACAATTTACACTAGTTAGAGTTTGTTACAAGTTAAATAAAAAGAAGCAGAAGTGAACGTGTTCGTTCATCTAAAACAAACAAAGCATCTGACACGTTAGTTAAAACAATAGCATAACATTACAAGTTAAATAATATAGAGTTGACTTATCTTATCATCTTCTAAAACAAAAAAGTATCTGACACGTTCGTTAAGTAAGATACTTGTCAAAATCTTCTAGTCTAACATACAATTTAAAAAAGGTAGGTTAGAGTTTGTTACAAGTTAAAGAAAATAGAGTCGACTTATCTTACCATCTTCTAAAACAAAAAAGTATCTGACACGTTTGTTAAGTAAGATACTTGTCAAAATCTTGTAAGATTACACTTTAAAAGCTAGTTAAACAAAAGAAAAAGAACCGCGTAGGCCTATCTTGCAGTGATCTAAAACAAAAATATCAGACCGTTAAGTAAGCTACTCGTCAAAATCTTGTAAGATTACAATTTAAAAGCTAGCGTTTGTTACAAGTTAGAAAAGAAAAGAAGGGAAAAAAATAGCTGTGATCTAAAATAAATAAATAAAAAGAGTAGACTATCTTACGCTGCTACATCCTCACAGGACCGTGTCAAACTCAGAATGAGCTCAGGAGCGCTGAGGTCAGACCGCACCTACATCACCGCCCCTAACACCTTAAGGAGAGACCGAGGCAAAGATTTAAAACAATTAAACAAAGTAATGTTTTAACATTAGAACGAAGGTTATTTTTAATAAATCTTTTAAATTTCTTAATTAATGAAACAATTCAACCTAAAACTTTTCACTTTAAAAATAGGTTAGCCTACACAAGTTTTATTGTAAACATTCAACTCTAAGCCGTAGGAAAATGTTGTTTGTCTTGTTTTATTTTATTTAAGTAGCATGAATCCTTTATTTACACTTCTATTTTTGACAATCTTAAAACTTGCGGTGGGGCATATCAGTTTGAAGACGTATACACCATAGTTACAATATCAAGATGACTCAGAACGGTAACATCCGGGCCCCAGTCAAACCACACCTACAACCGTCCCCTACACCGGAGGAGAGACCGCGAAGACTTATTTTTAATAAATCTTTTAAATTTCTTAATTAATGAAACCATTCAGCCTAAAACTTTTCACTTTAAAAATAGGTTAGCCTATACAAGTTTTCTTCTAAACAATCACATCTAAGGCACAGGCTAGTTATTCACACTTAATTCACCTATTCCTTTAATCGACCTTTGATTTTTGTCAAGTTTAAGACTTCTGGCGTGCTATATAACCCAGACTTTTTTCACTTTAAGAATTGTTACACAACTTTTTCCTTATAAAAATCACCTCTAAGCCACAGGAAAAATGTTGTTTGTTTTGTTTTGTTTGATTTAATTTTATTTAGTTATTCACACTTAATATGGTTATTCCTTTAATCGGTCTTTTGGTTTTTTATCAATCTTAAAACTAGCGATGTGGTATAACAGTTAAAACGCACGTATGCGCGTACAAATATCTAACAGGAATGAAACCAAATGTTTTCGGTTCATACCGCGTAATAAATCAAGACAGGATTTCTCTTTGATTTTCTTGCAGTAAGACTTCTTATCAGTTGAAACAGACGTAGAAAGTGTAAACTTTTACAACATTCCACGAAATACAAGATATCGCGGCTCACGCATCGCAATGAAGCGAGAGAAGGTTTGAAGATGGCGTGCAGAATTTGTGGCGCTGTGCTATAGGGTAGCCTATCGGTTAAAACACATTCACGCAGCCTACAAATATTTAACAAGAATGAAACACATGTTTTTGTTTCATACCGCGTAATAAAATCAACACAGTATTCCTCTTTGATTTCTCGCCGTAACACTTGGGGTGTGTTATCTATCAGCTGAAACAGATGCACAACGTCTAAACTTTTACAACATACTACGAAATGCAAATATCTCGTCTCGCGCAGTGCAACGAAACAAGAACGCGATGGGCGTCTGGGATGAATGATTATGCGTTCATACCGCCGTACTGTTTTTCAAAAGATTGTAAAAACATCTAAATTAATTTTATGGGGTTGTTTTATAATTGTAATCTAGTGAGTTTGGAGGGATCTGGCGATTTGAACGGCGGTGTTGTGTCAGACAAAGTTCAAAGATCAAAACAGATATTTCTTCTAAGATGTTCACTGATTAAAGTATGTCCATTGCACCCTTTTTTTTACAACATGCACCTGTGAGTGCGGCGGGGTCTTCCGGTCCTGGTGAACTTTTTGCCTAAAATTCAGTGATCAAAGGACACCATTTATGGCATGCACCTGCAAAGTTCAGTGACCGGTCAAAGGGTGTGTGGCCTTTTGAACCTTTTTACGACACATATCTGGTGAAGTTAAAACAAGATGACGAAAAGCAGCATGAAGTTAAGTTTTGAAGTTAATCTTTCTAAAACCGCGATGCTCTAAAGCAAGGATTAGAAGTCCTCTGATGAATGCAAAGGTGGTTACAAAAATTTTTCTTTATGAATTAGACCTAAATTAGACTAAAAATTAGACGCCATAAGGTTGTCTGCAACAAAAGTACATCCTAAACAAGGTGCTACAAATGTCTCACAGGATCTTTACAGCAGATTAGACTTTCTTTTCCACTTTAAAAATGTTATTATTAACCGTGGGGGTTTAAATGCAGCATTATTTTTCACAGTATAATGTTTTATTTTATTAAAATAAAAACAACTGTGTCTTTATAGGTTTATTTTACTAAGATTTGATCAAATAGTTGACAGAGCAAATAATTCAAATAGTTGATAAGTCCAATTTATCAACCCGCCTGATGTGTCTGACGGTTTGTGACAAATATCTTACTGATACAGATGTGTTAAGAGTTTAAGCGTGTGTAAAACACGTGCAAAGTTCAATATTACTGTTAAAAATAGTTTAATAAAGCACAAACACTCGCATAAAAAACAAACATACACACACACACACACACACGCGCACACACACACACACACACACTAAAACAATCCCTGCAGTTAAACATTTAAACTTTTACGATGTCGCATAAAAACCTTTTACAAATAAAAACTTTTAGCATCACACTGGGTATCTCTACAAGACGATGGAAAGCAGTATGATTAAACGATGTAGCTTTTGTTTTAACAAATAAGTTAAGTTTTGTAGATTTTAGATCTTTCACACCTAAAACCATGATGAGGATCAGAAGTTGTCAAATGATCCTCTGATGAATGCAATGCGCTTACAGAGATTTTTCTTTATGAATTAGATCTAAAATAGACTGAAATTAGCTGTTGTAATGTTGTTTACAACAAAAGAGCGTCTTAAACAAGGTGCAAAAAATGTCTCATCTTTACAACAGATTAGACTTTCTTTCTCACTTGAAAAATGGTATTATTAACCATGCTGTTTAAAATACAACATATTTATTTTTTCACACTATAATGTTTTATTTTATTAAAATAAAAACAACAGGGTCTTTATAGTTTTATTTTACTACGATTTGATCAAATAATTGATATAAGAAACAATCAAATATTTGACAAGTCCATCTTATCACCCAAGCTGATGTGTCTTACGGTTTGTGATGACATTAATATCTTACTGAAACAGATGTGTTAAGATGTTACGTATGTGTCAAATGTGTGTAAAGTTCAATATTACTGTTAAAAATAATTTAAAAGGCCATTTTTAACTTTCATATAGGATTCACAACCACACTCAGTTGCTTTTTGTGTAACAGACCCCCCCCCCAGGACAGATGAAAATAGAATGTATGAAAGACTTTTCTTTTAAGATATTATAATGACAGACTAAAAACTTTAGGTTGATTAAAACAACCGGGGTTGTGCATTTCTCTTGAATATGTATACAGTGACCAGTGAGTACATGAAACATTATTGTACGCTTGTAGGATGCCTGTAGTTTGTAGTTAATCACATCTTTAACCTAAAACATTTTTCATTCAAACTAGCTCACGCACGTAGCTTTCTCAGACACCCCACAAACTGCCAACAACATTCTTAAGTTTGTTTTATCATTTACCTGCAGCTGAAACCCTATAATGAAATTATTTATGCATTATTACAAGTATGGATGATGAAAGAGGTCATTAACTTGTTTAACACTAAAAATGTGAACAATATCACTTAAGACTAGTTTGACAAACAAGGGTACGCTCATAAAACAAGCCTGGACCCAATTTGAAGCATTCTAACAAGAAGTACAACCATTGCAGAAAATGTATTATAGCACCGCAGTAAGATGTGTGATTGACCACCTTATCAGATGTTCAACATATTATTACAAGGTCCCCTGCTTACCTAGTTTATGATGAAACTAGAAAATACAGGCGTGAGCTAACAGTCATTAAAAATACTGGTAACGTTCAATTAGATGAAGACATGCAGAGGTAGCGAACACAACAAACTTGGGGTCGTGAAGCAAACTGTCTTAACACAACACACGTTCTCCAGAACGGTGCTGATGGCGGGTTCATAATTTCACGACGAAGACAGACTGAATATTCAGATAGCAGATGGGACTGACTGACTTTTTCTTAAGATTTGATTTCAAGAACACACAACCGAATCCTAATGCTATTTCACGAAATAACACAACAACGGTTGCTCCGTTTCAACATATACATGTCAAGTATGTTTTACCATGAGTATATCGTATTCTTCGTATATATATTTGTTTAGGCTAAATACGTTTTAACAATTATTTTTGTTTTTGTTTTTACAAAGATGTTAAATTGAAGGCGTGTGACTAATACCTCATTCAAACGTCGCGGACTTTCAGGTCTGTGAACTACAATACCCAGCATGCACCTCAGACTTCAAACATGGCCGTCGGGGATCCATATCCCAAAATGCTCATACGTGACAGAGCTCTAAATCTTCGGACTTCTGATTATACGCACGCTCAGATACCCTATATAAAAAGACTCGCATTTCTACACTTTTTGTGAAGAATACGCGTCTTCCGTGTTGTGATGTTACAATCCCTTTAGTTGTTTATTTATTTATTTATTTTTTTGTACGATCTCTGTTAGTGATGCAAAGTCTGATTCATTTCCGCGAATCGATTCTTTCCCACAGTTCGGTTCAACGAACCGGTTCATAGTCTCCTTAAGTCGTCTCGCGGTGATGTCAGTGTACATCTGTTTTCTAACAACTCGGGGTTATTTTATATCAGTGAAACATCCAAATAAATTTAACCGTGTGAATGCGTATCGTCTTTTGTTCATTTAACCTGATGATGTTTGTGGTCACGGTTTCATTCATCGATCCTTCATGTCGGGTACGAGTCACGACCGAAGGATATCGAATAGCCTACACATAAACGTGGATGTGTTCTACATCTCTAAAGTATAAGCCTGTAGAAAGAATAAGCCAATAAACCTTATAAACCCGTTGATTTGGCTTAACAACTTTAAAATATAATCTGCATGCGCGATAAACCACACTCTTAAAAATCGATAACGCAGGTAATATGTGTAAAAGGACTGATAACATATTAACGTGATGTTTTGGTTCGTGTCTTACACAACTGTGCGTTACTGAACGTTTTTATTAAGTTTTAATATAAAAGATAATAGTTTGTTAACAATTTAGATGCTTTTATTATGAAATCACACAAAGAACCGCTGAAGTACGTACTGTTTGTTAACACGGAATTAGTTGAAATAATACCATGTGCTCATTTAACTGCTTTATTTACAGTATGCTGAATATTACACTCTTAAACAGGAACATTAAAACATTTCAAACTTGTTAAACGACCACTTCAATACATTCCTCTTATGAAAATGCTTTATAAAACATTTATCAAATACTATAAAACTCATATCCGTTAAGCGCTGTCAAATAGAATCTTGTCTGCAAGTTCACAACATGTGAATTACCAACAAGTTCTCAAACAGAAACATACTTACACCAAACTTGAAAATATGTTCAAAACACATAAATATCCATCACGCATATAGTTCATACACCGATCTAACGCATTCTGCACACCTTAAAACGATACATTCAATCAAAAACCTGGCCAAAAGACAGACAGACAGACAAAACCTCAATGATAGCTGAGATGGATCGAGAGGGAGGACAAAATAATTATTCTTCACCACGGTAACATAGTTGGGGGTTCAGAGAAATTTGATATCCTTACTGTAGATTTTCTTAATATTCTTTATTCTAGTTATTATTTTCCTCTTATTCATAAACCTACAAGAGTTAAGGAAAATTCAACAAATTTGACAATTTCTCTAAGTGAAGAAATTAAATCTGGTGTTTTATATTCAGACTTGTCTGATCATTTACCGATATTGCATAATTCTGTAATTAGGGTTAACAGGATTGAACTCTCAAAAGAAATACAACAACAGAATTGATTTTTATTGATCAATTAAATGACAGCCCTTCTACACGACACTGCTTAGGACTAAACAAATGATATTTCTTTTAGGTAATCTTTCTTGTCTGACTACGATGTGGGGTCACAAGACGAACCGAGTGGAAACGATATTTTCTTTGCACGCGTCTCTAAACATGTCTTTAATAAATAAATCACAGATGTCATGTGGTTAATTCATTGAAAGGTGCACGTTTTTGACCATTTTAGATGGTCTGCTCCAGCACACAGACACATGTTTTAGGTATTCATCTGACCAAAAGGTTTGATCCTGGGGAAACACGCACAACGGCAGCTCTTTGCTCACAGGGGATGTAGCGTAGGGGATGTTAATATTTAAATTGTTGAGGTCTTGTTTCCACGTGTCGGCTGTTGGTCGGGTGCTGAGATGGGGGTGTTGCACTCAAAAGCGGTAAAGGTGGGTCTGCGGGGTGTGGTTTGGTCAAAGAGAAATAGTTCTCACAGAATAGTTCTCACAGAAAGTAAGGGTATTGTATGGTAGATCGGGAAACTTGTTGTACGCAGACTGATCATTTAACTTGACCGAAACAGTTCGTCTATCGTCGGAAAAATGGTGTTTAACAGAGGCGCGTCGCTCCGATCGAAATATAGATTCGTTTTGCAGCACCCGAAAGGGTTGTCCTCGGGAATGGGAAAGTCACGGTCATACTCAGAGTCAGTTTCATCAGAGTCAGTCTCATCAGAGTCTGACTCGTCGCTGCTTTGAGACAAAAAGTTTTTTTCAGATTCCTCGCGACGTTTATTTACCATCATGAGATGTCATGTGCGTATGTCTCTAAACAATAGTTAGGTAAACAACTTACAGTTGATAAGTCATTTTAAGCGAAAGGCGGAATGATTCATGTCGTTTTTATTCTGTCCACACCAATACTTTGATACCGGTGTTTTAGGTCTGACCCAGAAAGCAAATGTCTTAATATTTTGTTCTTCTTTTTATGAAAACATGCGATAAGCAGTTTTTGTCCTCATCTGCATTATACCGACACGTTTTAACATGTCATAATTTCCGATAGTTAGTTAGCAAATGCGATTGTTTATTACTGAGATAAGTCACATCAGAGCTGCATTCTAGTTTATATTTTTCATCTGCTTACATGTTTAATGGCGCTACTGTTCTAGATCTCGTCACACCGTTGTGAGATATAAACAGTAAATTTCTTCATTACCTTACACTTTGAAACCAGAACAATTTTATATCTTTCTATGATTTGTTCGCTCTTTCTGTTTGAATTTGTTTACCGCAGTTTCACCACCCTTATCTTATTTTCCCGCCTAATTGTAATTGTTAGGCCTACGCTTATGGCGTTATACGCTTTGGATCGTTAGCATAATCTTTGTTCATATAAGTCAATATTTCTGCGAATTTGGTTGATTTAATAAAATATTGCGTCTTCATTCGAGACATTTACGTTATATTATTAACACTATCCTAGTTTATATAAGATACCAGACCGTTTCTCGATCATTATTTTCATCATTTCTTTTTAGAAAATTGATTTGAAAAATTAAAAACTATCAGAGGTTCTCACAAACTAGTATTATTATAAATCATCTAATAATTTAAGAGATAATATCATGCGTTAAAGCGCACGCCGTTGAAGGCGTTACTTTCCTCGGTTGTTTGGCCCGCCTACATTCAGAATTTGTTATTTAAATAAGGTTTCTACAATGTTTTCTACATCGTTACAACAGCCTTCTCTGCTCCATTCACTCCTGAAAGAAGAGCGATGTCGGTAACACCGCCAAGAAGTTCTGTTGAAACGGACGAAGACGCATTCCGTCTGACGAAGATTGACCGTGAAGATGAAAATTTTGTGAAACAAGATTTCCCAGTGTCTGATGGTCGTGTGGGTAGATTTGTGTTTGACACGACATTGCAGACTGTGAAACTCTACGTTTTGGATTCTTACGAAGACTATACATCCGAATGCGCCTACCTGCTTTTGACCGCCATAGACTGGACATACTTCTACAATCAAATTTGGAGAGAATTTAATTTTGGCGGTAAAATCAGGTACATTTTCCAGTGGGATGCTGTTTCGCCGGGGATGAGATATCGGGTGACAACGCGGACGGCCTACATGTGCATTACATCCTGTTGGAACAAAACGCATCATGACCAAAGTTATCTCATGATGGTAAATAAACGTCGCGAGGAATCTGAAAAAAACTTTTTGTCTCAAAGCAGCGACGAGTCAGACTCTGATGAGACTGACTCTGATGAAACTGACTCTGAGTATGACCGTGACTTTCCCATTCCCGAGGACAACCCTTTCGGGTGCTGCAAAACGAATCTATATTTCGATCGGAGCGACGCGCCTCTGTTAAACACCATTTTTCCGACGATAGACGAACTGTTTCGGTCAAGTTAAATGATCAGTCTGCGTACAACAAGTTTCCCGATCTACCATACAATACCCTTACTTTCTGTGAGAACTATTCTGTGAGAACTATTTCTCTTTGACCAAACCACACCCCGCAGACCCACCTTTACCGCTTTTGAGTGCAACACCCCCATCTCAGCACCCGACCAACAGCCGACACGTGGAAACAAGACCTCAACAATTTAAATATTAACATCCCCTACGCTACATCCCCTGTGAGCAAAGAGCTGCCGTTGTGCGTGTTTCCCCAGGATCAAACCTTTTGGTCAGATGAATACCTAAAACATGTGTCTGTGTGCTGGAGCAGACCATCTAAAATGGTCAAAAACGTGCACCTTTCAATGAATTAACCACATGACATCTGTGATTTATTTATTAAAGACATGTTTAGAGACGCGTGCAAAGAAAATATCGTTTCCACTCGGTTCGTCTTGTGACCCCACATCGTAGTCAGACAAGAAAGATTACCTAAAAGAAATATCATTTGTTTAGTCCTAAGCAGTGTCGTGTAGAAGGGCTGTCATTTAATTGATCAATAAAAATCAATTCTGTTGTTGTATTTCTTTTGAGAGTTCAATCCTGTTAACCCTAATTACAGAATTATGCAATATCGGTAAATGATCAGACAAGTCTGAATATAAAACACCAGATTTAATTTCTTCACTTAGAGAAATTGTCAAATTTGTTGAATTTTCCTTAACTCTTGTAGGTTTATGAATAAGAGGAAAATAATAATTAGAATAAAGAATATTAAGAAAATCTACAGTAAGGATATCAAATTTCTCTGAACCCCCAACTATGTTACCGTGGTGAAGAATAATTATTTTGTCCTCCCTCTCGATCCATCTCAGCTATCATTGAGGTTTTGTCTGTCTGTCTGTCTTTTGGCCAGGTTTTTGATTGAATGTATCGTTTTAAGGTGTGCAGAATGCGTTAGATCGGTGTATGAACTATATGCGTGATGGATATTTATGTGTTTTGAACATATTTTCAAGTTTGGTGTAAGTATGTTTCTGTTTGAGAACTTGTTGGTAATTCACATGTTGTGAACTTGCAGACAAGATTCTATTTGACAGCGCTTAACGGATATGAGTTTTATAGTATTTGATAAATGTTTTATAAAGCATTTTCATAAGAGGAATGTATTGAAGTGGTCGTTTAACAAGTTTGAAATGTTTTAATGTTCCTGTTTAAGAGTGTAATATTCAGCATACTGTAAATAAAGCAGTTAAATGAGCACATGGTATTATTACAACTAATTCTGTGTTAACAAACAGTACGTACTTCAGCGGTTCTTTGTGTGATTTCATAATAAAAGCATCTAAATTGTTAACAAACTATTATCTTTTATATTAAAACTTAATAAAAACGTTCAGTAACGCACAGTTGTGTAAGACACGAACCAAAACATCACGTTAATATGTTATCAGTCCTTTTACACATATTACCTGCGTTATCGATTTTTAAGAGTGTGGTTTATCGCGCATGCAGATTATATTTTAAAGTTGTTAAGCCAAATCAACGGGTTTATAAGGTTTATTGGCTTATTCTTTCTACAGGCTTATACTTTAGAGATGTAGAACACATCCACGTTTATGTGTAGGCTATTCGATATCCTTCGGTCGTGACTCGTACCCGACATGAAGGATCGATGAATGAAACCGTGACCACAAACATCATCAGGTTAAATGAACAAAAGACGATACGCATTCACACGGTTAAATTTATTTGGATGTTTCACTGATATAAAATAACCCCGAGTTGTTAGAAAACAGATGTACACTGACATCACCGCGAGACGACTTAAGGAGACTATGAACCGGTTCGTTGAACCGAACTGTGGGAAAGAATCGATTCGCGGAAATGAATCAGACTTTGCATCACTAACAGAGATCGTACAAAAAAATAAATAAATAAATAAATAAATAAACAACTAAAGGGATTGTAACATCACAACACGGAAGACGCGTATTCTTCACAAAAAGTGTAGAAATGCGAGTCTTTTTATATAGGGTATCTGAGCGTGCGTATAATCAGAAGTCCGAAGATTTAGAGCTCTGTCACGTATGAGCATTTTGGGATATGGATCCCCGACGGCCATGTTTGAAGTCTGAGGTACATGCTGGGTATTGTAGTTCACAGACCTGAAAGTCCGCGACGTTTGAATGAGGTATTAGTCACACGCCTTCAATTTAACATCTTTGTAAAAACAAAAACAAAAATAATTGTTAAAACGTATTTAGCCTAAACAAATATATATACGAAGAATACGATATACTCATGGTAAAACATACTTGACATGTATATGTTGAAACGGAGCAACCGTTGTTGTGTTATTTCGTGAAATAGCATTAGGATTCGGTTGTGTGTTCTTGAAATCAAATCTTAAGAAAAAGTCAGTCAGTCCCATCTGCTATCTGAATATTCAGTCTGTCTTCGTCGTGAAATTATGAACCCGCCATCAGCACCGTTCTGGAGAACGTGTGTTGTGTTAAGACAGTTTGCTTCACGACCCCAAGTTTGTTGTGTTCGCTACCTCTGCATGTCTTCATCTAATTGAACGTTACCAGTATTTTTAATGACTGTTAGCTCACGCCTGTATTTTCTAGTTTCATCATAAACTAGGTAAGCAGGGGACCTTGTAATAATATGTTGAACATCTGATAAGGTGGTCAATCACACATCTTACTGCGGTGCTATAATACATTTTCTGCAATGGTTGTACTTCTTGTTAGAATGCTTCAAATTGGGTCCAGGCTTGTTTTATGAGCGTACCCTTGTTTGTCAAACTAGTCTTGAGTGATATTGTTCACATTTTTAGTGTTAAACAAGTTAATGACCTCTTTCATCATCCATACTTGTAATAATGCATAAATAATTTCATTATAGGGTTTCAGCTGCAGGTAAATGATAAAACAAACTTAAGAATGTTGTTGGCAGTTTGTGGGGTGTCTGAGAAAGCTACGTGCGTGAGCTAGTTTGAATGAAAAATGTTTTAGGTTAAAGATGTGATTAACTACAAACTACAGGCATCCTACAAGCGTACAATAATGTTTCATGTACTCACTGGTCACTGTATACATATTCAAGAGAAATGCACAACCCCGGTTGTTTTAATCAACCTAAAGTTTTTAGTCTGTCATTATAATATCTTAAAAGAAAAGTCTTTCATACATTCTATTTTCATCTGTCCTGGGGGGGGGGTCTGTTACACAAAAAGCAACTGAGTGTGGTTGTGAATCCTATATGAAAGTTAAAAATGGCCTTTTAAATTATTTTTAACAGTAATATTGAACTTTACACACATTTGACACATACGTAACATCTTAACACATCTGTTTCAGTAAGATATTAATGTCATCACAAACCGTAAGACACATCAGCTTGGGTGATAAGATGGACTTGTCAAATATTTGATTGTTTCTTATATCAATTATTTGATCAAATCGTAGTAAAATAAAACTATAAAGACCCTGTTGTTTTTATTTTAATAAAATAAAACATTATAGTGTGAAAAAATAAATATGTTGTATTTTAAACAGCATGGTTAATAATACCATTTTTCAAGTGAGAAAGAAAGTCTAATCTGTTGTAAAGATGAGACATTTTTTGCACCTTGTTTAAGACGCTCTTTTGTTGTAAACAACATTACAACAGCTAATTTCAGTCTATTTTAGATCTAATTCATAAAGAAAAATCTCTGTAAGCGCATTGCATTCATCAGAGGATCATTTGACAACTTCTGATCCTCATCATGGTTTTAGGTGTGAAAGATCTAAAATCTACAAAACTTAACTTATTTGTTAAAACAAAAGCTACATCGTTTAATCATACTGCTTTCCATCGTCTTGTAGAGATACCCAGTGTGATGCTAAAAGTTTTTATTTGTAAAAGGTTTTTATGCGACATCGTAAAAGTTTAAATGTTTAACTGCAGGGATTGTTTTAGTGTGTGTGTGTGTGTGTGTGCGCGCGTGTGTGTGTGTGTGTGTATGTTTGTTTTTTATGCGAGTGTTTGTGCTTTATTAAACTATTTTTAACAGTAATATTGAACTTTGCACATGTTTTACACACGCTTAAACTCTTAACACATCTGTATCAGTAAGATATTTGTCACAAACCGTCAGACACATCAGGCGGGTTGATAAATTGGACTTATCAACTATTTGAATTATTTGCTCTGTCAACTATTTGATCAAATCTTAGTAAAATAAACCTATAAAGACACAGTTGTTTTTATTTTAATAAAATAAAACATTATACTGTGAAAAATAATGCTGCATTTAAACCCCCACGGTTAATAATAACATTTTTAAAGTGGAAAAGAAAGTCTAATCTGCTGTAAAGATCCTGTGAGACATTTGTAGCACCTTGTTTAGGATGTACTTTTGTTGCAGACAACCTTATGGCGTCTAATTTTTAGTCTAATTTAGGTCTAATTCATAAAGAAAAATTTTTGTAACCACCTTTGCATTCATCAGAGGACTTCTAATCCTTGCTTTAGAGCATCGCGGTTTTAGAAAGATTAACTTCAAAACTTAACTTCATGCTGCTTTTCGTCATCTTGTTTTAACTTCACCAGATATGTGTCGTAAAAAGGTTCAAAAGGCCACACACCCTTTGACCGGTCACTGAACTTTGCAGGTGCATGCCATAAATGGTGTCCTTTGATCACTGAATTTTAGGCAAAAAGTTCACCAGGACCGGAAGACCCCGCCGCACTCACAGGTGCATGTTGTAAAAAAAAGGGTGCAATGGACATACTTTAATCAGTGAACATCTTAGAAGAAATATCTGTTTTGATCTTTGAACTTTGTCTGACACAACACCGCCGTTCAAATCGCCAGATCCCTCCAAACTCACTAGATTACAATTATAAAACAACCCCATAAAATTAATTTAGATGTTTTTACAATCTTTTGAAAAACAGTACGGCGGTATGAACGCATAATCATTCATCCCAGACGCCCATCGCGTTCTTGTTTCGTTGCACTGCGCGAGACGAGATATTTGCATTTCGTAGTATGTTGTAAAAGTTTAGACGTTGTGCATCTGTTTCAGCTGATAGATAACACACCCCAAGTGTTACGGCGAGAAATCAAAGAGGAATACTGTGTTGATTTTATTACGCGGTATGAAACAAAAACATGTGTTTCATTCTTGTTAAATATTTGTAGGCTGCGTGAATGTGTTTTAACCGATAGGCTACCCTATAGCACAGCGCCACAAATTCTGCACGCCATCTTCAAACCTTCTCTCGCTTCATTGCGATGCGTGAGCCGCGATATCTTGTATTTCGTGGAATGTTGTAAAAGTTTACACTTTCTACGTCTGTTTCAACTGATAAGAAGTCTTACTGCAAGAAAATCAAAGAGAAATCCTGTCTTGATTTATTACGCGGTATGAACCGAAAACATTTGGTTTCATTCCTGTTAGATATTTGTACGCGCATACGTGCGTTTTAACTGTTATACCACATCGCTAGTTTTAAGATTGATAAAAAACCAAAAGACCGATTAAAGGAATAACCATATTAAGTGTGAATAACTAAATAAAATTAAATCAAACAAAACAAAACAAACAACATTTTTCCTGTGGCTTAGAGGTGATTTTTATAAGGAAAAAGTTGTGTAACAATTCTTAAAGTGAAAAAAGTCTGGGTTATATAGCACGCCAGAAGTCTTAAACTTGACAAAAATCAAAGGTCGATTAAAGGAATAGGTGAATTAAGTGTGAATAACTAGCCTGTGCCTTAGATGTGATTGTTTAGAAGAAAACGTCTCGGTTACGTATGTAACCCTCGTTCCCTGAAGGAGGGAACGGAGACGTCACGTCGGATGACCGACGAAATTGGGATCTCGCCAGAGAGACCAATCCACTTCGAGTGTAACTAAACGAGCCAATGGACATTGGCATGCGATTATTGCATCCAGCTGCCGCTGATCACAGCGTGAGCATAAGAGGCAGCTGATGCACCGCATCAATTATGTTTTCGCTGAGGAGCCGAGCCGGCGACCCGGCAGCTCAGCGGTGGTACAGCGACTGTGGCGACGGGACGTGACGTCTCCGTTCCCTCCTTCAGGGAACGAGGGTTACATACGTAACCGAGACGTTCCCCTTTCAGTCGGTCACTCCGAGTCACGTCGGATGACCGACGAAATTGGGATCCCTACCAAAGCGCCACAGGAGCTGCCCCTTCCAGTGCCCTGTGTAGGGCTCCTGACCCTTCCTATAAGGCAGACGATAGGACCGGGCTCTACACAGAGAAGGTCAACTACTGGTGTTCCTTGAACAACCCAAACAGTAGGACTAGGATAACACTGGGAAGCGTGCCCTTCCACTTGGAAGAGGCACACTGCGGAGTCACCTCCTCCCAGAGGGGGTTAAGTGACATTCAAACATGTGAAGTAACCCCGAAGGGCCCTATTGCACATGGAAGTCTCTGAGATGGCTCAGGCTGCATCTTTAGAGATGGCAGAACGTGGTCCGCCAGGGGAAACATGGCTCTAATAAGAATACCGTGGAATACACATATGGGATCCCGACAGGGTCTCTCATATGGGCACTAGCCTCGCACCAGATTTCAAGAATTCATTGGCTGAAGGCCTGGCGCCGGACGCCCCGCCGCGTCTGGACGCCGGAGTGCTGGAGGACTCAACAGGGTTTGCCTGGTTAAGGAACTCTCTGGAGAATTAGGCGTAAGGACGCCGCAAGCCGACTCTGAGCCGGCCCTCTCAGTGCCACTACCCGTTTGAGGTGAGAACACAGGAGGAAACCGGTTCGACACGTAGGCTATAAAACCTAGCGAACGTGTTGGGAGTCGCCCAACCCGCAGCTCTACAGATGTCTGCTAGCGAGGCACCACGAGCCAGCGCCCAGGACGATGCGACACCCCTAGTGGAGTGAGCACGCAACCTGAGTGGGCAGGGCACACCTTGTGCTTCGTAGGCCAAGGTGATGGCATCCACTATCCAGTGGGCCATCCTCTGCTTGGAGACAGCCTTCCCCTTCTGCTGTCCTCCGTAACAGACAAAGAGCTGTTCTGAGGTCCTGAAGCTCTGAGTTCTATCCACGTACTGACGCAGTGCGCGTACAGGACAGAGCAAAGCTAGGGCTGGGTCTGCCTCCTCCAGGGGCAGCGCTTGCAGGCTCACTACCTGGTCCCTGAAGGGCGTGGTAGGAACCTTGGGCACATAGCCGGGCCGGGGCCTCAGTGTTGCACTGGAGTCAGCCGGCCCAAACTCAAGGCACGACTCGTCGACCGAAAATGCCTGCAGGTCCCCCACCCTCTTGATTGAGGCCAATGCAGTCAGGAGTAGGGTTTTCATAGAAAGAAACTTCAACTCGACTGACTGCAACGGCTCAAAGGGGGCAGTTTGTAGGGCTCTTAGCACCAAGCCAAATCCCAAAAGGGAAGGGAGGGAGGCCTCGGAGGATTTAACCTCCTGGCCCCCCTAAGAAACCTGACGACCAGATCGTGCTTCCCCACCGACCTCGCCTCTATGGGGTCGTGGTGGGCAGAAATAGCAGCAACATATACCTTAAGGGTGGAGGGGAACAGCCTACGCTCCAACCCTTGTTGCAAAAAGGAAAGCACGGCTCTGATCGAACATCTCCGGGGGTCCTCCTGGTAAGAGGAACACCATTCGACGAACAGGTTCCACTTCAGCGCATAGGCCCGTCTTGTGGACGGTGCTCGTGCTGAAGCGATAGTGAGCGCTACCTCCTGGGGCAGGTCACCTAGAACCTCCGCGTCCCGTCCAGGGACCACACATGAAGTTTCCACAAGTCTGGACGCGGGTGCCAGAGGGTGCCCCGTCTCTGAGAAAGCAGATCCTTCCTCAGAGGAATCGGCCAGGGAGGGGCTGTCGCGAGGAGCATGAGTTCCGGGAACCAGGTCCTGTTGGGCCAATATGGAGCCACTAACAGGACCTGCTCCTCGTCCTCCCTGATCTTGCACAATGTCTGTGCTAGCAGGCTCACTGGGGGAAACGCATACTTGCGCAAGCCCTGGGGCCAGCTGTGTGCCAGTGCATCCGTGCCGAGCGTTGCCTCGGACAGGGAGTAGAACCACTGGCAGTGGGTGGTTTCTGGAGATGCAAACAGGTCTACCTGAGCAACTCCGAACCGACTCCAAATCAGCTGGACCGCCTGGGGATGGAGTCTCCACTCCCCAGGAAGTGCCGCTCGAGACAGCTCATCGGCCGCCTGATTGAACACTCCTGGGATGTGGATGGCACGAAGGGACCTCAGATGCTTCTGACTCCAGAGGAGGAGGTGGCGGGCGAGTTGCGACATGCGACGGGAGCGCAAACCGCCTTGCCGGTTGATATAGGCAACGGTCGCAGTGTTGTCCGTACGGACCAGAACGTCCCTGCCCCGAAGGCGCCCTCTGAGGCGGCACAGGGCAAGGCGTACTGCCAGCAACTCGAGGCAATTGATATGCCAACGCAGAAGGGGGCCCGTCCAAACCCCTGATACTGCGTGCCCGTTGTACGTGGCACCCCAGCCGGTGGTCGAGGCATCCGTGAATACCACAGCATGCCTGGATACCTGCTCCAGGGGCACTCCTGCCCGAAGGAACGAAGCATCTGACCACGGGCTGAAGGTCTTGCGGCAGGCCGGTGTAATCTGAACCCGGTGAGTACCGCGTTTCCACGCCCACCTCGGGATTCGACCATGGAGCCAGTGCTGAAGCGGTCTCATATGGAGCAGACCGAGCGGAACTATGGCCGCAGCTGCAGCCATATGCCCCAGGAGCCTCTGAAAGAGTTTCAGTGGGACCGCTGTCCTGCCTGATAAAGTCTTGAGGCAGTTCAGCACCGACTGAGCACGTTCCTGGGTGAGGCGTGCTGTCTGGTTGACCGAATCCAACTCCATGCCGAGAAAAGAGATCCTCTGCATTGGCACGAGTTGCTCTTTTCCCAATTGACCCGAAGGCCCAACTGGCTGAGGTGCCTGAGCACCAGGTCCCTGTGTGCGCACAACAGCTCTCGAGACTGTGCAAGTATGAGCCAGTCGTAGAGGTAGTTGAGAATGCGCACACCCCGTTCTCTCAAGGGAACAAGGGGCCGCCTCTGCGACTTTGGTGAAGACACGAGGCGAAAAGGGACAGCCCGAAGGGCAGGACCTTGTACTGATATGCCCGACCGTCGAACGCGAATCGCAGGAATGGCCTGTGTCGCGGGAGAATCGAAACATGAAAGTACGCGTCCTTCAGGTCGATTGCTGCAAACCAATCTAGGGGACGGACGCATCCAAAAATGCGTTTCTGCGTCAACATCTTGAACGGCATCTTGTGAAGTGCACGGTTCAAAACTCGCAGATCCAAGATCGGTCGTAACCCACCGCTTTTCTTGGGCACAATGAAGTAAGGGCTGTAAAACCCTGACCTCATATCGGCTGGAGGGACCGGCTCTATTGCATCCTTCGCCAGTAGGACTGCAATCTCCGCGAGCAAGACAGGGGCATCGACGGCTTTGACTGAAGTGAACCGGATGCCCCTGAACTTGGGGGGGACGCCGGGCGAACTGAATCGCATAGCCGAGTCTGATGGTCCGCAGGAGCCACCGGGACGGGCTGGGGAGCGCTAACCAGGCTCCGAGAGACCGCACCAGCGGGGCCAACGGGCCCACCGACATGCCCGCGGTGGGGCAGCGAGGTGGAACACAGGGACCGGCCCCAGGGCCTGTGACGGCCTGGCCTGTGACGGCAGGGGGCGGGGTCTGGGTGTGTAGTGTAGCACTCACCTGATTTCTCCTCGCGTGGGAGGAGACACAGGAACCCGGCTTGAGGCTTGTGACAGCCCGGCGTTTGACGACTTGAAGCGGGGACTGGAGTGCTACTGCCCTTACCTGCCTCCATGAATGGGCAGGAGGGGTGCTCTTGGGCACCACCCGCTGCCTGCTGGCGAGAGAGGAGGAGGGAAGCGATCCTGTGATGCACGGATCACCACTCTCCTCCTCTTGAGACCCGGAGATTGAGGAGACCGCTCTTTACTGATGTTTTGGGTACCGCTGGCTGCTGGGCCAGAGGCGGAACAAAATGAACAAAAGATACTCCACCCGGCCCTCCTCCGGGGGAGGGAGTGGTGCAGTCACCATCTCCCGATGAGCAGTCTCCTCCATCTCTGGGTCGACCGTCCCAGGGCCTCTTGCACTTGCGCTTGCCGCCAGGTTTGGCGGGGGCCTGGACGGGCTGGGCGTCCTGCCTGCGACCGGCTCCACGACGCTGCCTGGTGAAAGGCTGCTGCGGCTGCGCGGGAGGCCGCAGGGGGGCGCCCACGGCGACGAGCAGGCTGAGTGGCTGCAGCCGGAGTGGAAGCAGCAGGTTTCCTCCGGCGCATGATGTGTTTGCCTCAGTCTGCTTCTGGGCTGCCGAGAACTGCTGGGCAAAGCTCTCGACAGCGTCGCCGAAAGGGCCGGTCTGTGACACGGGAGCATTCAGGAACTGTACCTTCTCCTGCTCCTTCATGTCAGCGAGACACAGCCAGAGATGGCGCTCCTGGACATCGCACGACCCAGAGACTGTGCGGTCACCTTCGTCACTCGTAGCGCGAGGTCCGTCGCAGCACGCAGCTCATGTAGAACCGCCAGGTCGTGACCACCCTCGTGCAGGTCTTTCAGTGCTTTGGCCTGGTGGACCTGCAGCAACGCCATAGCGTGGAGGGCGGAAGCCGCCTCCCCACAGGCTCTATAAGCACTGCCAGTTAGACCTGACGAATACTTAGAGGCCCGTGAGGGGAGACACGGATCACCCCGCAGGGTGGAAGCGGCTGTTGGACACAGTTGCATGGCCACAGACCGTTCCACCGAGGGGATGCCCGCATACCCCAAAGCGGCTCCACCATCGAGGGTGGTGAGAGCGGAAGAACTACAAGATGTGTTTCGGGCAGTGAAAGTGCCCTCCACGATCTTGTCAGCTCCTCATGCACTTCCGGAAAGAATGGCACCGGAGGGGGGCGCTGAGAACCAGCGCCACCCCCACCGAGGAACCACTCGCCCAGCCTCGAAGGATCGGGACACGGTGGCTTTTTAGGATTCCACACGAGCCCGACATTCTCGGCGGCCCGGGAAAGCATAGCCGTCATCTCTGGGTCTGGCACGGACAACGCTACCACACCCGAAGGGGGCAACGCAGCCGGGTCATCATCCCCGGAGAGAGAGGGCCCGCCCTCCGATGCAGTGATCGACATCTGGTCGTCAGAGGGGGCACCGAAGGAAACGCGTGGCCAGCGCGCTCCTTCGGCAGCTCCACCGGCTGCGGAGTGCTTGAGGGGTGAGGAGCTCCACTTGGGGAAGCCCTCACCGTAATCCTCAATCACCTCTGACTCCACCGGATCCAGTGTGCACGCCGGATCACGGCAGGCAGAGGGACTCTGCCATGTTTGACATAGCAGAGTCGCACTCCGAGATGGTCATGTCCCCGCAAGAAGAACATGAACCATCCACGAAAGCCACCTCAGCGTGCTGAATGCCCAGACACGTGAGGAAGCGATCGTGACCGTCCTGAGGCGCCAGGAAACGACCACGCCCAGAAACGCACGGGTGAAAAGACATCTTTAAAAAGACGCGATCACCCGTGTTGCTCTTTTAGAGAAATTGCTCTTTCAGAGAAATGCTCTTTTAGTGCTGAAGCACGCAGGGGAGCTGGCCACCGCACACTCCTAGTGTGGCTGTCAGCAGGAAGACGATCTTTCTCTCCCGGACACCGTGACCACCGCTGCCGCGCCGTAACGCCCGCACTCGCTCGCAGAACACTCTCTTGGAAGGGAGAGCAGTAGCTTTAACCACTACCGCTCGGCTCCGAAGCGAAAGGATAATTGATGCGGTGCATCAGCTGCCTCTTATGCTCACGCTGTGATCAGCGGCAGCTGGATGCAATAATCGCATGCCAATGTCCATTGGCTCGTTTAGTTACACTCGAAGTGGATTGGTCTCTCTGGCGAGATCCCAATTTCGTCGGTCATCCGACGTGACTCGGAGTGACCGACTGAAAGGGGAACTTGTATAGGCTAACCTATTTTTAAAGTGAAAAGTTTTAGGCTGAATGGTTTCATTAATTAAGAAATTTAAAAGATTTATTAAAAATAAGTCTTCGCGGTCTCTCCTCCGGTGTAGGGGACGGTTGTAGGTGTGGTTTGACTGGGGCCCGGATGTTACCATTCTGAGTCATCTTGATATTGTAACTATGGTGTATACGTCTTCAAACTGATATGCCCCACCGCAAGTTTTAAGATTGTCAAAAATAGAAGTGTAAATAAAGGATTCATGCTACTTAAATAAAATAAAACAAGACAAACAACATTTTCCTACGGCTTAGAGTTGAATGTTTACAATAAAACTTGTGTAGGCTAACCTATTTTTAAAGTGAAAAGTTTTAGGTTGAATTGTTTCATTAATTAAGAAATTTAAAAGATTTATTAAAAATAACCTTCGTTCTAATGTTAAAACATTACTTTGTTTAATTGTTTTAAATCTTTGCCTCGGTCTCTCCTTAAGGTGTTAGGGGCGGTGATGTAGGTGCGGTCTGACCTCAGCGCTCCTGAGCTCATTCTGAGTTTGACACGGTCCTGTGAGGATGTAGCAGCGTAAGATAGTCTACTCTTTTTATTTATTTATTTTAGATCACAGCTATTTTTTTCCCTTCTTTTCTTTTCTAACTTGTAACAAACGCTAGCTTTTAAATTGTAATCTTACAAGATTTTGACGAGTAGCTTACTTAACGGTCTGATATTTTTGTTTTAGATCACTGCAAGATAGGCCTACGCGGTTCTTTTTCTTTTGTTTAACTAGCTTTTAAAGTGTAATCTTACAAGATTTTGACAAGTATCTTACTTAACAAACGTGTCAGATACTTTTTTGTTTTAGAAGATGGTAAGATAAGTCGACTCTATTTTCTTTAACTTGTAACAAACTCTAACCTACCTTTTTTAAATTGTATGTTAGACTAGAAGATTTTGACAAGTATCTTACTTAACGAACGTGTCAGATACTTTTTTGTTTTAGAAGATGATAAGATAAGTCAACTCTATATTATTTAACTTGTAATGTTATGCTATTGTTTTAACTAACGTGTCAGATGCTTTGTTTGTTTTAGATGAACGAACACGTTCACTTCTGCTTCTTTTTATTTAACTTGTAACAAACTCTAACTAGTGTAAATTGTTTTAACAATGCTAGCTCGTCTTGACTTGTTTTACAGATGTTTTTTTCTTGACGTGTGTGTGAAAAAATTAATAAAAACTTCCCTTTATTCCATTTAACACCGTTTCACAATTTAAAGTTTAAAGCACATAGTTTTAACAGTTTGTACATCCCCGCGCACAAAAACACATTTTCAAAAACAGTCATAAATTCCTTCGGATCGCTGGACTGGATAAAAACAGATGGACCCGTTTAGATGGGTGGGGGTGTACAAACAGGTGTCCAAACAGGTGTCCAGTAAGGGGGGTGGGGGGTGGGATTTTATGAGGGGCAATAAATCAAATTTTTGACACAAAGTGCACTACTCCTCTCTAACATCTCTACACTTTTGCACCCGTCCTGAATCTGTCATTGCTTTAAATCAGTTCATCCAGAGTTCCCAGACCCAACGATGTGGTATTAGTTGCAGAGAGGGTTACAGAAGGGTCAGACATGTTTTGGCAGTGACAGTCAGGTCAGCGTAACACAGGAGTTATTCAGAAGGTGACTATTAAAGTATACAAAGCCTAGCAAATAATTGTTTCCAAACAACATTAACAGAATCAGGTTTCATGTAAATCAATAACTTGGCAACCATTCAATCCTTTAGTCTGGAAAAATGTGTTTAGCAAAGATTAAACCCTTGTCAACATCTTCACTGATCCGATCTGCGGTTCATGAGTGGATTGATGTAGTGTATCAGATTTATACCTGCTTAAATTTTCATGCCCTCTTACACCACTGTCTGTCACTGATCCATTTACAGAGTTACGTCTCCTGAGCTAAACTGAGAATTTCAGCAGTCATTAACAAGAAGTTATTATAATAATCAGATCAGAGCAAAATATGATCAAATTCAAAAGCAGGTCCGTTTTGGATTTTGATTATCTAGCCCTGCCTCTTTTATAACTTGAGGTCAAATTTATTACTCAAGGTGAAACTTTATCATTTAGTGGGCACATCCTTATGAGTCTGAGGGTGAGTGTGTGCATATTGTGAACAGGGGCGTGCACAGACATTTTGAGGGGCAGGGACTCAATTGGAAAAAAGGGCACTTCTCATATTTTATTTTTATTTTTTTGTAAACAAAACGTTAAATGTATTAGGGGTGTGTGATATTGACAAAAAATATATCTTGATATTTTCTGGGATTTTATCAAAAACGATAATTAGACAATATTTTGCTGAGTGTGTTATTGTGCTGATATCTGATAAGGATAAGGTTGATAAGGACTGCTGTGGACAGCTGACTCCTAAAGTTTTTGATATTCTGCATATTCTGTGTGGTGATAAGTTCACAGCAATGATAGAAATTAATCTTTTCCGATAAGTTTAAATTGATTATTACCTTTTATGGGCATTTTTACCTTTATAAAGCCATTTTTTTCTAAAAGTGTGCATCATCTTTTCAGTCAAATTTTTAACTTGAATCAGTCAATTAGAATACTAAGTCATTTGGGCTGTAATTTTAAATCATTTGGGCAAGCAAATGAAATCAGTATTGATAAAATTAATCTTTGCAATGCAGAGAAAACACAAAAGCTACATCTGAAGTGGCATTTAGATATATTTACACACTGTTTAATGCAGGACATGAATGCTTTAATCTGCAGTTACAAATGCATTAATACTGTTTTGATATTTTAAACATAAAACATTGAATACTGGTATTTGAAATTATTAAAAAAATTGAAAAGATATTTTAAATGTGACATTAAAACCGCCAGTAGGTGGCAGCAGGTCACTGTTAATAAGTGAGTCATTGCGATTGAACGAATCATTTAAACGGTTGATTCATTCAGGAACGAAACACCGTTATGTTGCTCAGAGATGCAAATTGGAATTATATTTGTTGGGGAAATAGAGCAAAAACTGTCAATATTATGTCTAACTTAAGTGTCTTAATATTAACTTCTTGTTTATTGAAATGCTGTATAAAGTCTATATGAAATGATATAAATATGTACATTTCTGACCCCATAGCTTGAATTTTGTGATCATTCTAAATGCATTTTAGTAAACTGAATCATGCAGTGAAAGAACGCGCACTGGTCTAACTTACATGGTAGCTCTCATGAGTCATGGATGTTAGCGAGACAAATTAACTATAATTGCCTTTTGTCTTTTGGATAATTAGCTGTAAATTCGAGGCACAGGTAGCTTAGTCTTTCGTTCATCGCCACTCACCTCCACACTAAGACAAATACAACTGGAAAGGGAGGGAGGGCTTCACTTCTGTGGCTCTCTGCCTGTCTGTGATGCACATGTGCCGGTCAATGTGTGCTACACTGCTGTGCTGCGGAGACACGGAGGGGAGAAAGGCATCAGAACTCGACAGAGTCTGATATTTGGATTTTTTAAATTTGTTTGACAGGGAAAACTGCGCAAACAGAAACACACGCACGCACATATATATACATATATTCATTTATAAAAAAAAAAAAAAAAAAAAAAAAAAAAAAAAAACACTCCCAAGAAAAAAGGGCACTTTCTCTCGACGAAGAAAAAGGGCAGGTGCTTAAGCCCCCTTTGATGTCTATGTGTGCACGTGCCTGATTGTGAATGAATTTAATGAACACCTGGCTTTCCTGGAAGCCTTTACGTAAAATACAAATATTATTTGAAAATAGATTAAATGCATTACTTTAAAATAAATTTAAAAATAAATTTAATTATTTTCTTTCTTTTTCTTTGTTCTCTTAATTCCCTTTAAATCCTTTAATAATTTAATTTAAAAAAAACTGTAATATGGGAAACTTTCTGTGTGTAGCACCTACTGCTCTGCAGGTCCTTATTAAGGGACCCAGTTTTAAAAAACAAGTAGCTGAAATTTGTTGATGTGTATCTCTGGTCATTTAAGTCTTAACAGTTTGAATGCCACATTTTACATTAAACTGTTTTGTGATTTTGGCATAATTACAGCTGTCAGAGTTAACTTTTTTGACGCTTAATGTGAAATGTTGTTAGTTTTTAAAAAATGCCGTGAAATTTAAAAAAGTTTATCGGCAGCATAAGTAATAATAATCCCGTTTTATGGACTTAATTTATTGATCAAAGTCTTTTTTAACAAAAAAAATTGTATTGCAAATTTATTATAGTTTCATATATATATATATATATATATATATATATATATATATATAGCATTATAATATCAATCTTACACATAATATTATGCCTACAAGTTATGGAGATAACTTGCTTTATTGTTGTATTTTTTCGCATATCTTTTGCATTTATTTTTTGGATATCTGCAATTATTGTGGATACCTTTTGCATTTGCATTTCCTATGTTTCGATACTGTTTGAGATATGTTTGTTTTTGTGTGAGTAAAATGAGTAAGGAGCGTCGCTGCAGAAATCTACCTCTGTCCACTGTCTTTATTATCACTAAACTGTGCTATACTATATTTCTTCCTCAACTGTCATCCACACAAATTGAAGGACCCATAATTACTCAAATTGTTTAGATCTAATTTTTCATTAAAACTAACTAAATGTGCTAATAATGCAAATATATGAGATTAATAAAGACAGAATATCTGATCTGCAACTGTAATGATAATGCAATGCAATAAGGACTCAACAGCAAACTAGCATCTGCTGTATAAGCCTCAGAGAGAGGGTAGAAAATGCTCAGGAAAAAAAAAAATCTTGATTAACATAAAAAGTAGACTTTAGGAAAATAAAAGTAAAAAATATATTACTCATTTAAATTACCATGCTGGACGAATTGTTCATCTAACAGTTGTATCTATCTCTGTCATGAAACCTAGTTAATGAGAAGCAATGATATTCAACAAATCTAATGGACCATCTGCACAAATTGCATGTGTGCTTGAGTCCACATTTTCTGCTCTTAATTGGATCCCAGTGACGACTTGCTAAGTCACGTGAAAACAGCTGAGGCTATTTTGTTTAAGTATGTGTTTCTGAATCATTTTTCACAATGAATGATGGATTTTCGCTGTATCCTCAACATTATTCCCATTTGCTTAAGCTTTTTGAATAACATTGAACTAAATATTTTAAATATTTGATTTTATATACACAGTAAGCATATTATATGCAGGTAAAGTGTCTGCTTTAATGTTTCAAATACCTTTTGTCAATATAAAATGTCAAAATATGGGTGAAATAATGCTCAGTCATCCAGTGTAACAGATATATTTGTCAAAATGAAACAACAAACTTATTCTGACTTGCACTTATTAAAACATTAAAGAATAAGTGATCATGCTAAATTTTATTATGTTTTAAATGATTATAAACTTCTTGCTGACAAATGAGTAAAACCTAGTGGTTTGAAGGATAGTGACAAAGATTGGTAAAGGTTTAAAATTACAATAAATTAGTTTTTTTTTTTGTGTGTGTGTGTGTGTGTGCTGCACGGTGATCCTTTAATAGAGTCTTTTAATGTCATCTAATGATTCTTGTTCTAAATATGCCAGAGAAGATTCTCTAGTATTTAAAATATTGTCACACTGAATGACATTTTTTCCTTTAAATTATGGTAAAACCATATGATAGCCATTATTTTTTTGCTCAGAAAAAATAAAATTAAACAGGACAATCTATGGAAAAATAAACAAAACTTTAGGCTGTATTAAACTTTTATTGCTTTGATGCTTGAAAACCCTTTTTCATCTTTAACCCATGAATGTTGTGGGTGGTTACAAGGGTGTTTTGGGTTAATTGTTTGTTCAAATTTGAGCAACAATAATGTTCATTCTTGCATTAGCAAACATTACAAGAAGTTCAAGAAAAGTTCTTCCTGTAAGCTTTAGAAAGGTGAGTTCACGGCTCAACATGACTGTCATTGTGACAGCAGGTGCAGAAAAACATGAGCATTGATTAATATCCAGCAGTGTGTAGCACAACATTAGAACAGCGTTCATCCATTATAGATAAGCTCAGCTAGTCACACTAGCCTGATTGCATGTGCTATGTCTGGCCATACATATTTAACACACACTCACAGGTTGGCTGTCACACATGACCCCAATGATGGCCCAAAATGATAACAACACGAGAGTCACAGCAGGTCTTGACTCAGTCCAGAAGGGCAGTGTATGGATGTAGATGAATCAACTCTACTCTTGTTTTGTCTTGAATACTGTTTTTTTTTTTTTTTTTTTGTGTATTACCCATGTAGTATGCTTTGGAATAGGCTATATTATGTATTATACAGTGTATATATATAAATTAATCTTTAAAAAGTACTTAAATGTTTAAATGTATAAATTTTTAAAACTATATGATATTATATATTTTTATAAATATTTAATATTAAACCAGACTGCATACAGTGAATGGCATATTGTTGCTTTTTACAGTTTATATAATTATATGGCTTTTGAAAGTTTTATTTGTATTTGTCTTTGATAGTCGAGATCTCCTGCAAGGCTTGTATAAGACTTATTCAAACCTTAGCTTTTTGAAAGTTTTCTTTACTTATTATATGCAAGGCTTTCATGGCCATTGAAACCACATTGACAGATCTTTTATGCTTCTCTTTTTTTGTAAATAGTAGAGTAGAGAGCCCAAACTGCAACAATACGTCAGAATGTGCACAAAAAGGGAAGAGAAAGAAACGGGGTAAGAAGGCATCAACAGGTTTACTTCAAGGTAAAAGCCTTCAGTGAGATAACAGCATACTTTAATCATTTTCATGTATTTCTTGGCATTGCAAAAACATAATAAAATAAAATAAATCCTTTTTTTTCTACAATTCTTGAGCTAAACTATATAATTAAAATAAAAAAGTAATCATTAAGGTTTCATTTCAGAGAATATATCTTTTTATGTTTTATACTAAGTTGTTTAGCTGTTTTAAGCATAAACCTCATCAAATTTGATTAGATTTATGGTTAAAACCTATTTGACAATAATCAGTTTGACCAAAAATCAATCTGACAATGTTGACAACAGTTAATTCTATTTTCTACAAACTACTGAAACATCTTTGCTTCCCAAGTAAATTTATCTTGTTTTAAAGAAACAGTTTAATCAAAAATTGGTCATTGGTCATTATTTACTCACATTACAAGACAAACTGCATTGTCTTGTTTTCCAATGAACCCAAATGGAGAATGTTCTTGAATCTTCATGCATTTCTTGTCCATAATATAATAGTTCACATTACCAGGAGTTTTAATGCACATTTTTTTAAATGCAATTTTTTGTTCCAAATTTATACATGTAAATAGGTGATTTCTGTCACAGTGTTATGGATAAACACTTGTTTTTTTTTTTTTTGTTTTGTTTGTTTTTTTATTTACAATAATTGTGCAGTTTACTGCAGTGATCTGCTCTGTCTGGATGATTAAGTAGAACTCTGATTCTGGTTGTTAAATTCATCTCAATGGTTCAATGATTTGTTTCTTGAGACAAGTAAAGTCTTCGTAAGGAATATAGCATTCAGCTACTGTTATCCGTTTTGGGGTTTGATAGACATGATCATTGAAAAAAAAAAAAAAACTGGAATGACGGAATTTAGATGAAAACAGAATTTTTATTTTTGGGTGAGCCTTCCTTTTAAGGATAATTGGATATTTTGGATATTTGTACTGGAAAACAAGACTAAGACAAAAACAAGAAAAGGCAAATTTTATGCAGCAAGTTCAACTTTTGTCATCTTTGAAAAGAAATAGAAGTTTAGATGGATGTTGTGCACACCTGAAATAACCTGCAATGAGACAATGTGTTCATTTTAGAGAAGCATTATCTTTAATTCATCTGGATCAGAATTCACTGGAGACACAGACTGGTTTGACTATCTAATGCATCTGTCCTTCAGCAGATGTCTTAATTACTCAGTTAAAACTCCTCAGTGTGAATGGAGCTTCTGACAGATTTTGTTGGTTTGTTCTTCTCTGGTGTTTTTGTTTAAATGTCTCTTGGGATGATATGCAGGCATTAATTACATTCTGTCTAAATATTAGCAGCAGAGCATTAATCACCTTTCTCATCACGTTGTGCCAGATTTGTTTTATGCAACATGAGGTGTCTTCAACTCACTTCACCCAAAATTAAAAATTTGCTGAGAATTTACTCATTCTCAGGCCATCCAAGATGTAGATGAATTTGTTTCTTGATCAGGTTTGGAGAAATTTAGCATTGCATCACTTGCTCATCAATGGATCCCCTGCAATGAATGGGTGCCGTCAGAATGAGAGTCCAAATAGCTGATAAAAACATCACAATAATCCACAAGTAATCCAGACCACTCCAGTCCATCAGTTAATATCTTGTGAAGCGAAAAGCTGAATGTTTGTAAGAAACTAATTCATCAAGGCATTTTTAACTTCAAACAGTTGCCCTAAAACTTGCTCTGTGGTAAAGCACTAATGCATTATTGACATAGCAGTGTGGCTTTCTGCAAAGCTACTTTAAAATGAAAAATAGTACATTTGGTTTGTTTCTGTTTTATTATATGAGTCTTCATAAACACACCAGTTTTCCCAGAGTAACATGTATTTATAGACCTGCAATTAGGCCATAAGTGTTCTGTGTGTGTGTCTTGCATTATGCATGCAGAAAATCCTCTGTGTAGATGTATTAAGCAACTTCCCTAATATTTCTGGCATATTTCACTCTGTTTACCTCCAGACTGTGTAAATTCCTCTGAAATTAAGTGCACTGGGTGAACTGGAGGTTTTGGGGTTTCAGATCAGGTCCATGCGGCTCCCACATTTCCCTGTCTATGGAGCTCGTCTCTTCAGTTATCATTAATATACATTTTGACCCTTAGTTACAGATTATGTTGTACAAGAAATGATATTGCACAAAATTGTCCTCCTGTTATTAATCCAAAAGCTGTGTGTGTGTGTGTGTGTGTGTGTGTGTGTGTGTGTGTGTGGATAAGGAGGAGAATTTACCCTGCAGCTGACCTTTATCCCAAATCCTGAACAAAGATTAATACTGTATGAAATCCAATTATATTCTCTGCTCCTCAACTCTCAGAATGACTCCTTTGCTAAAATAATCATTGTATGTAATAAATACAAATGATTACATTTGTGATTACAGGGTATAGAGAGTTTAACAATGATTTCTGGTCATCCAGTGTGGGACTGTGTAAGAATGTAGGGCTTCTGGAAATTCATCTGGAGAGCACACAGAGAGACAGGGACCACTGGGGTAACTGGGTCTGAACTGAATTTAGTGTGGACCCAAGTGACCAGAACCCACTTACCCTGTATATTCACACTTAGCTTGAGAGCTATGTTAAATTAATACAGTTACTTAATGAAAAATACTTCCATTTGCAGCTGAATGCACAGACAGATATAATGAACTGTGAGAAAATCCTCTTTACCAACTTATGACTGTACTATTTGTAGATTATTTAGGGATATGTGTTGCATTAAGTCAATACAGAATGAGTGTAAGTACTAGTAGCAAACTTTCAAAGTTGACAGCCTATCAATTAAAGAATCGTGGAGTAAGCACTGGCATTATAAAGTGTAATTTATCATAATGAAGCGTAATTATGATTACTATTTGTACCATTGAATTTGTACTGTTTAGTTTGTTTACTGTTGATGAACAATAGTTTGGAGCCCCTAAGGGGACATGATGAAAAAATGGGAGTTGGGAGGAAATATTGTAACATGGCTGCTTCAGAATTGATAAAAAGCAGTATCCAGTTGCAGTCACATAAAAACTTTTTAATATCACATAACAAAATTAAATCCAACTGATATAAAGACAAGAGTTAAAGGATTAGTTCACTTCCAGAATAAAAATGTCCTGATAATTTACTCACCCCCATGTGATCCAAGATGTTCATGTCTTTCTTTCTTCAGTCGAAAAAAAAAAATGAATGTTTTTGAGGAAAACATTCCAGGATTTTTTTCCATATAGTGGACTTCAATGGTGACCAAAAGGTTAAAAGGTCCAAATTGCAGTTTCAGTGCAGCTTCAGTAGGCTCTACATGATCCCAGGTCTTATCTAGCGAAACGATCACTTATTTTATAATCGTCCAACATCGTTGTTTTACCTTTTTTTGTAAAGGGCGTTTGACTTTCTTTGCACGTTCGCTTTGTAAACACTGTGTCTGTACTTCCACCTACATCACGCATGACCTGTCCAACATGACTGCATAATGCGTGAGGTCGGGCTGGTGCAAGACAAGCATTTGTAGTTAAAAAGTATGTCAATTTTAATTTTTTTTTTAATATATTTATGTATTTTTTTTAGAAAATGACAAATCATTTTGCTAGATAGGAACCTTATTCCTCGGCTGGGATCGTGTAGAGCCCTTTGAAGCTGCATTAAAACTGCAATTTGGATCTTCAACCTGTTGGCGCCCACTGAAGTCCACTATGGTAAAAAATCCTGGAATGTTTTCCTCAAAAACTATTGCATTCCCCCAAAACACTTTGAATACCTTTGCAAAACATTTGTGTTCACTTGTGAAACATTTGCACTCTCTCAAAAAAACCACTGCATTCCCCTAGAAACTTCTCACAAAACACTAATCATTTAGCACATTTTTGAGACCACAAGCTTCCAGGACAACTTGATTTCCCATCATTGTCTTTAGACAGTAAAATAGTAAAAAAAAAAAAAAAATTATCATAAGCAAAAACATGAAATATATTTAAAAAAAAATGCATAACTTACATCATTATTAAAAAGTAAATAAGAAAAGATAAGCAATACAGAAAGTGTAACAAACTAAAACACGAATGGATGAATTGAAAAAAAAAAAAAAAACCTGTGGTGAAATAATGGACAAAGCTGTTCAGGTGTTTTTAATTATTTTTTTGAATATCATGGAATAATACACAGAATTGGATACAGCTGCACGATGTTCAATATGTGGTTTGAATTGTAACGTATTGCAAATAATCTGGTTTCAGACAATGAAAAGGTTATTTAGATAAATGTAAGACAGTGAATTCACAGTGATCAGATCTTTTGGCAGCAATACTAACCAACTGTACCATTACAGCTGGACAGATAAATTAGTTATATGTTAAAAGTATAGCTATGTGTGATATGACACTGTCCCAGTGCTACCTGCTTGTTTTTTTTCATAATTAACTGCAGTTATACAGTGTAAATGTGAAACATCCCATTTACTGAAGTTACTTATGAAATAAGCAAACTGTGTGGAAAACTGATCTCACACACTGAATTAAATGAATAGGAAATTGGATGCTTTGCTCTTCATTTGTGTCAGCAAAAACAGTCAGCAGATATCCAGACAACAATCCGCTTAGTTCTGGACACTTTTTCATATACAGCCTGAAAAAAGTGAAATGAATTGATTTTTATACTCCGTGCTTGATGGACCCTTTCAGCCTGGTTCGGTTTAAGATGAGACACGCTGTAAGCAAAGAGCTGTTTGCTCTTCTGTTTGCATGACTAAAGTGATTGCAGCCGCTGAAGGAGAGGAGGTCACTACATCAAAGCCACACATAAAATCAGGTTAATGGATAATTAATGCAATGCATATTTCTGTTTTAAAGAAGAAAGGCTGAAATCTAATTCCTTTTTAAGATGCATTCACTATGGGGTGAATAAATAAAATAATATCCACCTGATTTAGGAAGTGAGGTCATAAAGTGTTTAATATTATTCCATATTATTGTAGGTTTATAGTGCAATGCTAAGATGAAGACAGAGCACAATAACTCCTCTCAAATGCTGTCTTAACCTTTGCAGTGGTCACATTAATAATGAATACACTCTGCACACATGGAGGCGGTACTGTGCATTTATAGGCATAACAGATATATGTACCATAAATTCTGTACATAACCTCAGTGGCATTCGAATTTGTTTACTAAATCAGTCTGCAAATAAAAATCTATACTGCATAATGCAAAGTTGCTGGAAAGTATTTTTTTCTCATCCAGGATGAGCTGAATTATTCTGAAATTACAAATGACATTTTCACTATGAAAGTGAAGCACATGTAAGGGATCTGTGATGGTGCAGCAGGGGAACAGAATAATATTCTAGAAAATGATGCATAGAAATACACACTGCATTGCACTAAAGTATGGATTTAGGCAGAAATAACTGAAATCCCTCAGGAATTTAAAGAGGAACTTCAACCAGATGCTGTCTGAAGCTGCTGATCAGACCTGCGCAGCAGTCAGGAGATGTTTTTGTCTCGTTCTTCTTTTCAAACCTGTTTAGTCCATGCATATTTTTGTGGTTTTCAAAGCACTACATGTCCATTAGACTAAAGTCAGTCTGTTTCCTGGGTTTGAACTCCTCCATTATTGATTCATCCCCAAGTTTTCATCATTGTAATATTGCAAGACCTGGATTCTTTTGAATTTTAGATCACAGAAATACATCTTGATCCTCTACTGTAGAATTTCCTGAGACTTTTTGACATGCAACTAGTGTTTGAATTCATAGGACAAAACTATAAGTCATGTAGGCCCTGAGGCAGCAATGCATCCCATTGCATTACTATTTCTTACATATTATTTCACAATTAATCTTTTGTTTCATTTAAGGTTTTTAGAGTTATTTAACATAATTTGTATCAGCTACTGTTTATGTTGCCCTCCAAACAATATTGTGGAGCATCCAGATGTTCTTTACCAAGCCTTGCATATCTTTTCTGTCTCATGAGCTTCTACGTCTTTCTTCTGAAGTCCTTGAACATCTCTTTTGATCAGATCTCATTGCTCTAAAACAGAATACTGAAGTGCAGGGATCCAAAATTGGATTATTTTTTGATATCGCTCTACAGGTCATGAAGTTCATCATTTTTCTAGTAATATTCACTCACACAGCTTTTTAGTCTGCCTGTTCATTATATTTAGTGTCATTTTATGTGTGTGAGCGAGTTTATGTCAGAGATCATACAGTCAGCTGGTCATTATCGCAAACTAAACGTTGACAGGGATCAGGATCAGGTCTTGTATTGCCCTGAAGGGCTATATTTTGTGGTAATGACCAGCTGACTGCATTATTCTGTTTATTTCACAGCTACGTGCCACTTTCCATGAAAACTGTACACTGTAGTGTTCCTTCATTTCCATTGCTTAAAGCATTAGAGAGAAAAAAAGCACAATGTTTTCTTGCAAGAATAATTACATATGTTGCATAAACTATTATTGGACAGAAAATGTAGCATGAAAGGTAATTTGTTTTAAAACCACCCTAAATTGTTGATTTTAACCTGGTTCACATAAGAAGTCTTGAGCTTCTTGACTGTATTTAACAATTAAAATCATATTCTGAATTTATTTTAGTAGAAAACTTTTTTTTTCTTCTCACTTAAAGTGAGAAAAAATACTGACTAATTTTTCATTCCAAAAATTATAAGATTGGTCTGTTTAATTGTTTTGTTTTTTTGCACACAACTTACTGTATGAGTTTCTTCTATAACAGAAACTTCTCAAAAAAGATGATTTTTAAGAAATAAATCTTTATCTTATGAAGCCAATTTTTGTTTATTTTTTATTTTTTCTGTTATTATTTTGTTATTATATTATTATTTTATTTTTTATCTGGAGAAAGTGAAACTTAAAAAAGATGACTACAGAGTGACACTGCGAACAGCAGAATCCAATATTTCAGAGATTGATAGTTATAAAGTATATTTGCTGAGGAGGCAAGGTCTACATGTGAAATTACTTTAAATGAGACATTTGTCGAATCACATGTCTGATGTGAAACGTCTGGGACATCACTAACACCGTTATGTAACTTATTACAAGAAACTACAATCTAATATATAAGTGTCTCTTGAGCTTATAAAGTTTCAGTAAGTTAAGTGAACTCAGCCTTTAATCTCTCTGAGGGAAGAGGTTGATTATTGTGACAGTGATATGTGACCTTTCAAAGTTCTGATGAAAATTTAATATTAATGCATGATCACAAGAAAATAAAGTTTGTGACAAGAAAAGAAGAGACTGAGATACCCGTTTGGATGTGTGCTGCAGATATTGAGTGAATGAAAGTAGGTGAGGCTGTGCAGACTGTGAGCTTTTGAAATGCTAACTAGTGCTGTACAGTGTGGAAATGGAGAACATTCTCTGTGGGTCAAACCAGAACCCACAGCGGAGCCCACAGAAGAGGGGTAAACATATTCAAGCTGCAGTGCAGAAGGGCTCAGCAGAAGAGGTACACTCACCACAAGCTATTAAGCTAAACTTAAACTTACTGAACTCAAGCAGTCTTTCAAGCAGTGGAAAACTTCAGGGAGTTCAGTGCTTATCTTACTGAGGGCTTTACTGAAAGTGCTCTATTGGAACTCTCTCTCTCTCTCTCTCTCTCTCTCTCCGTTTGTGTGTATACCCGCCTGCCAATACACACTATAAAAATTCTGTTAACTTTATGATACAACAACTTTATTGGCAGCTGTTCCCATAAATTCACTAAAGCTGATATTATGGAATGGCATTTTGGAACCTGTGAAATTCAGAGTTTATATCTGTATCATTATTCATAAACTGATATAATGTATATCTATTATATATTTTGTGGCACAACCACCTTAGGATCTTTGCGATTCCAAAGTGGCCCATTTCCACCAAGTCATTCAAATCCGGACGACTGAGTGCCAGGTAAACTGTGCATCTTCTGGGCTCCACCCAGCGTGCCTGTAATGTGTGTAGTTTGGCTCCGTCCACACCTGCATGTTAAGGGATAGTTAACATTTTGTCATGATTTACACGTTTCTAACCTGTATGAATTTCTTTCTTCTGTTGGACACAGATGAAGATATTTTGAAGAATGTTGGTAGCCAAACAGTTGCTGGTAGCCATTGACTTCCACTGTATTTTAAAAAGGAAGTCAATGGCTACCAACATTTTTCAAAATAACTTCTTTTGTGTTCAACAGATGAAAGAAACGTATACAGGTTTGGAACATGATGGTGGGGGTGAATTATCCCTTTAGAGCAGCTCCAAAATCAACTTATAAAATGCTAAAATTGCATTTGTTTTCTCTGACTTTTGCTGTTTATGTAATCTGGGAGCTGATGCATGTGTATTTTAACTTTATATTTCTTATAATATAATAATTTTCATAACTGTACAGCAAATTGGTCAGCTGTTGCTGTGTTTAACTGGGCTTTATAAATACATTAAAGTAGGATTTTGGGAATGTTTTTCACCATAATGTCTAGTATTTTACAGTTAAATGTACACATATTTGTCTTGTTAAATCTAATTTAATTTCATATAATGTATGGTAGGTTTAATGAATATACAGGTTTCTATCTATGCTCAAAACACTAAAATGGCAAAATCTAAAACTTAAAAAGTATAAATATAAAGTGTAAAAAATGTTGAATATACATTTGTAGTAGTTTCCCTTTCAGATGCAAAATTTATGGGAGGAGAGTCTTAAAATGAATCACGCAACGCGATTTACTAACATTTGCTCTCACCAAATTACTGTTATTTGGGCCATTATTTAACGCCCAAAAAAAAGCATGTCTTAAAGCAGGCGCTAATTTGCGCTGCTCTTGGTAGATTGCGCTGATCATTATGGAAATGATCTGGCTGCGTCTGTGTTCTTTAATGTGTGTATTGTCAGTAAATCACACGCAGAATTCACCCCTCCCATTGGCGCTTTTATGGAATTGCACTCTAACGCTAATTTGCCCTGTTTAGTAAATCTGGCCTCAAGACAGGTGGAGCTGGAGGAGGTAGAGGGTTTCTGACTGCTTACAAGACGTGCTTACAGCAAACACTGAACCAAACTATTTAAACGTTGATTTTGAAACAAAGACCAATCAGCTTGTGTCATGTGATGAATGATGTGATAGCTAGCAGATTGCGTTAAAACCCATCATCCTGTGCCATCTAGAGTTTCATAACAGAACTAGATATTTTACTAAAGATGTTTGCTTTTTAAAACATTATTTTCTAATAGGAACCAGAGACACTTACTTTTGGAGGTTACAGGACACTTCACAAGTGTTGCCCTGACAGCAAGACCTAATGCAGTTGTGACATGTAGCTCTGAGGACTTGCAGTATGACACTGCTCACATGGCATTATCTCTATGTTAGATATGACTGCACTAGCATAGCATAACATGAACATTAATATCATCCTGCCTAAAGGCTTTACTACAGATATATGGAACTCATGATGACTAAGAAGGGAATTCCTTGTGTAGTCAAACTGCTTATGCATTAGATGGTTGTGATTATTGTTAACTGATTAATTCTGTTAATGATGTAACATTCACAACCCTTGCTCACTACACAATCACACTTTCCCTTCTAACAACAGATGGTCACATTCAATTCAGCAGGGTTTTTCCACTCCGTGATTCTTACCAGGAACAACAAAATCCATGCAGTGTAAAAACACTCATTAATTCAGTTTTTTTAGTGCAGACACAGAGCTAATTAAAAGGTTGGCACTACTGTATACTCAGCCAAGTGAGGTACTACGGATAATTCCAGCAAAATTTATAGTATGAAGACAGAATATTGGCGATGTGGTAAACAAATTAAAGTTATAGTTTGTTTAGTATAATAGGTTTTGTTTTTATATGTTTTGGTCACCGACATAGACAGACGTAATAAAATCAACTGAAATATTGATGTTACTTTTTATAAGTCATTCAAACAGAGTCTCTAATGAATCATTTGTGAACAGTATTTATGAACAACTTGTGAACAAAAAAGTAATTTAGAATTTTTGAGATAAAAAGTAAGGAAAAATGTCAGGGTGATGCTGTTCATAAGGATTTAAAAAATGTAATTGCAATAATAAAATTCTTGAAAAAAACAAAACAAATTTTAGTAGGCGTAGTACAGTGCCTTGAGAAAGTATTCAAACCCCTTCATTTTTTTTCACATTTTGTTATGTTGCTGCCTTATGTTAAACTGCTTTAAATTACTTTTTTTCCACATCAATCTGCACTCAATACACCATAATGGCAAAGCAAAAACAGGACTGTCAAAACTTTATAAAAATTTATAAAAAAAAAAAAAAAAAAAAACTGAAATAAGTATATTGCATATGTATTCAAACCCTTTACTCGGTACTTAGCTGAAGCACCTTTACAGCCTCAAATATTTTTGGGTATGATGCGACAAGTTTGGCAATTATCTGCCATTCTTCTCCTCATCTCTTCACCTCTCATGCTCTGTCAGGTTGGATGGGGGCAGATGCACATTTTCAGATTTCTCCAGAAATATTTGATTGGGTTCAAGCTCAGGCTGTGGCTGGGCCACGCAAGGACATTCACAGAGTTGTCTATAAGCCACTCTTGCTGTGTGCTTAGGGTCATTGTCCTGTTGGAAGGTGAGCCTTCTGCCCAGTCTGAGGTTCTGAATGCTCTGGACTGGGTTTTCATTAATGCTATCTCAATATTTTGGTGCACTAAGCTTCTCTTCTACTCTGATGTGTTCCTCAGTCCCTGCCGCTGAAAAACAGCCCCACAGCATGAGGCTGCTACCAGCACACTTTACTTTTGGGATGGTACTCTGCAGGTGATGAGCAGAGCTGGTTTCCTTCAAACATGATGCATGGAATTGAGGTTAATCAGACCAGAGAATCTTGTTTCTCACAGTATGAGGGTCCTTTAGGTGTTTTTTTGCAAATTCCAAGTGTGTTTTCATGTGTCTTCACTGAGGAGAGGATTGCATCTGTCCACACCTGCATAAAGCACAGATTGGTGGAGTGTTGCAGTGATGTTACTGATAAATGTAAAATGTATAGCCTGAATGCACTGTAAGTCGCTTTGGATAAAAGCGTCTGCTAAATGCATAAAATAAATAAAATAAATAAAAATGTTTGTCCTTCTGCAGGTCTCTCCTGTCTCCACATATGATCATGGAGCTCAACTAGAGTGACCATCAGGTTCTTGGTCACCACTCTAACCAAAGCCATTCAACATCAGTTGCTCAGTTTGGCCAGGAGGCCAGCTCTAGGAAGAGTCCTGGTTGTTCCAGACGTCTTCCACTATGGATAATGGAGGCTACATGCTTCTTTAAACCTTCAATGCAGCAGATTTTTATTTTTCTGAACTCTTCTCCAGATGTGTGGTTTGATGCCATCCTGTCTCTGAGCTCTACAGGCAGTTTTTTTTTTTTAACCTCAGGGCTTGGTCCTTTTTCTAAAATGCATTTTCAGCTGTTAGACCTTTTATTAAGAGATGTGTGCCTTTCCAAATCATACCCATTCAACTGAATTTGCCACAGGTTATCTTCACTCAAAGTGTGGTAACATTTACAAGCAAAATGAATGTTCCTGAGCTAAATTTCAACTGTCCCAGATAAGGGTATGAATACTTATGCAATGGAATCATTTAAGTTTTTTTATCTTTAATAAATTTGCAAAGATGTTAAAAACCTGTTATTTTCTTTGTCATTATGATGTATATAGTGTAGATTGATGTGGAAAAAAAGTAATTTAAAGCAGTTTAACATAAGGCTACAACATAACAAAAAGTGAAAAAAAAATGAAGGGGTTTGAATACTTTCGGAAGGCACTGTATGTATTATTCCTTAAAATACAAAGAAAGGGTAGGCTATTGATACTTGAAACTGTTTTAAATTAATCAGTTTATGTTGTTCACAAATACTGTTCATTAGCAAATCTGTTTGAATTTTTAAAATTCAGTTGAATAACACTCATGGAGAGAACAGAAAACATAGACATTCATTAGTCAAACATTGAAAACCCTATAAATAGTACCATAAAACTGATGTTTAGTCCATTAATTCTGGTAAGTTTTTTTTCTGACATAATGTCAGTTTACTTCTGAATCTTGCAACAGATCTACATTCATGTTTAATGATGATCACAATGAGCTGGAGAATTCAAAGATATGCTGTGGAATATGTTAGCATGTCAGAATCATTGCTTTGTGCAGAGCAACCAGTATTTGAAATCTCATGAGAGAAATTGTGAGTTTCATTTCTTTGAAGCTACAGAAGCCTTGAGAAACTCGCTACCTTTTGGAAACCCGAGAGACCAATTTGGTCCTGGCTGAAAGCTCAGAAGAAAAAGGCTTGTGAGTGCTTGTGGCTATAGAAGCTGCTTTCTCTGTATCAAAAAATTTACTTCAGAATCAAATTTAGCATAGGCAAGATGGGAATGTTATTTTATGATAGCTATATATTCACAAAATAAATATTTATATGTAAATATAAGTCTAACTTCTGCCAGACTGAATTACCCCTTCTCTCCAAAACCCACCAAAGACATTTTTGAGTACTTTTGAACAATAAGCAATTTTGGTACTGTGTTGCTTCACCACTTGGTTGGTTGTAGAATCTAGGTCCTGTTACAAAACCAGTCGAGAGGCAAAAAGCATACAGTGAAGTTAAACCCTTGATGTGTTGACAACTAACAATGGCAGAAGATATTCAGAACAACAAGATGGGACATTTTTACAAGACTTTTTTTAAAGTTTTTTTTTAGTTAGTAGGTCAATGGCAAATGTCTGTGTCAATAAAGAAAAAAGTGCCACTTCCTTATAAATGTACAATTTGTTCAAAATTTACTACTGACGTTGCTTTCATATGCTTTTTTAAAACATATATAATATGCAATATCAACACAAGTTTAATTTTAATGTAAAATATATATGTAAATGAATATATGAGTGCACATAATCATTATTTTAAAAAAGTTTATATCTTAATAGTTTTTATATTTATCTTAATGTATTTTTTAAAGTTACAAAGTTTTTAGTTTTACTGTGAAATACCACAAACTGTTTAATAAATATAAACATCAAGATCACTCAATAAGGTGTTCTTTTCAAAAATGTCATTCTTTTATTGAGGATTTTTTATTCTTTTCACTTTATCCCCAAAAATATCAAAATTATTATTTTTTTTAATTTAGAAATGTTTATAGAAGTGGTGTATTTAAGTCATTGTATTATGTTTTTGAATAAATTAATGTATTTCTGAATAAATTAATAGATCCAGACAAAAATATCATCATTTCACTGGTCCCAGTAACATAAGCTGAAGACTCAACAACACCATACAGAGAAATCAATACTCGTCTGGAATTAATTTAATGCGAAACCCATTTCTAATGGCTTCCGATACATGACCACAACTGAAAATCATTTGTAACTGTTTTTGCCATACATTTCCTGATAACTGTACTCCCGTAACAATATAGCTGGAGGGAGGCATAGGATCAGACCTGACTCAGCACATGAAATACAATGGCTCAGGGAAGTACATAAAACATATATATTTCATCAAAGCAGTTAAGGTAGGGCATTTTTTAGGAATGTTTCTTATAAACAACTGGTGCACATGAGGATTTAAGTAGACAGACACATATGGGACTTCTGAGCTTTTGCTCCCTTGACAAACTTTCATTATTCCCTTCTTTCTTGTGTGCTCTCTGTATTGTGGCTGCTCAAGGCTGTTCTTCCGTTTCTTTCTTCTGTTTTAATCTCTCAGTTTTTCACTCTATGGTAACAAACTGAGAGAGTTCTACTGAGAATGTAGCATGTGAAAATGTAGCGTACTTACAGTTAGCAACAATAAATGGCCATAAATCTCATCTTTCAAAGTCTGTCTATTTTTCAAGAAGTTCAAACAATAAATGCTGTTTTATCGCTCTTTGATACAGCGTGACAGGTTGCTAGATGTAGGCGCTGCAGCACGAGTGAACGTGATCATCACTTCCTCTTTACTAGTACTTAATTAAGGGCCCAAGCAAAACAGAGGTAAAATAAGGAGCTAAGCATGGCAGCAGGCATCAGACCAACTGCAGCAATAAGTAATTAAAGACATTTTAAGATGATTTTATTCAAAATGGCTGAAAAATCTAATATAAAAAAAAATCTAATCAAAATCAAAAAATCATATACAATCACTAGTAATATGATTTAATGGTTTATCATAAGTGGCACTGTTATCAAATTGATGTGGTCTGGTCAGTGTGAGGTGACAATGTTTGGTGTCAATATGTCAAAGCTTTGCAGAGATACTGCCTCAAATGCAGTTTGGCATCATTCTAGCAAATTTGTTGATGTCGTAAATCAAAACCGTTTCGCTTCTAGACACAAAACCCATAACTTTTTGCTGGCAAGGTCTGAAGATGTATGAATTAGTTAAATTTGGTGAAAATCAGACAAACGGTTTAGGAGGAGTTCAAAAGAGCAGGTTTTCAAAGAAAATCAAAATGCCGGACAGGACGTTTTGCCAATTATGGCATAATTAGTATCAATGTTCTCGGCATGATCCAATGAATCTATCAAGACCAGTCTCAAGAAAATAGGCAAAACTAATCAGCTATTACCATTTTTTTTTTCATTAGAATTTTTGACCACAAGGTGGCGCTGCCCCGAAACTTCTGGAGTACCTTCAGGGCATGGTGTTGAAGAAACATACCAAGTTTCATAATGATACACCAATTTATGACAAAATCCAAAATGGCCGACGCCCAAAACAGCTGACATGGGAAAATTGTGATTTTTCACCAAATCATTCAGAAGTTATAAGCAAAAATAGCAATTCATATATCCTGCACTTCATATTTCCTGACCACTAGTTGGCCCAAACTATGCAAATAACCTCAGGTCATGGTTGTTATAACAAACACCAAGTTTGGTTAGAATATAGGTGTTGCGGAGATATAGCCTTACATCCATTTTAGCGTGCTCTTCGTCAAATTTGTTCATGCATTATTCAAGAATGGTTTGACTAGTCAACTTGAATTCCATAACTTTTTGCCAGCATGGTCTGAAGAGGACCTGAGCCAATTTTGTTGAAAATCAGACAAACCATCTAGGACGAGTTTGAAAAGGTAGGTATTTTCGCATAATTCAAAACTGCGAAAAATCTTGATCATAGAAATTTAAATTTCCTTATGCATTAGACTTGGCATGAGCCAAGGAAACTGAAGAAACAGAATTTTGCTTCTAAACTTTATGGTTAAAAGTCATTAGTATAAACATGAATGCAAATTTGAGCTGTTGGTGGTGCTAGAGGATTTGAGTTGGAGACTCCAAATTTGCTATGGTTAATATTGAGACTGTTCTCTATCTGTGTGCCAAATTTCATAACTTCTTACCAAACAGTTCTATGGGCTGCCAGACTTCAAGTGCAAAGAAGAAGAAGACAAAGAAGTATAAGAAAAAGAAGAAGACTAACGGAAGAGGTGCCTACACATCATTGGTGCTTAGCCCCTAATAATCATGACTGAACATTTCATCTCTCATGCAATCCCTCAATCAGTGTTTCAACCTCAGAAAGATGTCAATAAAACAGCTTGTAAACATGTCACGTAACATTGCAGTATATTTACCTTAGGCAAGTCATTCAGTGTTCACAGCTTGTTTGTTAGAGAAATGAAGTCTAGAGAAGAGCATTTCACTAAATATAAGCCTATATATTGATTATATTTTACTTAATGTATTAATTATTTAATGTTTAAACAAATCTGTCATGAAAACAAATGGCAGTGACAGCTACTGTATGAATAATATAATATGATATAATGCAATATAATATATAATATAATATAATATAATATAATATAATATAATATAATATAATATAATATAATATAATTTTTAGAATTACATTTAGAAGTTAATGTAAAAACTGCCTTATGTGGAATTTGCATGTTTGCATAAATTTTTTATTTGAGTGTTGATTATTATATATAAAAATAAATAGCATTTGAATATAATAGATTGTTGTTAATCGTAACCTTTAATAATAATGTGCAAGCAGTAGGGCTCCCTATAGTTTATAGCATTGGCTGAGGTAGATTTTTATCCTTAAGAAAATTAACTAATTCAATTTATTTAAAGACAGAGCAACAAATTGTTGTGCCAAACAATCTGAATGTACCGAATGTTACACCCCTAGTAGACAGATTTTTGACTACTGACGAATGCTTTTTTTAATCAGACAGTCAGTGAACAGTCTTAGACTTTCACTGAATCTAATAATGTAGAGGTCAAGAAGTCTCAATACCTGGTTTTGAATTACAGTGACTGATCAATGTAAGCCATTTGAATACAACAGTTACATTCCTCAGAGTTTCCGGAGTTTCCTCCTGGTGTTAGAATGTTAATTACAGACAGACTTGATCTGGGATAGCTGAAGCCCTGCTGGGGATCTGTGTGTGAGAAACACTATCTGGCAAAAAGTAAGACTTTCCTCTGCTATCTCCTATCACAGGAAGTGGCTTGTGGCTCAGTGTCACACTATCACCTGGGCTCTTATTTTGTACAACATTACACTGTTTCATTGACGCCAGAACATGCTGCAGTATCTGCTATACAACCCTTACAATCAATACAAAGCACATCTCAGGTACTGCTTGCATGCAGAGTTTTCTAATACATTTGAGATGTGGAAATGACAGACAACAGCAATTCTTAACTGTGCATTTACAGTAAAATGTGCTCCAGGGCAGAGAATATCTTTAGCATTTTTCCAAACTGTTTTAGTAAATTATTCATCACAAAAAAGCAAAATCAGCAGAGTTTGAAGTACTTATTGATTTATTTATCTATAAACTTTTGGAAAAACATCTAAATTAAGATGAATTTCAGATATTATTCATAATTATTAGACAAATGCAAATGTCATTTATTAATTCCATACCAACTCAACTTAATGTTTTATGTAGCATTTCTCTAATATGCCTAATATGATGTTTAAAGCTGTCTCTGCCACTTCTTCCCTTATATATATATATATATATATATATATATATATATATATATATATATATATATATATATATATATACACATATTTACATACTCCAACAATCTTTGTTTTATTTGCATCTTCGAAAAATAATTTTTTTACAGTACTTAGATGATTGGTTAGTAGGGTTAAGAATGTTCTGCTTAAACCGTCAAATTGACGTCATCATAGGAACACCATTCCAGATGCAAATTTTCAGATTTTCACTAAGGATTACAAAAACAATTTTCTGTGCATTAACTAGGAGTAATTTCCACTTTAAAGTGTGAGTACAATGCAGAATAATTTCTGCATAGATTAACTAAAGCAAGAAATTGGACCTGAAATCAAATGATAAAATATTGAGGTTAATTCATTAACATAGCAGGTTTTTAGAGCACAGTCTAATACCATTGGGACATGCGATATGTTACAGTTTCTTAAGGGAAATTTGAGGCTTACAACATAAGTGTTATACCAGTGATATGTTTTTGCATGAAAATCACGTCTGCTTTCTTTTTTGCAGGAAAAGATAATTGCATTAGCTCCTACAAATTTGAACTTTAAGCCAACGATAGTTGAGAGGTTTTCATGGTTTGGCTAATGCAGACATACACCAACTGTGCAGAGGTATCAAACCATCAACATCAGCACTGGCTTTCCTGAGCTCCCCACCGCGAGAGATAATTACTGCAGCACTTGATTTTGTTAAGCATAGACCGTCGTTGTGCAACTAGAGGAAATAAAACCCAATCAAATTTAAAAACTGTATTATGACTTTAGATTATGTTGCATGAGGAGCCTTTGTGATGAGGATGAATAATATACTGTATTTTTCTGACCAAAATATTGAGAAAGCTGTCATAACATATAAGTAGTATGATTTTTGTGAAGTCTTTAAAATTGAAAGGGACAGTTCACCCAAAAATTTAAATTCTGTCATAATTTACTCTCTCTCAAGTTATTCCAAACCTGTATGAGTTGCTTTTTTCTTTTGAACATAAAAGAAGATATTCTGAAGAATGTGTGTAACCAAACAGATGTCCATAGTATGAAAAAAAAAAAAAAAATACTATGGAAGTCAACCAGAAACTGTTTGGATACCTACATTCTTCAAAATATCTTCTTTTGTGTTCCATATAGGAAAAAAATTCATACAGGTTTGAAACAATTCGAAGGTGAGTAAATGGTGACACAAGTTTCATTTTTGGGTGAACTATCCCTTTTTTGAAACGTACAAAAAAAAAATATATATATATATATATATATATATATATATATATATTTTTTTTTTTTTTTTTTGAATAAATAAAAAATTCTAAATCTGACAAATATTCACTGAAGTAAAAAGTGACAGAATGTAAAATGATTACATAACTCACCTGGTAAAGTGATTGTTCACTTTGCCCTGAGTGCTTCATCACCTGACCTCACACCAAAGGCAATGAAAATATAATGAATTAGAAGAGCTCTCCGATTGGCTGGTGTCAAATGATGTTACTCCTCAGGCTCTTTCTTACCTGTGAAACACTTAATGCTAACAGGAACTGGGAATTTCCTACAATAAATATCAGTCTATTGATTATTGCAAGTTAAATGCCAGAACATCAGAGGCGCTCATTGTTTCACACACAGTTTAGTGTGTTTTTTCATCAGACAATGGTGCACACAAATAGCTCGGACTCAAATAGTCTCTGGTGTTTGAGCCTCGCACACAGATCGTATGTCGTTCGTCCTCTCTGGGCGCATTGCTATAATTGTCCCTCAGCGTCTAATGGAAACAAGTCGTGTAAAGAGATCTGGCCAGGGATATGGAGTCAGGGTTGAGCTGAATGTGTTTCTGTTTAGAATGGGAAAACAGACTCATTCACAAAACCAAACAAAAGTCAACCCCTGTCACTATGATGCAATTGTTTTATTCTGAAGATTCAGGAAAAGCCCACCTATAATGTACAAAAAGCAGTCCCAAAACATATCTGTACTTAAGCCACACCTAAAAGTATATCAACAATGCTGAGCAGATTACTACAAATTGTAGTCTGTTACTGATTGCAGATTACATGATGATAGCTGTATTTATTAATGTAATCTAGGTTACTCATTTTAAGTAATTTACTTTTTAGATTACTTTTATCAAACTTGTTTTAAATTTACCATAAATGTACCACATTGATATATAAAAAGAAATATAAAATATATTCAGTTTTTTTTATATATATAATGAGTTAATTGAGAGTTGATAAAAGCTAATATTTAATTAAATCATAAAAATGTAAAATAAAAATAATTGAAATATTTTATTTGTTTACCTGCATGCCTATGTACCCAACATCAAAGAATTGTAAACATGCAAATATGTTGTGAAATTATTTGAAATATTATCTTTCACAGAGATATTTCAAGTAAATATTTTAAGGGGTTTGGCTGACAAAAAATGTTTGGGCATTGACATTACACGCCCAAAGTCTTCCATGTTTGAAATATTTTTGTCCAGATTCCAGAATCAACAGTTACTGAAGGTCACTGGATATGATGATGACATAATGTTTCATAGCTATCCCCAGTAACTTGCATAATTATTTGTTTCATACATGGTCTAATTGCTTGAGAGGTGCTATTGTCCTTGAAATTCAGAAGCATGGTTTGCAAATTTATTTAACATATATAGTCAAAGCTAAACCGCATGGCAGTAGGATTTATAAAAAAGGAAAATTTAAAAGAGAAAAAATAAAAATTAGGGAGAATCAATAAATTCTGAATAATTTACTGTCTTTGTGTGAATAATACATCATGCAATCCATAAAAACTGTAATCTGATTATGAGCATTTTAAAATGTAATAAACTGTACTCTAATTACAAGTACTTAATTTTTGGAATCTGATTACGTAATTCAGTTGACATGTAAAAAGTTCATACCCAGCACTGTGAATGAATATGACTGTGCTAACAAAATCAATACAAGTAACATTCATTTAATATGAAACATTAGGTCAACGTATCCACTTGAAGCTCTGAAAGAGTCACACTTAGCCTTGATTTCAGCACGATTGTATTGCCAGAGCTATCCATTGCTTTGTGATCATTATCTGGTTGATGGACCAGAACTTGAACTTCATTATGTCTGCAGAGTGATCTGATACTAGAACAAAAGATCAGTGTAGTTGTAATTTACTTGTGAGACATTCTCGTGCTGGCATGTGTGAAGTATGAGAGGACAGGAAACCGTTACAAATCCACATTGGATCAAATAATTGACATTTAAATGTGATATGGGTCCACACTGGCAAATGTCACTGGTGGTAGTTGCTTTACAATCTGCTTGATACTTTGAAACTGATCAGAAAATGTTTCCTGGATAGTAGAATAGCACTTAAAATAGTAAATTGACAGTAGACCTAAATAGTAGACCTATATTGTCATTATTCTTTCCAATAAATACAAAAGTCAAATAAAAATGAATTAAAAGTAGCCTGTATGATTTTTATATTCCAAGTCCTCTGAAGCCATGTGATGACAGCTTTCAGATCTTGTACACTGAAATCGGCCATGTTTATAATACATGCAAGACCCTCTTCATAAACATGCACGGAATACTCCTCACTATATAAGGAAGAGAAGAAATGGCCCAGAATGCACTTTTTCTCACCTTTACTGTCGACACATCGGATTTGAAAGCTTCAGAAGAGCATGGAGCAACTTCTATTGTATTTCTATACTAAGGAGCCCATAGCTCCTCTTGGTATTCTACAGAAAAATTTCATGTGTACTGTACACATACGCCTTTCTCACAGTAAAGTCTTAGATAGCAATCTAGCTAAAAAATAAATTCTTGTGATGTGTTGGTTTGAAAACTGTGTGGGTTGATTGGTTTGTCTCAGTGGGAGTAAAAGTTGTACATTTTCTAGAAATCAGCTTGTATGATGTTTGACGAGGTTAACTCATATAAATTAATACAAGTCTGGCATGTGACTTCTTTTCCTTCTTCTCCCCCAGTATCTCTGCTGCTTAAAACATTATATCAGAACAAGGCTTATATTTATGTGTGGCTTTGAAAGAAAATGACAGTGCGGTCCAAAAACTGGAAAAGACATTTACATGTTAATGCACAAGACTACACAGAACATCTGTGGTTTGTCTGACATCAACATACTGTACAGTGACTCACATCCTTATCTGAAGTTCAGTTAATACAGGAGTATTAACTAAAATAAACTCTTCCAAAGGTTTTTTTTTAAGCATTGATGCCATTAAAGAACTATTTTGGGTTCCCCAAAGAACCTTTAAATGAAGAGTTCTAAAAAAGAACATTTTACTTAAAGAACTTTTTGATGTTTTGAAGAACATTTTCAACTAAAGAACCTTTTGTGCAATGGAAAGTTCCATAGTTATTTAAAGTATAGTAAGCAGCCATGAAATCAGATCATTCCTTCAAAATTCAATCATATTGTGGTCACAGACTGAGATGTATGTTACTATCAAGTGTAAACAACAAACTGTCCCATCATTATCTGTGACTGCATTGACACCTTCAGATGAGAACAAAACTTAAATGTATTAAGCTGGATGATGCCACCATTGTTAGAGCTGCTATTTTCCTGTTTATCTCTGTGAAGCTTCTTTGATTTAATCTGTATTTTATAAAGTGCTATTGAAATAAAAGTGCCTTGACTTGACTCTGCCTGACCATTTGTGAATGGATGGCAGATGATTCAACCTAGAGCCTATCGCCTCTCATCTTCTTCAAGTCATCTCATCTACACACATTTTCCTGCAGTCATGCACATGATAAACACATCTCTTAACACTCGCATCTGTCCCATCACATTTAAGCATGCTCGCTAAACCGTTAAAAAACAGCACCTAAACCTGCAGCAGCAGATAACTTCATTTCAGTCAACTTTCTTTTCACAGAATCTGCTGGATAGCAACCAATCAGGCTTCAAAAGTGGACTCTGCTCTCTGTTACAAGGTGATATGAACTACCAAACGATCATTCATCCATGTCCTGCTTGAACTGTCTGCTGATTTTGACATTCACCTATCAACCCACAGAACTGGGCATTGCTGGTAGTTTTCTCCAGTTTGAATCCCGTCTCTGGGCAGATCCTTCAAGTTTTCACTGAGTAGGGATGTGCACAACTTCATATTTCAAAATCGACTAGTGGGTGGGTTGCCTGTCAGATAGATGGAGAACAGCTGAATGGAAAAGAATGTCTCGATGCAATTTCAAGACATTTTTAAAAGATGGAATCTTTTTTTCATTTGAAATGCTTTAAAACGAATGGCAAACGCGTTGTGAGTGGCTTTAGTCACGATGCTTTAAAGGAAACAAGGCTTAAACCTTTCTAAGAGGAATTTGCCATTCAATGACTAGATGAAATTCAGATCAAGACCCTGCATGTCTGATTATGCTGCACAGTTTATGGGCTACTGCAACTATAGCTGACCTTCCATCTAGCACTATCAAACCTTTACAAATGATCAAAACAGCAGCAGTATGTCTGTTAGTTTCAGAACAGGATGCATCAGTGTTTTGATTTAGCATGCTTCACACTTTTGACTCTTTTGAGGTGTAATGTTAGGCTATATCTCAGTATGATAAATCTTTTTTTTCACCTGTGAAGAGAAACAGTGTATGACCTGAATCATACTGCAACAGACTGTGGAAACTGTACATTTGCTTGCATTTCCCAAGTACTTCAAAGAATATTCTAAGTTCACTTGGAATACAGCCTAATAAACATGTTTCCTATTGAACATAACCACATGAGCTATAATTAGTCTTCTGAAATTATGACCACAGTGGAATGAGTTCTCTATCATCACTTTTCTTTGAAATAAACAAAACAAAAAGAGTTTGCCCTACATACAGTGTACACTCAGCTGGTCCCACTGCAGAATCCCCTCCCCAACACCCTCTAGTGTCTCTCTAATTTACTCTTTGACTCACATAATGAACAAATTCGATGGAAAATTGCTTTTTGTCCTTCTAATTAAATTGATGGAACACTACTAATGGGAGAGCAGAGGCTGTTGTTGCCCTTCACCACATTCTGAATGATCTTGAGTGTCTTATTCTTATTGAATATATTTGCCTCCCAAGTTGAAGGAAGAATGTGGAAGACTGATGACATTTTCCTAAATGCTTGGATTTTCTAGTCATGCATGAAGCAAAAAGCTGCCCACTGTCCACAAAACACCTGTTAACATGTCTGTAAAATCTTTTGTTCTCAAGCTTATTGATAGTTCATGTTCACAGAAGGACCAAAACATCCTTTAAAAAGGATAATAGGGACAAATGTGAATTCATAGCCAATTGACATGAATATGTTCCTTGGACTACATGTTGTAACAACTACAGAATCTTTCTGTATTAAATTAGGTATATTGGGTTAGTTTTATATTAGTATTATCAGTACCTACCTACATTACAAGTCAAAAGTTTTGGACATTACGCATTCTTTATTAACTATTTCAGCATGTCACATTTTAAAATAATAGTAAAGTCTTTAAAACAATTAAATAGCACAAATGCAGCTATAGTTATCAAGATGTTAACACTATCAAAACAATTTTCTTCTCTTTGCCTGATCGCAGCTCTTTGGGATGCTTGTTAAACCATTTTAAAGGAGTTCCCATCATGCTGGACTTGTCTGTTCGCATCTGATAATACATCAATTAAATTAAATTAAATTAAATTAAATTAAATTAAATTAAATTAAATTAATAAATTGTAATTTTATGTTTATTTTAACTTATTTATGCTAACTAAATCTATAAACTCATTACTATTTTCAAGCATTTAAAGCATAATCTTTTGCAGGTCACACTTTATTTTAATGTCCAGTTCTCACTATTAACTATCTCTTCCGACTTTTACCTCAATAAAATCCTAAGTACTGCTTATTAGTAAGGTAGTCGTTAAGTTTATGTATTGAGTAGGATTAAGGATGTAGAATATGGTCATGCAGAATAAGGCATTATTATGTGCTTTATAAGTAGCTACTAATAAACAGCCAGTATGCTAGCAATATATCTAAACATCTATTACAGTTACTGAGAAAAAATGTGCAATTAACTGCAGTTACTTAAGAAAATGTTAATGATTACAAAGGAGGTTACATCTGCATATTTTCTTTAAAAACTAGGATATGCTGAATAATATTAATTTGTTGCTTTGACTGTTTTTATGTACATGATGCCTCCTGCCATTATTTAGTAAAGTTATGCTATTCTGAGGTTAATCTTGCCTGCATAAAATGTTTGAAAATTAACAGTTAACAGTTGAAAATATTCATTAGAAATTAAAAAAAAGTAATCAAATGTAATCAGTTACATTAATAAAGTAATCGAAATAGTTACACTACTTATTACATTTTAAATAAGGTAACTTGTAATCTGTAACCTATTACGTTTGTAAAGTAACCTTCCCAACACTGGTAATATGCATGCTAATAAGTTCTAATAATCTAGTTAAAGTGCCCCTATTATGGATTTTTGAAAATGACCTTTCATGCAGTGTGTAACACAGCTCTAAGTGAATGAAAACATCCTGCAAAGTTTTAAATCTGAAAGTGCACCGTGTATAAATTTATTGTCTCTCAAAAGAAAGAGTCGACTCTGACTCATTGAAACGATTCCCAAACATTTCATGTTGAGGTCAACATGAATCATTAGCATATCGCCCGCCCACTTGTTGGTGTTTGTCTGATTGAAAATGCAAATTGATTCTTTGTCACTAGGTGCAGCTTTTGGAGCAGTAAAAATAGCTGTTTCCCTGGTAACGCTGTACACAAAGCAGCACTGCGCTCACAAACACTGCTTTATCAGGCATTACATGCGAGATGAAATGAAAATGAGACCAATCACCGCAGATTAGCGTCACGCAAAGGAGGGGTTTGCAAAAATGACTCATTAAACGATCGTTTGGGAGTCGTTAAGTAAGGTATAAATAAATAAATGCATATTATAAGACAATGAAAGTGTTTTTTGACCTTGCATGCATGTCAGCCTGTTGTTGGGGACTCCTAAAACCAAAATATGAACCTTTCATTACCCATAATAGGGGCACTTTAATTGTGAGAATTGGTCACTTTGGTCCCTATACTAGATAAAAATGCTTTTACGATATAAATTCATTCAAGTGCGCACTGCTTAAACTTATTATAGAAAACGTGCTCTGAAAGATGAGGCTGGTGTCAGCCCATCTTCAAGCAGGTAAAAGCTGAGAGAGCATTCCAGAGTCTTGAAAGAGCGCTTTCCATGCTGAAGAACTGTCTGTCTGCGGTAGGCGGTGCAGAGGCTACTGAGCGCTGTTGCTCTTCCATCGTTTCAGCAGAAATCATGGTCTCAGCGCGCGCTGTCATTGCTGTCACAACTCCCGCAGGTACTTCACACTCACCGCGCGTGCAGTTGTGAGAGAGAGGGTCATTCCCGCCGGCGGGAAACTGTCTTAACACCTGCATCGGATGCTGACAGCTGACTGAACATTTTTACCTCAGAAAACAACGCGGGAACACACCTACTCACTTCTCCAATACGACCTGATAAACATTTCATTGAACTTCCTCGCAAAACCAGACTTCTGGTATGGGAACGGATGCTCTTTTTTTTTCTATCCCAGGCTTTTAAGAACATGATTTCATGGATTAACTTCCACTTTTTCTGTCTCAGGCACACTGTTGAGGGATGAACTCGTCTGCTGGAGCAGGGAATTACCGGAGGGGTTCAACCAAAGGTGATAAGGTAAGCTGCTGATTTCTTTCAACATTGATTATACAACAAATTAATAGATATATAAGACCAATTCCTTCTGTATCATTCTCACACTCTATGTGTGCCTTTTATATGAAAATGGTGGACATAATTCTCATTGAGCACTTTTAAGCAGCTTCAGTATCCATGGAAATCACCCACTTTGTATTGAATATGCCCTACCTGGACATAAAAAAATGGTAATGAGAACAAAACAATGCAGCCTATGTGAGATTGAGATACAGGGATTTTCATAACAAGAAGGTCAGGTGTTGTTCTGTTTCCCTCAGGTTTTGTTGTTTTGTTCTGTTTTACTGCGCCTAATTTAACATTGAGTTTCAGGGGACAGGAAAATTGTGTGAACTTGACAGGATTTATGAAGTGAAAGTCAAAACCACCTCAGGTCTGCCAAAACCAAGCAGTCTGTCCCACTCCAAAGCTCCCTATGGAGGATAACTGTTCTTTGATGTTGAGGTTGGAAGCAACATGAAATTATAGAGGTGAATATTACATAACTTATATGGGAGTTTAAGACGTTACATAAATTGAGTGGAAGACTGAATTTTGAAAGTCAAATGGACATTTGGCACCTCCTTATTTAATATATTTATATACAGTGATGGCTGATGATACCTACAGATACCTTTATATTGAAGATGCAGTTGTCAAGATGAAGTACAGTACAACTGTACTGTACTTATAATTGTATGCCTAACCTTGCATAGCAAAGTGCAGTGGTTCTGTGTAATTATCTTCAAGGTGGCATTAATAAACCTCAACTTCAAGTCAACTTTAGTATCTGTTCGCAGTCTATTGTCAAAAAGAATTTAAAAAAGGATGTGAAATACATTGTCAAGATTGAAGTGAAATAGTTATTGAGTGAGGGATTACAGTAATTATAAACTATAATACATGTCTGTGGTAGGGGTGTGTGATATTGACCAAAAAAAAAAAAAAATCTCGATAATTTAATAGGATTTTTTCAGTAACGATAATTAAACAATATTTTGTTGAGTGTGTTTTTGTGCTGCTACCTTGGCTGGTTTAGGCCTGTCATGGATAAATAAATATGATACTAAAACCTCCAGTGGGTGGCGGCATGTCCCTGTCTTAATAAGTGATTCACTGAATCATTCATTCAGACGATTTGTTCAAAATTGCTGATTAATTTAGAAACAAGCAAGTGATCTCTTTATGAATGGATTATTGAATCATTGACTCAAATAATTAGTTCTAAAACAGACTGATTCAGGAACGAAACACTACAGTGTTGCTCTGAGATGCACAAATATTCTGCTCCGACTTTGTTTAGAACTATTTTCATTGGCGAAACAGAAAAAAAACCCAGACAATATTGTGTCGAAAATGTAATGTAAAATGTGTTTGTTGAACTGTTGAATAAAATTAATACCACATGTGCGATTATGCTAATATTTAGGGAAGCAATATTAATGTGATATTACTTAACTATATAAACAGGGGCGGTTTCTTCATTAGGGCGATTGGGCGATGCACCACCAAAGTGTGAAAGGGAGGGATTTTTTTCCTATCCCATTCAACCACAGTGTTATGCTAGCTTTCACTGTTCTACACTGTTTGTTCTGCCTCTGGATCTATAGTCCAATCAGCGTCAAGTCTCGTTGTGGAGTACCGCCCCCTTTTGGGGCGTTTTCATAGACTTCCATACAAAGATTTATTTTTTTTCTTTTTTTTTCCGACCTGCAGGCCCTGCAATGCAATCTCTATGAGTTAGCCTAGCACTAGCGTGCTCTCGTCATCATACGTAACCTTAACTTGTGCAGCGATTGGTGGAAACATAGGCGGAAATGGGGGCCCATCAGAGGGTTGTCCCCCCAAAAATATGATTAAAAAAAAAAAACACGCTGTGTATTGTAAATAATGTTTTATACTTAAAATAATTGTGCAAGTAGTAAAACAACATAAACTCAAACGGGGCAAAAATGTGTTTAAAGTTTAGAAACATTTCGAGTCTCCTCCTCCCTTGCCTCACAGTGCTCTGGTCCAAATGCTTTCCTCTTTTATATCACACACAAGTCCGGTGAGAGAGAACAAAGTCTCAGTTGTGGAACTCCAGTAACTAAGGCTGTCAATTGGCTATTTTATTCACTTAAAAATCGGATGAAGTGTTTCTTTTCTCTTTGCGAGAGCTGCGTGTGTCTGAGAGCGAGCGTCCAGCTTTGTGCGAGAGCAAAGAAAATCCGCGTGCGAGGGTTGAGATTCTCGCATTATATTAAAGTGCTTTCACGCTACAATAATGCGCTCTCGACATTTGTCATTAAAATAATGCCTTAGTCTCTCTGCTACAATAATAGTAGTAGCTTTCCTGTGTATACATATCCTTACATGTACAATTTTAGCTGTATTATTTGTGTCCCCTTCAAAAACTGCTCTTGAGAAATTTTATGTATATTGTCCTCCCCTACTGTTAGATGAAATTTACGCCCCTGGGTGGAAACAAACGTACCTCTTTTAATAAGAAATATGAAGTCAGGACTAGTCTGTATGGGCTGAATAAAGCAAGCCAGTATCTTACCAGTGAAGTTTTGATGGATGACGATTGTAATGGAGGTGAAGAAGATTACAGTAACATACAGAAGTCGTACATTATTAGACACGCACGAGTCCGTTATTATTAATGCGCAAATATACAGACCGTGTATGTGCGCTCTCTAATAGCTTTTTGCACAAGCACATTTCAGCATGGTCGCATGTCTGGCAAGTGATTTATAATGGACACTCGCTGAAGAAGCGTGTTTTTATAGCAGTTTACTGCAGTTAGTGGTGTTTATAAACATAATGGTCATCAACACTAACTCTGACAGAAGAACTGTTCACTGGTCATGTTGAACTACCTTCAGATCACCACATTCTATGAATTCAAAATGTTTTTATTTGCTATTTTAATTTGTGCTTCGCTCTGTTTAATATTTCTGAATGGATCTGTATATCTAGGTTAAGGCGACTGGTATACTGGTCTGTTGGCATCTCCTTGTGGTCTTGTCTGGTATTGCAGCTTGACTTGTATTTATTTATGTATGTATAGAAAATGCTCTAGACAAATGTTTTTTCCTCACATTTTTGCTGTTGCACTCTACATAAATTGTGAATTCTGAAAATTAAAAAAATATATATCTTGAAAAAAGCAGATTCTGAAAAAATTCAGAAAATACAGTTTTGTGGGAATCATCCTCAATTTTGTACTTGGTAAAATAATTATCTTTATTTAAAATGTTTCAAGTCTTAATATTTTTCCTTTTGTTACATTGGGATAAATCATACTGGGCTGTATGCTAAAATTGTTGGATGTGTCGCCCTACCTAGAAAATTTTCCACCAGCCGCCACTGTATATAAATATGAAAAACCCACATAGAGATATTTTTGGGACTTTCAAGATGTGTTTTTGTTTATTTTTTGCAAAGTGAGTGACATAATAAATAATGTCAGTTCGTATATCGTTAAAACAACGATTACAATTTTATCACAGACGAAAAGTACCGCACACCCCTAGTCTGTGGGCACATGTAACACTCACTTCACAACTTTCACTTCTAATAGAATCTAATGCATTTAAGCTTATTTAATATACAGCAGAAAAGGTAACACTAATGACCTGACAAGGACTGTTATGAGTTAGGCTTGTGTCTTTTCTTGGTGACTTGATCCTACAGATGACTTGAACGATGCGAGTAACTTGAACCTGCACTTATATGCAACATAATTCATTCTGATATCTGACTAATATGTCATAGTTGAGACAGGCTCACTGCACTACAACATCCAGGCTTAAAACATCCATATAGGATGTCGTCACTCAAATAAATCTGTAGATTCACTGGACAAGGTTACTTTGGTCTCTTCATCCTTTTCCATTTTTCTTCCTTCCAGTCATTTTTCAGCCTACCTTTGGTTGTCCTGATCCAGTCTAAAAGGTATTCAAAGCAGATGTATTGCTCAGTTTGAAAGAAGCGTTAGGCTGCTTATACCCCCCAGTTATTCCTACCCTAATTATCCTCACCATCAGAGTTTGAGTTATTGTCTTAATATTTCTGTGCAGAGTTTTTCTTATTTTATTGTGCCGCTGTTTTCTGCAAACACCTCTGGGGCTTTGTCTTACAAAGTTTTAAGGTTTTGTGACATCACAGCAGCGAATTGCCAACATCCTGACCCACATAAACTGATATTTAGTTCATTGCTCATGAAGATGCAACTGACTGGAGAAAACATCAGCCAGAAGTCACTGAAGTATTTTTTCCTTCTTGTTTATTAGCAATTCAGTATACTCATTTGAAATGTTTACACCCACTGGATAGGAACAAAAAAGGCAAAGAGGAGGCACTGGGGGTGTTATACTCTACTGTGAGGCAGATGGCTTCAAGTTTTGAATAATCGAAATTGTCAGCAGCACACTGGAATATATTTTCGCTTTTTAATGCGTTTTAATGGGAGTCTAAAAAGAAGCGGAAGTTTGCTAAGAATTACTGAGTGGTTTGCTAGAGATTACCGCTCTGTTTTTAATGGAAAGGGTAATCATGTCTTTTATGTCATGGTCTGGTGCACTGCCATTCTTGCCATGTTAAAGAGTACTGGGGTCCAGATTCAGTGGAAGCAGCAAACTAAACAAAGTGCGCCCTCTGCTGACAGGATGTGTACTTGTTGGTGGCATCAGAGCACCATCCAATAGTGCCTGTTATTGTAATCTGGTTAAACAGGTTTTGTTTACTGTGGTGTCAGGATCAGTATGGGTTGAAGTTATAAGAATTACTGAGCCATTCAGTGGTTTCTGGATGATGTTCCTTCCGTAAAGAGACAACCATTTTTTCCTTTAATACCTAGTGAGGTAGTATTAAACTCTCTCCTCTACTCCACATGTATTTTGTGTCTTTTACTAGATACTACATTGGATATTAGGGATGTAACTTTTCACTCAACTCACGATGCAATACATTTTACGATACATGTAAAATGTATTGCATACATTTTTTTTTTAACAAAATGAGATATATAGGCATATTATATTTTTTTTAAAGTGTCCCTTTCTCACACAAAATGCTGCACATTTCTTTGTGTAATTGAAATGTCAAATAACACAACTCATTTGAAATTTTAAAACAAATCCCAAATCAATTAAATAAATGAATAATAAGAATAAAAGAAATCTCTTCATATAAACTAAAGTTTTGCCTGTGGTTTTTGTCTGTTGACTTTAAAATATATTTATTTTATTTTTTTAAGCAAGAGACATGGAGGAGCTGTAAAGTATACAGCTTCAGCACCCTTGCTGTTTAAAATGTGTATTGCGATTCATTTAGCATCTCAACTGACTCGAATCATCACGTTTTCATCGATTTTCAACCAGGTTACGTTCCTTTTGGATATGATATGAGGAGAGTCATAATATGTCTGAAATATTTGTCTAAGAAAATGTCCTGTGTGTGCTGTGGTTTGCACAACTCTATTTTAACATTTGTCTTGAAAAAATCGGAGGGTTTAATAATGACATTGTTCATGCTTCTGAAATTTCTGTCATCTACTTAGGAAGACAGTAATAGAGTCACAGCTGGTCTCTTTTTGCACCTTTGTTGTATAATGCAATGATAATGCAGTGTAATGTGATTTTTTTTTAAATAAATTGAAAAATAGCAAGTAAAGAAAAGGTCTTAGAGTGACTAGGCAGTTGAATGTGTTATGTAGTGTGTTTTAAGTGTAGTTGACTGGAAAGGCCCTTTACTGAATGTTACAATCAGAGCATGTTCATACATTTCACAGAATGGTTCTAGACAGCTGACAGTTGTTTTGATTCAGGTTTTTTATGTAGTTTAAAAGCATGTGGCAGCAGGTGGTCTATACCTATTTTTGTTGATTTTCCACATGTTGATCTAACTGCATCAAACATAATATGACATGGCAAAATGTCACAAACTCCCTTCTCTCAGTTTCCCCCAGTGCAGAATGAGAAAGTTGGCATGGTGGAATGAGGGGGAAGCATGACGAAGTGGTCCAAATCCGTTTTGCAAAAACACAAATGTCCACACCTGTATATACTGCTATGTTTTCAGCATTATGTCTGTACTTTTTAACTCTGGATGGAGGGCTGACCAAGGACAGTGCACTTGCTAATTACATCTCTACTACACAGACCTCTGCTACATAAGCCTTTACATTGTTGTAGAGTAAAATGCCAGATTTTATGGCAGCTGTCAAAATCCTGGCTTGTCAGAAATTATTTATTATTGAAAAAAATGACCAAGTGTGAAAACGTAAGTGGTAAAACAATGTTATACAAACATTCAGGGTTTTACTAAAATGTTTTGAGGTTTAAGTCCCAGAGGCACTGCCCATGAGTCTCAAATCTTTCCCACAAGAATTGCTTTTTGCAAACAGACATTTCAGGGACATTGGAAAACTTGGCCCAAACTTGCGCATTTGCAGCTTGTGCTTCTGGGAAAGAGCAATACACATGGCACAAAAAGAAAAAAATTACATTTTTATGCCATATCTGTCATATTATTGTTGATTGTTTTTAAATTCAGAAACTTGTCATATGTAGAATTGTTGCTTATTACTACATTGTTTGGTTAATTGTTAGACTAAGTAGTTACAAACTATGCAGCTTGAATTTGAATGAAAATGACACTCTTGTAGGTTTACTTCTGATCAAGGCTGCGTTTCCCAAAAGAATCGTAATCCTAAATTGATCGTAGCTCCATTGGTGACAATTTGTTCTACGATCAATTTAGGCTTATGATGCTTTTGGGAAACGTAGCCCTGGTCTCTGTTTTTGACTATTTATCTAGATTGATGCCTTTTGAGCATACAGTATATTGCATATTTAGGGTTTGTTTGTTTGTTTGTTTGTTTGTTTGTGTGTTTAGTAAGTTTAACATGCCATAATTGAGTTTTTAAAGACGCATTGTGCCTAGTCTTTAATGGTCCCCTCATTTTTTATCCCTTATTTGCGAGCATCTCTCCTCAATGACCCTACTCCTATCAGCAGAAGCCTGTCTGCTGGAGCTCTGAATGGAGGAGCTGTAAAGTATTATTGGATGCATCTAAATCACTGCACTGCTTGGAATATATCACGACTGCATAGAGAGAACCCATCATGCTCTCCTGCAGGAGCGGATATATGTTATAACTCACTCAGAGCTCCGCGGCAGGACGACAGATTTGTGATAGAGAGAGTTTGGATGAGCTTCCTTTGCTGAAAAAATTGCTTCCTACTCCCTCTTCTGAAAGGAAAAATACTTTGCACGTAGACAGGAAATCTCATCGTGAATTTTGAATATACAAAATGCACCTGAGATTAGGAACACTTCAAAGGATTTAACACCTTTGAAAAATTTGTATTGTGCAAACATATTTCAGACAGAACAGCACAACAGTTACTCTGTTTAAAATGTTTTTATCTGGCTCTGTATGCATTTGTTTGATGGATGTTACAGTTCTTTTGGTTGGCTTTTAAAACTGTTGGGTTTCTGTGAAAGTTTTTCAAACTTTAGTTAGCTGCTGCACACTGGAGTTCAGGAAGATGCTTCATCTGTCTCTTTTAAAAAGAAAAAGTTTGGGGTGTGGTATGCAATTTGGTATGAATGCAATCAGGCGTAAATCACAGACATAAACCACTACTGGCGACATATACTTTCCATCTTTAATACCAGTACTGTTTTTTCATGATTGATTTTGAACATCTATACCTCATTAACTTGCTAACTACAAACTACTTCATTATAAAGAGAAAAATGAAAGCAAATAAATTAATAAAATAAACAGTGATGCCAGTAAAAATCTTAAATCCAGCAGTAATTTTGATGTCCAACCCAACAAAAAAAGGTTCATAGCCAGATTGAGATATTGACTATTGGCTCGGTGTATCCGTGTTATGGAGCACATTACATATTTACATCCAGACATTCGAAATAAAACATGGAAAATAGAATGTGTATTTTTTTATTTATATATTGTGCTGCATACCACCTGAGGGCACAATGCGTGCCACTGGTATAATGCATTTCTTATAGCTGCTTGTCTCCAAATAAATTGTTTTTGACGAGCAGCTAGTAGTATTTGCATATTTTGCCATGCATCAGCAGCAGACAAATGCAAGCGCCATTCTGTGTTTTCTGTAACTATTTATTTATTTGATTCGCTGAATAATTGGATAAACAAGTCCAATTGTATTGTCTGTATTTTACTGAACATGTTATTCCAAATCCTGCCCAATGTTTTCCTCCAAGCAATATGCAAATTGAAGGCTATTAAAACTTTTCAGCCTCTTTCGGCCACATATTTTGTTTATTAAAATGTGGTTTTCACTACTATTAAGTGACATTACTGTTAGAAATTATCAATGCACAGTGCACAAACCCCACTAACTGGTAATTGGTTGTTTCTGTTATTGGTTATTATCTTTTTTTCTGTCAATTAGCTGTCATAGCCCTATTGTAAAGTTTTAAATCCAAGCGACAATAGTGACAGTAAAGCTAGAGTTGTCTGGCTAGTAAACATCTGCAGTTAGTACTAGCAGGGGAAGTAGGGTGAAACCAAATGTTTAAACAGCTTCAACGGGGTGATGAATAACTTGTGATTAATTTTATTCAAGTTTTAGCTTTTTATATTTCCTCCTAGCGCATAATGTACAGTGTTACAGAGTGAAACATAATGAGATCTCCTCTCATTATGCTACAGTTGTCAGCTGATAAAGAGCTTGACTTGATTTTGACAGATCAGTCCATTTAATACCTTCAACTTTTTAACAGTGTTACAAAAGGGAAACCTAATGGAATCAGGGTTTTCCGTGAAATCTATCACAGAGGCTGCCTAAATGGATGATAACCTCAGAAACCTTTCTTCAATCAAAGCCCAAAGTGTCATGTCTACTGCTCTCTCCTCTCCGCTCAGTGGACTCTATTAACCGGGCTGAAGTCTCTCCTGTGCAGGATTCTGTTATTTTTATGTGCCATCTGTCTCCCTGAGCTGATGCGGCTCATTTATGATGCCAGTATTCATCCAGGCCCTGTCACTGCTCTCCACAATTTACACCAGAAGGAAAGGTTAGCTGCCATCATTTACTTTTATTCACCAATACTCTAGATACTGCTGAGTCTTTTAGATTTTTATTTCTCTGTTCAGGTGCAGATGTATAGTCCTCTGGACTAGTTCTGATGGAGTGTTGTTTCTCTATCAGTTTATGTGCTATTTTTTACAGCCGTTTTGAACTTTTAGCCTATATTTAATTAAACTATGCACAAAATTCATTAGTGCTGTGTATTAGTGCAATGCTCTAAGATGTTACACATTAGACATATTGGTTGTTTGATGTTGCTTTTGACCATAAATAGTTCCCTCTTTAGATGCAGTATAAAACTTTGATTGCACTTTATTTTACAGTATGTGCACTTACAGTGTACTTACTTACCTAAGAAAATACTGGGTAATATAAATGGTTCAGAGTTCGTTACATGCTCTGTTGAAACCCTGAATTTGAGTCTGGTTTGAGTCATTTCTTGATCCCATCCCTGTCTTTTCCCCAATATTCTTTTGCTTCTTCACTTTCTTGTCTGATTAAAGGTAAGGAGCCAGAAAAAAGTAATTATAACTTCAACTTTTTGGATGTAATGACATCAATTTTGGTCCAGAACCTATCCAAACTTGGCCTCGTTTGTTAGTGCTTGAATTGTACCCATTTATGCTATTAAAAGAAATGTTGAAACTGTTTCCTTTCTTTAGATATACAAGCTTACACTCTTAAAAATAAAAAAGTTCCAAAAAGGGATTTTCAGACATCTCCGCAGAAGAACATTTCAGAGCACAGTTCTTAAAAGAACCATATTTTAAGAACATTTTAATAATCTAAAGAACCTTACTCCACTATAAAGACCCTTGATGAGAAGTTCCAGGCATCTAAAAGTTTCTTCATTGAACCACAGATTCCAAAAAAGAACCTTTATTTTTAAGAGTGTACTTTTCGGTGCCATCACTCTGTTTAACTTGCATTCTAATGCTCCTCCAGTTTCTAGCACTTCAGTAATTTTACCCAACACTTGATGCTATTAAAATTCAGTGGCATATTGATTGAAAAGCCCAATTTTAATAATGCAGAAATGTTTATGCCCCCAAAACATTGTTAAAATATTCTTAATCTAAACAATAAGCCTCATCCTTAAGTGAAGGATTACCTCTGAGCTTACAGAGAAACAAAAGTGTCTGTGTTCTGCTTAGCTGCGTTTGTTAAATGGATGATTCAGTTGTGCCTCTGTTTGATTGTGCTAGTGGCACTTGGTATGCCTGCCTTTGAGGTGGCAAAGCCTTCTATAAGCCTAATATGACGTGTTTTAGAAAGAATGATGGTTTGAATGAGTTGTTTGTGCATACAACATCAAGGCCAGATTTCTAAAAATATGCATTTTTGTATCCAAGTGCCACTCTACAAGGTACAGCCACTTCCACATATTGTATGTGGCTGCACGCTTCTGATGTTTCTCCGGCACAGATTAAAAATTACAAAAATAACAAAGAGGCAGTTTAAAAATGTCCAAAAAGCTAAAGACTTTTTGAATCAAAGCTGAATGAATTGAGATCTTTTCAGCCGATCAGTTTGTTTCCATCATTTTGCAGCATGAAACTGAAGGTATGAGAGATCTTCTGAAATACAGAGCTAGTTACTGCTAAGTAATTCACGAAATAAGGAATCAGAAAATGTAATGACTGTTTCCAAACATTTCAAACAAAGCATATGGACAAACTAGTTATAAAGTCTAGAGTTATCTCACAAAAATAAGGCAATAGGCATTGGACAGTTTTCATGTCTTCAGTTTAACACATGATCAAATATCATAACATAATAGAAAATCATTTTGATACATTTTGCATAAATATTAGCTAGATAATGTCATTGAAATGCACATAATAAGGTAACTACCAATTTAAACAAATGTAAAATAATCTATGAAAATATGGTAACGCTTTGGTTTAAGGACCAATTCTCACTATTAACTAGTTAACACTATTAACATATTGGCTGTTTATTAGTACCTATAAAGCACATTTTAATGACTTTTTCTGCATGACCATATTTTAGATGCCTTAACCGTGCTCAATGCCTAAACAACTACCTTACAAACTATTTAGGCAAAAGTCATAGTTATTAGTTAGCTAATAGTGAGAATTGGTCCCCAAACCAAAGTGCGATGGAAAATATAAATAGACTAATAATATTTTTTTTTATTGCCATTTAATTTTTCTTTTCTGCTTTCTTCAGTTTTTTTTTTATTTTTTTATTATTTTATTTTTTTGAGAAAATACCCAACCTTGAGGGATATAGTCATCTATAGCCATCCACCATAGTCTAACATTGTGCTTTATGAGGTTGTCTGCATCTATTCCAGTCAGGAGCTTTCATATTTTGGTCAGATGAGAAACTCTAATTCTCAAATTACATTTTGAAACCCTTACCTGAACCGATATGGAGGATACAAGAGTTGTACTACCCTCACCCAAGAGAGAAAAGGCAATATTTTCAGGATGTCTCCTTTACAGGGAGGTGGTCAAGCAGAACTCAATCAAGACAGACTCAGGTAGCCTTCGTAAGCCTGTGGGGAAATATCCTGGTAGACAGTGGCTTGTTGCCTCTGTGAATTTGTATGGAGCATCTTCAGTCATTCATGGTCAGTGTCCCTCCATGTCCATGGCCAGACCTTCAAACATTTAGTAACACAAGAATGTGTTTGGATGCTAAGAATGATCCATTAACTTCATATGGCTTGTGTCTTTTATGACTTGCAAAAGTGTAGGTATCACATGCTTTTTCAGAATATAGTTACATACTAACTTGTACTCTTCAGATGTGTCTAATGATTGTGTTATTACAAGATTGAATAAATCACTTATGTTTATATTTCTGCATCTTCAGCTGGGTGCCAAACAACACTGGCTGCAGCGTGGCATTTAATAACTCCCAAAATTTGTGTCCATACTTGGCTCTGCCTGGGAATTTACAATCACCGAATAAATAAGAATCGCATTTAGCTCTTTAATCTTAAATGCAGACCAAACTATTGATCCATCATTCAGCTTTTCTGCAGCTTTAAATCTAATGAGGTCATCTGTCATTATGGAGTCATTAACAGAGAGGTCAAATCGATATCACCTTACCTAAACGCATATGATGTTGTGCATGTGGTGGACTCTAGTAGCCTGCAGATGCCGATTACTTTCACTCCAAAGCTCTATACCACATCTTTAAACCGACCCTAATGGAGGATGCTGTGCAATTCTACCTCATTTCATATATCACTCCTTATGAGACAGCCAAGTGGGCCCAAGCCTGTTAACCGTGCCCAGGGAGCAAAATGAAAACGAACAACCACCACCATGACATCGAAACCCTTCCATTTAATTTTGCTCATAGACCAACTCCCTAGAGACAGGACATACATTATATCAATCTTTGTAACATAAAGAATAATGTTATTCTTTGAGTTTGTGATTTTGTTGAAAATGTTATGTGCACCAGGCAAACGTGAAGGAGACAGTCTCAAAAAATGTTAGACATATAAAGAGCAGGCAAAATTGTGATCGATAAATCAACTGATATTTGACCATACTGAGGGTGTTTATACGACAATGATGTACTAAAAACTGAACTTTTTCCTGTGCGTTTTTTCAGAGATAGATGACAACATAAACACTCCTCATTCAAATTAATCCATGAAAATGGCTAGAAATGCTGTATTGTGCATGCCAGGCCAGTAGTTGTCAATGTCATTTTGTGAAGAATCACTACGCATCTGTGCACATACCTATAGACTGAACATGGAATACTCATGTGCATGATATCATCGTTTTCACAAATTCACGATTGTATAGTTTACACAGAAACGATAACGGTACCTTTTTCAAAACCTTGCACTTTGAAACCAATTTTCAAAGTACAAGACCCCCAAAACGCTTTCGCTGTGTAAATGAATGGCCAAAATGCATAAAAAGTTTTCCATTTTTAGTTGAAAATGCTAGTGGTAAATGTCCCCTGAGATTGAGACTGGCCAATAACGTTGCCCGTTTAGCCAGTTAACAGAAGTGGAAGTTTCCCCTTGTTTAATTTCCAAAATCTAGCCCTTGTCAATTGGTAATGCAAACATATTATAGTTAATGCTGATTAAATAATATGTTCAGTAAGTGTTTAGCAATTTTATGAAAAGTCTAATTGTATCTGACCATCTGTATAAAGAGTTCACAAAATCAATTTCACAAACTGACTTTTTTGGTTAATGACCTATAGGCTTCTCGTCTTCATTTTACGTCATAACTATAATTTGTTTTAAATTGTCAAAACCCTAAAACTTATAAAAATCTTGAAAAATGTCAGATTTTCAATGTCTCAGTCTTTTGGATGCTACCCTTTGTTCACGAGTTTTTTAACAGCATTTGTCTTACACTCAGATATCCAAACACACATATACTTCCCCTTTTCATTTTCCTCTTCATTATAGACCTTATGTTTGTATTTCCACAGCATGAAGGTAAGTTCGTACAAATTTATCAATGAACCGCTCGTTTTAAAATCTCCCCAGTCTACTGACATTTGTTATGACATCCGCTTCAAACATTACTATACACATGATAACTTTCTTTAACTCTACAATATGTAAATCCACTTCACCAGCTAATTACTCAACAGTGATGCAATATAGCAACCACAAAAATGGAAGTTCAAAGACAGAATTTTAAAGATGTCTGCACACTTGTTTCTCTGACGCATAAGGTCTATAGGCTCTTGACATTTTGGATGTTTATATTCCATTACAGCACATCTCGTGTCTCTTTGCTCTCAGTCAATTAATAGCCTGCTCGCCAACTATACTGTCTGCTTTTATTAAAACTCTGTCTTTTAATGAATTCCACTCTAGTGCCACTTCTCTTCCTCTCTCTACCCCTCTCCTGTGTCCAGAACAAATCTTCCAGAGTCACTGGCAGAGCCAAGTCACTGGGGTTTGTGTAATAAATTATTTATCGGGTGTCAGAAACCTGGATTGGGCGTGTGTGCGAGGCAAAGATGCTCCATAAATGAAATTGCATAGACAACAAGGATGCCAGCACCCTTACTTTACCTCATGACGTGCAGCATAAATATCATCTATACTGCATCATTTGCTAACCATGCACTAGACTGAATTGATCTATTTCAGAGCACCACGTAAACAAAGTGAAATGTGCAAATACTCTTCCTTGTGGATATGGTATTTTAGCTTTTCAGCAATATTCATATATCTCAGTATCTATGGATTTGCAGTAAAATGGCTTCAATTGCTAAATTTTTTTTTTTCTTTTAAGCAGAATATACAGAAACACTATTTTTTTGTTTTCCACAATTTCTCACTAAATGAATGCACTAAAGGGAAGAATATATAATATTTTTCTAATTAATTAATTTATATATATATATATATATATATATATATATATATATATATATATATATATATATATATATATATATACACCAATATAAAACCACATTGTATTAAAACATATATGTGACCCTGGACCACAAAACCAGTCATTAGTAGCATGAGTATATTTGTAGCAATAGCCAAAAATACATTGTATGAGTCAAAATTATCCATTTTTTATGCCAAAAATAATTTAGTAAAGATCATGTTAAGTAAAGATCATGTTCCATGAAGATATTTTGTAAATCCGTAATATATCAAATCTTAATTTTTTGGACAACTTTAAAGGCAATTTTCTCAATATTTAGATTTTTTTTTTTTTGCACCCTCAGATTCCAGATTTTCAAATTGTTGTATCTCGGCCAAATATTGTCCTATCCTAACAAATTATACATCAATGGAAATTTTATTTATTCAGCTTTCTTAATACAGAAAAAACATGATTATGTTGCAAGTGATGATGCAAAGAAATCATTGAATACATTTATTGAAATTGACACTTTGAACTCATTCATGAAAATTAATTGAACTTTCCCACACTGTTGTTGCTACTGAAACCCAGCCCTATTCAGTTTACATATTCATACTTTCTCCTTTGGTCTCTAAACTATTTGGCAATGGCTGCTGTCACCGGCTGCTGTTTTTATGTGTGTTTTGTGAAATCTGCCCAGAATATTTAAGTGGTTTACCCTCACGCTTCAGTGGGGCAACACAAGGGAGAGGGAGGGCGAGAAGGAGAGAGAGACAGCAAAAGGAGGAGAGGTGAGGGAAGCCGGAAAGGACAGAGAAATTGACTGAGAGGAGAAAAATACAGCTTAGAGCAGCGAGTGCCGTGGAATTGCATACTTCGTTGGTGGTTGTGCATGTGCGGCCAAGACCGAACATATAAGAGGCAGAAGAAAGACAGAGTGAACAACAGGCAGGTAAAACACGCTGTACCACAAGTGGACTTCCGTACTTTGCTGCACCGTCAACTCAGATCCGCGTGTTGGTCGCATAGATCCACAATGTCAGTCCTTATTGCAACCCATTTGAAGATTGACACCAGCACTTCATCTGGAAAGGTAAGGCCTTGTATTTGCAGCATTTATTTCAGCCACACCAAAAACCATTATGCATGCAAAACTGCTTGATATTTCTGATATTACAAGTTGTAAAGAGAATATGCTGAAGCACAAAATGTTTTGGTAAGACCCAGCAAGAACATTCTCCATGCTGTAAGATATGACAAAACTTTAGAAGTGTACAGCTGAAAGAACCACAGAAGTAGAGGTTTGATATGTCTTGATCGTTGCACAGTCTATGTCAAGAGAGCTCATAAACATTTTATTGGATATGGATGCTCAAGCATCTTCAAGAACACTTCTGTTAGTTGTAGAAAGTTCAAGTCTTCGATAGCTAGATGTTTTTTGTGCACTGTCCCAATGCATTTGATTACTTACAAATGCACACATCTTTTTTGCTTAAATAGAGGTGGATCCTTTCGCTTTCACTCAAAATGATATATAAACATACTTTTTAGTCTCCTGTGCCAATACATAATACCATGCACATTCATGCACAACCATATAGAGGATAAAAAACTTCCTGTTGGACCCAAGACTGAAATGCATTCTGCCATGCATTGAGGCTCAATGCTTATCACACCCTGCAGCACAGCCGACACTGACACACCGCACAGCAGCTATAGTGTTCACTGATTGCCACAGAAAAATCTTTTTAGGGTTCACCTTAAGAAAATGACCCTCCGAAACCACCTCTAGTTTAAAACGTGAAGAGTTTCTAATACACGTGTCTAATCCTTGCACTCTCTATAGATGTCTAATTTACTCACTCATCATTTACGCCCACAGTCTGCTCCATATCATCCTTGGATAAGTTTCAATTTCCCTGGCACCTTATCTTGGACATTTTAAAATTGGATTTGAAGGCTCTATGATGTGCTGTCTCTCGCAAAAACTTGGTTCGGTAAACAGAAAAATCTTCAATGAGAACACATCCTCATTTTCATGCTCAGTTTCATGCAACTTACTGCAGAAGAGAGAGATTAAAGATGAAAGTGAAAGGCAATAGGCATATATGGAGGTTTTGAAAGTCGTACCATAGTTGTCGATGCTCTGTAAGAATAATGATGACCCATTCGTACCACAATTTTAATCAAAGCTTCGTAAGTAGTTATGAATAAATTCCCTGCTCTTGCAATCAGTTGACTCTGCAAAAGTGAACAATTTTCATATACCTCAGGTGGTGAGAATAGGCTACAAAATTAAAGTTAATGTTGGCCTTGCATGCCTGAAAGTTTTAATCGTTTGAGAATTTTTTTAAAGGTCACTTTTTTAATGATGGGTGCTTGAAGTAAAATAAAAAAGAATTAGGCTAAATGAAAGAAGGCAATGCCACACCACCAAATGGAAGTTCTGTCATCATTTACTCACCCTCATGTCAGTTCTAAACGGTATGACTTTCTTTCTTCTGCACAATACAAAAGAAAATATCTTGAAGAATTTTGTAAACAGACTGTTTAGTGACCTTTGACTTCCAATGTATAGACAAAAAACACATTTTGCGACATTTTGAGTGTACTATCCCTTTAAATCTAATATACAGTGTACAAATGACAGTGTGTAGAGCATAGAGAATATAAATGTGAAGCATGACGCTATATGCCAAGGTTATTTACTGTAATTAGATTTTCAAGAAGGACATACTGACAAAATGCATACCTTCAATACACTGTAAAGCCACACTTCATTTACTTTCACTTGTATGCATCTTAACATTATGAGAGCAGAGATGCAAGCGATCCTCTGCTGCATATGAAAATAATGTGAACTCTGACAGACAGTTCACCAATGGAGACAAAACAAATTCCACAAAATTGTGAATTCAAAGAACACAAATAGTTCATTCTACACAAAAATGGGGCATAGGTTCCAGTACTGTTGGGTCCAAGGTCATTTTGCATGTTGAAAGATATGACTGCAGCTTGAATAAATGAGCATGAATGTGTATGTATATGATATACAGTATAAGCAGTGGCAGAAATGTGGCAGCCTATTCTGTTCATACCGTGTTAATATTGCAAATGAAATTCAAGCTTAGATTGCAGCACAGGACGGCTTTACATTACAAGTACACATTAAAAAGTCTAAGAAGATACAGTAATGAGGAAATACATACTCTTACTATTATATAAAACTGAAGCTGATACTGTGATAGATGTAGATCATCAAGCATATACGCCAATGTATAGCATTAGGACAAAGAAGCAATGTTAGCAGTAAAGCTTATTGGTGACTTTTGTTAAAGACATACAAAGAAACACAGAATGTCAGTGTATGATGAGAAAGAATGGAGAATTTCCATCTATCCATCCATTTTCCAAACTACTTGTGCTATGTGAATCTGGAGCCTGGAGTTTCGAGCTGTAGGCAGGGAAACACCCTGAATTGATCCGTCACAAGATTAAGACACAGACATACACATTCACACCTACAGACAATTTAGTGTCTTTAATTCATCTATGCTGCATGCCTTTGGATTATGGATGAAACCAGACCACCCAGAGGAAACTATGTTGTCAAAACTATTGATTTTTTCAATACTTAGCGATACTGAAATATCTGAAACGGTTTCAATATTCTTTTTTTCACATTATCGATACACCAATACCTCCTGTGCTTTCTTATTTTCTCTTCTCTCCGACAGAAAGTTCACACACACTGCAGTGTGATGAGAAGCATTTACAAACCTGTTGTCCAACAAAATTCTACTGTAACACGTCATCTTTATTATTGTGAAAACACCTAAGATGGATTGAAGAACACAGATAAACCATATATTTGTGTTTATTGTCTTCACGTTTGATCAGTTAAAAGGTTTCTATCTCATTTTTATGGTATGGTATTGTATGGTAATGGTATTGAATATCAAAAATTTTCAAGGTATCGCTTTGAAGTTAGAAATTTCTAACATGTCCTCCAACCGATACGCCCGTATAGGTCGTTTGTCAAAATCCCTGAAATATGACCCATCGGAGCATATACTACATTTGCACCAGAAGTGGATAGAGTACCCATAAACTGTACTCAAGTAAAAGTAAAAGTACTTATAGAAATATTTACTCAAGTAAAAGTAAAAGTAATAGTCTGAATAGTTACTTGAGTAAGAGTAAAAAAGTATCGGATAAAAAAAGTACTCAAGTAGTTAGTTACTAGTTACTTTGGATCATATACTGAATATCTATAGTCTATTTTTATTTAGATATATAGATAAAATTTATGTAATGTGTGTATACACACACACACACACACACACACACACACACACACTGCCGTTCAAAAGATTTTTAATGTTTTTTTTTTTTATGTAATTTATTTCAGTGATGCAAATCAGAATTTTCATCAGCCTTTACGCCAGTCTTAAGTGTCACATAATCCTTCAGAAATCATTCCGATATGTTGATTTATTATCAATGCTGTTCTTTTTAGCTTTCTATTCATAAAAGAATCCTGAACAAAATGTCACAGGTTCCAAAGAATATTAAGCAGCAAAACTGTTTCCAACACTGGTAATAAATCAATATATTAGAATGATTTCTGAAGGATCATATGACTCTGAAAACTGAAATCTGAGTAACAGCTGATGAAAATTTTGATTTTCATCACTGAATTAAATTATATTTTAAAGTATATTAATTATGTATTAAACCTATATATGTATAACCTCTGACATGGAGAGGAGTGAAAACTCCTCACATGACCACTACTGAACATCTGAACATAACGAAACAAATGCACATTGACGGATCTTCTTCCGTCTGTTCTGCAAAATGTAAATAAATGTATATTTCTGCAAGCATAAATATTGTGAAAATATCAATATTAATTGTGTCTAGGCCAAGCCATTCCTCGGAACAGGTCACGACTAGCGCACCGCTGGGCAGAGCTAAACGGGTTTGGCGGGTGTTCATTTCATACTTTGTGACAGCTTATTTAATGTATAAATTATACATTGTATTTAATGTATAAGGTACATGTACAACAAACTGGTAATGTCATAGTAGTATTGTGTACTGTAATCGAATGTAGCCTATCTATACCTGTGGAACCGTAGACAGCACACGCGGTGTTCATCTAATAAAGATCTTCATAGCTAGCAAACAATAGCCTTTGCAGATTTGTTTTCAGTTGACTGTAGATCCAAAGCCACGTCTTCAATGCTCTTGATGTTCTTAAACTTTCTGTTATGACTCTGAGCGAGAACCGCTTCAGATGACTCAGCGCGTGCGGCAGAACTGAACGAATCATTCAAACTGATTCACGAACCAATTCACTGGTTTGATCAAGCCTTTGAACAGAATTGACTCAAAAGAATGAATCATTCGCGAATGGGCATCGCTCATTGCCCAGAGAAAAGTAGGCGGCACGTTTAGAATAAAATTAAGTATTTTTAACTTGTATTGCATTAAGATAAAGTAACGAGAAAAGTGTCGCCCGCAGTAATGAAGTAAAAGTACCGTTTTTTTCACTAAAAATGTATTTGAGGAAGAGTAAAAGTACCCATCTATAAATATACTCTAAAAGTATTAGTTACCCAAAAAATTTACTCAAGTAAATGTAACAAAGTAAATGTAACTCGTTACTACCCACCTCTGATTTGCGCCCCTATCGGCAATGGGACACTTTCATATTAATGCTTTGTAGAATTTTATCTGCGTCATAATTCGGATTTCGTGTAGCTCAGTTGGTAGAGCATTGCATTATACAACGATATGCAATCATGTGATCATGATTACGCAGAGAACGGACATGCTCATAAAATGTATATGCACTATAAATCACGATTTTGTACGATTTCTGTGAAGGTAGGTTTAGGGGCAGTTAGGTGTGGTCATTTGTACAAATTCGTACGAATTAGCCACCTAGTAAAATATGTACGATTATTTTTACGCTTAACTTTAAAACATAAATATAGGTTGTAATAAGGTAGAGGAGGACAGTGTGCATAGGACAATTTCCGTATTGAGACAACACCAGAGGAGATCCTCGTCAACACAAGTAGAACATGTAAATTCAATACTGAAAGGTCTCAGTCGCAAGAAGGACTCCAACCGGGACCTTCTTGCTGTGAGACAATATTGTTACCCACTGAGCCACCGTGAGAAGGTGAAGAGCGTGAATTGATATAAATGAGTACATCCTTAAATATATGCATTATCAAAGACACTGACAAACAGTGAGATGAATCCCACCTTATCTAAAACACTCCTTCGGCTACCTTTGTTATTTCTTTACATTTAAAATGACTTTTCTGCTTATTCAGCACTTGTCCATTACAGTCAATGAGGCAGCAAATTGAGATATAGCCCTAAACCTTGAAGTGATGTTTCTCTGTCATCCTATGAGCCAGGCTGGTATTGCTCAGACTATTTGTGGAGTGTCCTGACAGATTACTCTATTGATCTTCAGTGGCTGAGGTCTGCTGAACTCTTCACAAAGAGAGATGCTCTTTTAAACACAGTTGACAGCTCAAAGATAAATTCACAAACAACAAACTCATCAAATATCAAGCAGTTTTACACCTGAGCAAACCTTTACGGTTGTCTGTCCTAAACACTTAGAGAAACTGTCAGTGGGCCATTATTATTGGGCATTCAAATGTTTTCCAAGACTTCTAAAAAATTCATTTTATTTTCTTTTTCATTGACATTGAACGTGCCGTTTATAAAGCAACACAAAATTCTGAGAAAACATCGAATAATTCTGATGTTGAGTTAACATAGCTCTGTTTTTGACACACTGATCAAATATAAGCTTCGTGCAATAAAAATTCTCTGAGATTGTATGTACTTAAGAATTCTTTACCCGCCATTGACAACATTTTTCGCCTTTCTGTGTTTTGCCAGATATAAGGTAGGAGGCGCTATTGCACATCTTCTAAAAGAGTACTGAATGTCTGGCTCAAAAACTGAAGAAGAAGCAGAAACAAGCGATTGCATATATAAAATAATGTGATCAAACAGTAAACAGCATATAAATCAACACTGCCTAACGTTACCAAATGAAATGTCGACTCAGGAAGTGGTTTAGGACTATCCAAGCTTTAGGGGTGTCAATGGACTCGATCTACTCGATCTACTCCAGCTATATATTGAAGTTCCTGTATATCCTGGAAATGAAAAAGTATTGATAAAGAATGCATGAAGTTAGAATAAAACAGATTTTTTGTTTGTGTTTAACTCCCTGGGGTCGACGGTCACGCAGAGGTGTTGTTCTTTCTTTTGAAATTTTGCATGTTGACATATTCATACAACAAATATTCTGAAATATGAAAGATTTGTGAAAATGGTTAAACGTTGGCGGTGGCTGGTAACTTTTTTTTAAAACGCTGGCGGGGAGAGAGTTAATTGTGTTCAGCAGTGTCACATCAGTGTAACTGAGCCCAATAATTGAATGTTGACGCGCAATTGATTGATAAGGAGTTTATTCCACAAATTAACTTGGATCTTATTAGGGTCGCCATCACTGTGGTTAATTGCATTTTGATATACAAGCTAAAGCAGAAATGTATCACTATCTGACAAACTTGGATATTCTCATGCAGTTTTGTATTTCAATTTTTATTGTTAAGAGAATGTGCAAATGATAAATAGACCTGTCTTATTATTCCCTGCCAAGAGTGATATTAAGATTGATGCTCAAATTGATTCAAATCTCTCTTCAGGTCAACAGATAAATGTAAATAAATTATTAGTGATGTAAATATGTGGATAGATTTACTTCATGGCTTTGTGAGCATCAGGAAGCTTCGCTCCTGGCTTTTTCATAAGTCAAGTTTTGGGATTTTGCTTCTTTTGCAATGCGGCCATATTGATCCCATACAGAGCACCTGTGCAGCATACAGACATATATTTCAAAGTGCTTTTGAAGGATTTATGATGTTGTGTTGTGGATGCTGCAGAAGGCTGAGTGACAGCATCTCTCATCGCAATCAATGTTACTCCCCATTCATGGTTATTTTGCTAAAATGAGAGTGCATTTCATTTTTGTTGACTATTTTTCACTGCTGTTTGGAGCTTTATTGAGTCCAGTATTATAGCTGTGTGGTGCAAACTAAACCTGTGATTTCTCAAAGATGAAAGTGATGAAAAAAGACTGAGACTGAAAGAATTTCCACCATGTCAAGTATTGTGGCGCATTATATTATTACATTAATAACTTGGTTTTAGCACCTTTTTGGCTAAGATATGATGGAAATGTAACATTCATGTACATTCAACTCAACAAAGATCAAAAAAGAGTCTAACACTTCACAGGAGAGACCGCTGGACTTTGCATACAGCCCTATTTACTTCAAAATGTCTTCTGGGTAAATAGTTTGGATAATGCAGACACTACTTTGTCAAACAACATCCCTTGAGGTCAGGTTTAAGAGTTTATCATCTATAAGCTACGATTAAGGTATAACCATGATAGCTGCTTCTCTATTTTTGCCCATTAAATCAATTAAACCTGAACACCTTGTAGCACTAAGTGCATGAATAATGCAGGCCATAAGTTATTCAGCCTCCAGCACCTCTGTTTTGAGTAAGCACACTTCAGCTGACTGCCTGCGCTGCAGGAAAATGGAAATTACACCCAGTAAAAGGGAAATTTATTGATTCTTACACACTATTTAATTTCCTTTGCTTTCTAGAGATATTTGGGATACAGTCTGGAACACATTAACAAGAACTAGAGAATGTATTTAAGCTTGTTTTGATCAGGTAAATGGGCTCAAGGTTTTTATACTGTATATAGTTGTGTGTTAAAAGTGTTCTAAACAAAAAACATTAGTTTGTGTTTATTGTGTGATTTATGGATTATATCACTTAAGTAGCGCCATGCAGGTATTCAGAAAATACAAGCATAGAATTACCTACAATCAGTCAAAAGCAGGAAAAAAACATGAAAAGCCTTTGGACTTTAAGTGTAGAAAAAAAACCCTTATAGTCAATCTTAGAAAATAAACGCAATAGATATTAGCTTTTCCTGGCAGTGCTATTTTTACAGTATATTCATGTGTTCGAATGGCAGTGCTTTTTTACAATTGTAGCATGAATGTCATCTGTTTTATAATGGGCACCAAGGCTTCCTTAAGAGCCTTGGTGCAGATTATATACAATGTTCTTTCTACTGCAAAAAAGGAGCTTTTTTATACATAATCAGTGATGTGCTAGGCATTATAGGCTGTAAATGTACCATGTCCTGCAGCATAATAAATTTATTTTACATATTCTTGTTTCTGTTGCCCCTCTGAGGTCCTCATTCAGATGTAGTTTTGTTGGTCCTGATAAAATAATAATAGGGGTCATTCTTGTTATGCAGTACAAGACCCCATGTATACATTAATATATTGAATAATATATTGCGCTCACTCTAAGCTTAAGTGGGATGAATTTTAAATAATCTCACTACATTGTTCTGAGCAGGTTTCCATGTCCCTGCTCTCTCAAACTAAACATGATTTCTTGGAAATATTGTTTTCATCTGTGTCCTCAATACCAGTTTACATAGTTTTATTCTTTTATAATAACTTACAAAAGCCTTAATGACATTATCAAATTTTAGCAAAGGATTTAATTAATTCTCTTATGTTCTGTGGGATTTGTTAGTTTGAATCTTTAAAACAATCTTGTTAGATAAAATGGTGGTTATGCACAACAAACTTACATATTTGTAAATGTCCCTTCTAGTTCTTTTATGAGCTTTGTTAAAAATGGAGCTGTTTTGCTCAATGTGCCTTCAAAGGAGATATCAAAGATGATCATAACCGATGTCTATCAAATGCAGATTGATATCTAAAAGTTTTTTTTTTCTTCTTCTTCTCACTAACATTTGCATATTACAACTGAATAAAAGCCAACAATAAAAACAACTAGCTAGGTTAGCTGTTTACCTTAAAAGTCCATATATATATTGGCATCAGCTCATACTGCTGTTAACACTTTCTCTGACAAGTGGATGCATTGAGACCTGTTTTCTGCTTTGGTCAGGTGATGTTCAACATATACTCCATTACAAACATTGATATAGATTTAAATATTTGATAAAAAAATAAATAAAATAAAATACCAAAATCACTTGACACCTTCACGTAAGCTACTGTAACTGTCAATCACACACTGCAGTGGCTAACTTTAACTCTTAATTTCCATTCTTTTATAGAAATGCTTCCCAACACAGCCATATTAATGCAAAAATCTCAGGAATGACACAGTTTGTAGTTTGTATGAAATGCCAAAACTGACAGATTGCTTAAACTTAAAGTGCATATTAAACATTAGAAGATCTCAGATGTGTTGGAAATAAACCTCACAGATTTCAACGCTCTTTTTCATAGAGTAGCTAGTCTAACCCTACAGGCTATATCAATCTGTTTAAATACTAGAACTACGTTAATAGAACGTTTTCTAGAACGTTAATTGCGCTACTATTGTATCGAGCATATTTGGCGGGAAATTAGCCTCACCTAAACAGTTAAGTTGATGTTCGTGTGTTGTAGCAGCAGTCAAGGTGCTGAACGCATAAATATTAAATTCCCGAACAATTACGCCATTTTCAATCGATCAACATAACGTCTTTTTTGTTTAATGGAAAGCATGGACTACGTGTCGTTGAAGGCAGTCTGTGCTGTTGTATTTCATTTTACCACAGTGTGGCACTCCAGTACTGCGCATATGACCTTTCCAGCATTGTTTAGAAGTAAAAGAGAAAGGTTATTGCTTAATATTGAACATGTCCATCAGTTGATACAGAATCTAAAGTTTAGGTCGGTGTAATTGCTCTTTATTTTAGTGAATGTTAGATTTGAGAGCTGTGCGTGGTGTGTGTGTTCTTAAAGATAAATATCATGTCAGTGGTCACTTCTCATGCAGAACGCGTCTCATCCACAAACACACACACACACACACACACACCTCTGCGTAAAGCTCACACTGCTGTCTTTCCATCGCTCGCCTCGTTCTCTGAAATGCAGTGCGATGTTGTAAGCTCAGTTTGTTAAATCCGATGACAGAGTGCAGTTTAACACAGGCTGTTGGGTAGACGCTTTTCTGCAGGCGGGCTATAGAAGAAACAACGTGCTTTGAATGCAGAGCAGACTTTCTCTAGTGCCTCCCGGGCTCCAGTCAAAGCCATAAAACAGAGAAATTACTCCAACGGAGCGCATTAGAGATTCATTTCAATTACAAGCTCCGTCTTACTGCCTTTCTTCGGAGGACATCAGGCTCTGGGCTATTCGAGAAGAAGAGCGTTCACCTTCTGCGGGAGAGGGACATTAAAATAAAGCACATCCGAGGAGAGCAGCTGATGAGAGATTCCGCGCTTTGAGATGCTTTAGTGGTTTCACCGGACTCATGGCTTCGCTTTACCAGAGACTGACAGGGAAGATTAACACCAACAACTCTTTTCCCCATCCACCTGAAGCCAGTCATCTCCTGGGTGGACAGGTTCCCGAGGAGGAGAATAAGGCTGGGAAGAGTCCTCATCACCCCTCATCCCGACCCCCGGTCCAGTACCGCAAGAGAAACGCCTGCGAGGATGAAGACGTAAGAACCGCGCTCTTATTTTCTTTACGCGGTGACTGGGTTTTATATAGGAGACGATATTTTGAACGTTTATGTTTTTTATTAGAGTCGGCTATGTTTTTTCTTTTAATGAGGAATGAAGCAGAAGTAAAAGTTGTTGTTTCATGTCGTAAAGGCTAAGATTATTCTTGTTTTATTGATGTGTAACGTGAAAGTCAGAGTTGGTCGTGTAGCGCACTGAGCATTTATTTATTTTTTTAAACTAAAGCAGGGTTTTAAACTGTAACACAACTGTTACGGTTCCTAACGCGGTTTAGTTTTTTGAAAGAAGGCAAAACAAACAGTGACCAGCAGGGTGCTTGGCGCTGAACACATAACGCGTAATCCAAAGAGTTTGTACGCTGCGTCTGCCTCATGTTATTTTCTCTGATTTGACCTTCGAAGAGAGTCACAGCTGATGATGCGACACAAATCGTCGCCTTCAAACAACCTGTGCTGTCAGGTGTTGCTAATATTCGTTTCAAATATTGGAAGATTCTGGGGCATGTATATGTGTTAAAAAAATTACCATCAAAATAATAAAAAAAAGTGTGCAAAATTTGGGATAATCTTTTATTTGTTTTAAGTTATGCAGTAAACCAATCTTGTTTTAAAATATTATTAATATTTGAAAAACTTCTGACAAAAGACAATGTGGCGTAACCAAAATGCAGGAAGCCATTTTGTTGTCATGTGTTGAGAAAATCCACCATAAACCAACCCACCAGGCACCGGACATCTATATAACGTCAGATTGATGTTGGACAGACGTTGCATTTTGGTTGAAAATGAAAATCGGTTTGACGTCAGTATTTGACGTCAATTTGAAGTTGACTTAAAGTTGGATGTTGGTTACACAACCTAAAAACAACAAAATATCAACATCAGCTGACGTCGGTATTGTACACCAATTTAACATTGACATAGACATTGAATTTATATTGAATTTTGGTCACCTGACGTCACAGCCGAAATTTAACCAAATATCAACGTCTTATGATGTTGTGTGCCTGCTGGGAAAGATGACCCCTGTAAACCTTTGTGACTCTGTGTCAAAATTGTTCGGTTCCTTAAATATGTTAGCTTTTTATGAGAAGCCATGTTTTGTTCTGGTCAAGTTGACTAACATATTTATATTAATTTTTGAACAAATATGTATTTATATCCTTTTTAGCTATTATGGAAAGTCTTGTTTATCTACCCCATGGTGCTGTCACTTCAATGTATTTTAGTAGTAGACTTTGCATATCTCATGCTGGTTTATTTCAGTTTTGCAGACCGTGATACGAACAGCATGATATATTTGTATCTGTTGGGAATAGCATACTTGCCTAATAGATGATGTGTTCACTTTTCGTCATTGAAACTGTCTAGACAAATCGCTCATGCTTTGCAGGGTCACGGCCTACTAGAGCTGACTGTAGAAGGTTATGACTCTCAAAGGTACTCTCAAATCTCAAATCATCTAGATTAGTGGTTATCTAGTTTTACTCAGAACCACAAGCTCTTTCTGGAATTGTTTTACAGAGTAAGACTAAATAATGTTTATATAACCCAACATAAATTTAGTTTGATTTTGGTATATTACATTAAATAGTTCTGAGAGCTTTGATCTCAACGACAAAAACGGGCTCTTTTGGATGTTGGGCCAACAGAGCTGTGGATAGTCTGAAGTCCCGCTCTGTCCGGTGACAGTCTGTCAGCACAAGTAGATTGTGCTGAATAATTAATGAACGAGACAGTGACAATCAGCAGACGGTGAGCTCAATCAGTCTCCCTTGATTTTGATCCCTGTTGTGTTTTGCAAGTAATCATTTTTGTGGATAAAGCTGTGCAAAAGTTTGGTCCAATATCAAAGATTCAAATTTAAATACATAATATCTATCAAATGTTATTTTGATTTAAGCAATAAGACAGAAAAAAAATGGTTTTGATACATTGTAAATACAGACACAGTGTTACTATATTTTGTATTTTAGTACAGCTGATATCACTATAAAAAGGATTTCCTAAAGTTGTACTTTTTTCAGTGTATATTTACCAGAGTTAATACTATTCTTTTAATAATGTGACTTAGACATCCTTTATTATGAGCTAGTACATCTACACTTATATAATGGAATTATACACTGAATTATATTGTCAGTCTGGTTTGAAATGCAGAGGAAAAACTCATAGATCTTTGTTGTAGTCAGACAATACACAGGTGAGTGTATTACGTATATACAAATATTGCGGAGTAAAATTACATCTCTAACATCAGCTCTTTGCTGCTTTTATAACTTCATTCATCTCAAAGACAAGAAACAATGAGCACTCATGCACTTTACAACATAACTTCAGCTCAAGCCACCTTCACCGGCTTCATCTCATCAATACTAATAGTTTGTTAATGCTACTTAGGCTACGTCTACACTAATCTGCATACATTTAAAATGCATCTTTTTCTGTACATTTTTGGCCTTCTGTCCACACTGAAAACACACTTTTGTCCAGCAAAAATGGAAAGTGTTACCATATTTTCTTGTAAAAATACTCTGATTGTCTATTTACAACTTCGAAAAGTAATTTTTTACAGTGTGAAGTGTAATTTTTTTAATGTTAAATATTTACTCCAACTATAAGTAAGTTGATCAAAGGCTGATTTCTCAGAAAAGTGTAAACATTGTAGCTCTGAAATATTAACATGTTATTAAAATGATTGTGTTCCCTTTCCTAATAGTCGGTCAATATGCAGTGATGCTTAGCTAATTGGAAGGTTAGACTATCTATTGACTTCCTGATCTACTGTCAACGTATAAAATATCACACCAGGTTTTTCGTCTTGTAATCCCTTGCTGTGTTTGGCAGAGCTGTGAGGTAGTACAGTGACCTTAATTAATCATCCATAGGTGACTGGCCCAGAATAGAGGGACATTCAAAAGGACAGGGGCCTGTGGATATGTTTCCTTTCATGAAGAGAAGCATATTGACTTTCTCTGTATACTCAAGCAGGCGGGGGGCAGTCAAATAACCTGGCTTTGCCTTGTGTCACAGTCCACAGTGTGTGACAGGCTGGATAAGATCAAGCAGGCTGCCTGAAGACAGGAGGTTGAGAATTACAAATCGTGACTTGCATGTTTTGTTCGCGGTCTCGTCATCTGAGCCTCAGGACCCAATGAGAGCTGCTGGTTTTTGTACGCTAACTAAGGACATTTGAGTAGGTCAATCAACACAATCCTTTTAATTACCTCTCCACACACCAGCGAAAATGATAGCGCCTGTGTGGAAATGTCACACTTGATTGTAGGCTTACTGCTGTATTATGAATATTACACAAAGAGCATTATAGCACTAATGGCATGTAAATGAGTATCACACACAATTACATTGCTTATTCTTGATGCTTTACATAGCGTAAACACTTTGTCAAGTAGATCATGAAAAACATGCACAGCGAAAAAATTTTTTATACAATAAATATGATTTTATCTGAAAATGCTTTCACTAAATACAGACTGTCTGGTCGAATACACTTATCTCTCCATTCCAAGAAATTAATCTACATCCTAATCTGGTGGTTACGTCACATGTCTCTGGAGTATACTGAGGTCATCCAACCATTTTAACACGTGTCATTTCACTACACATCCAGGGACAGTGTCTTTTATAGGGGGTGTGAGTATTTAGCAATTGTCAAATATGGTACTGTAAAGAAAAATGCTACCACTGTATAGGGCAAACCAATTATAAAGTACACTTTTTGCTCCATTGACTTTTATTCCTACCCATACAAACATGGGAGACTTGCTGAAGCCCACTTCTGCCACTGAATAAAAAATATGTAAATAAAAAGGTAATTGTGAGTTTTTTCTCAGAATTGTATGATATATTCACAATTCTGACTTTTTTTTCTCACAGTTGCGAGTTTATATCTTGCATTTCTGACTTATTTTCTCAAAATTGAGATACTGTATAAACATAAAATTCTGACTTTTTTCTTGCAATTGGGAGTGTCTTGCAATTCTGACTTTTTTCTTGCAATTCTGACTTCTTTTCTCAGAATATTGAGATATAAACTTGTAATTGTGAGTTATAAAGTCCAATTCTGAGCAAAAAAGATTTTTTTTTTCCTCAGAATTGCAAGTTTATATCTCACATCTCCGACTTTATAACTTTCAATTGCTTGTTATAAAGTCAGAATTGCAAGATATAAACAAGCAACTTTAGATCTTTATAACACACAATTATGACTTTATATCTCAAAACTCTGACTTTATAACTTGCAGTTGCAAAGTTTTTAAGTTGTGTTTTTGAAGTTTTTCAAGTGTGTGAAGTTTGGTGAACTCTGACCTCCAAATTTGTGTGATAAAAATCGATCTAAACATCACACATGTACTTCTTGGCTTGAATTCAAAGAACACAAACTTCAAAGTCCCAGGTGTGCAGTGTTGTGGGAATGTGAAGTAGATGGTATATATTCACACAATGAAATTAAAATGAACAGTTCTTATTTTTTAGTGATTTTAAAACTACATATGAAGCAATCATGACTATGCAAACTTTGCAAAGTGTCAGCAGCTACCAGAGAACAGATGTACACTAACACGGTAAAGAAATTTATTTTTCGGTCACGCTCATATGGTAAGATAATATTTAACTTATATTTTCTGGTTTTGCCTACATTCATTGTTTGCCTTTTTAGTACTGATATGAACCGGACGAAAAGTTTCCATTTGATTTACTATAAATTTATTTAAAATTTATCATAAGTTGTTTTTTATTTGTTGTATTTTGTAATTTATTAAAAATCGCAAAAAAGTGTGCACATAAAAAACAACAACAACAACAACAAAAAAAACAAACAAGTGGTTCAGGTGCAGGACAAAAAGTAACAATAAGCAAATAATAAACAAAGAAAAAAAAACATATAATGCCTAATGAAGAACTAATTGGTTGAAACCTTGCGCTTTTTGGATATTAATTTTTTTTTTAGCTGTAAATTCATTGTGTAGACATTACTTTGCTTCGTTTTTTTTCTTTGATTAAAATCAGAAGCCCCAGGGTGTGACACCTTGTCCTTTTTGTTACAGAAATAAAAGGAATAAGAATTTTCAGCTTAAATGTCTACACCATTAAATATAAAATTAAAAACAATCTAGAATCTAGATCTAGCTGACGTGCAGTATGTATGTGATGTTATCTTCACAGACCGAGAAGCAGAACTCATTCAATCAGTGTTGTGATCTGATTAATATGCAAATATAAACATAAACCCCAGGGTTGACAAATGTACAGGGTGCTGTCTTGAAATCTGATTGTCCATGATTAATTTATCTTCCAGGGTACAATATGCACAGTGTAAGATGAAACATCATAACCCAGGCTTGTGTTTACTCAGGATTTAGAAAAACAATTTAAAGTATAAAAATCCCTTTTATATGTAGAGATGCTTTACTCACAAATTGAGCATGAAAGGTCAAAAGTGGAAGAAGACAGAAAGGCATTTTAGCATGAAAATTGAAAGTAAGTGACTCTCTAGGGGCCCTATTTTAACGATCTAAGCGCATGGTCTAAAGCGCATGGCGCAGGTGCACTTAGGGCGTTTCCAAATCCATTTTTGCTAGTGTAACGACAGGAAAAACGGTCGGCGCTCCCGGCGCATGGTCTGAAAGAGTTGTCCCTATTCTCTTAATGAGTAATGGGTGTGTTTTTGGGCATAACGTGCAATAAAACAATCAGAGTCTCATCTCCCATTCCCTTTAAGAGAGAGTTGCGCTCGCGCCATGGCGGATTCGCTATTTAAACGTCAGAATTTTAAGGCGCACAGACTGAACGCGTCTCCAGAGAGCAAACGGATCTGCTCATGCGCGAGCGAATAGGTAGGCTAATTCTCATACACGCAATGACTATCCATTATGACATTTTTATATTTATGTAGCCTACACAATAATATTCTGTTACACTGTAATCCTTTAAATTTTAATATTTGGCATGTTTGTGTGCTGCTGCGCGTACCTGTGTGTAATAAGCAACGCGTGTTGGGGACCCGCCCAGAGGCGCATTTTCAACTAACGTGCTCTTTAAATAATAAAAAATATATATTGCGGCATTGACTTTAGACTTTAGACTAGGTTTGAGTTGGTCTATGGCGCAGTCTATTTTCAGTTCCTCAAAATAGCAACGCGCCAACAATGCGCCTGAACACACCTCTTTTTTAGACCAGCACGCCCATGGGCGCACAAATGGGCACAAAGGCATTTGCTATTTAAACAACACGGCGCAGGACGGGAAAATGAGAACTGTGTCGGGCTGAAACTTGCAAAAAGACTTGCGCCGCATCTTGCGCCGGGTGTATGATGTCTGTGTCAATTGTCTATGTATGATGTCTAGGTGTCTTTGTCAGTTGCTCATGATTATTACATCTGAGAGTTTTCTTATGTTTCCCACTGTGAAAACGGCAGAGCAGATTGAAACATGTTTTTCATGAGATGAACCATTTGAGTTGAGTAGAAGTTAAAAATAGACTGCAGCTGAACGCAAACTTTAAGCCTGAATAATAATCTCGTCATGTGTTGGAAATTGAATTTGAGTAAGTGTGCAGAGGAAGTTGATTGGAAAGACTGGCTCTGCCTGTTTGAAATGCGACCGCGTGAAATGCATCATCCGAACAGATGGCGGGCAGCAGCGATCCAGGCCTGTCATATTAAGCCCCAGCTGTCATGGTGAGCAGTACACTTCAGTTTGAATGCGCAAACACTCCCCACTGACTAACACACACACACACACATCTAGTACTGTTGCAGTTTGCACAGCCTTTGCTGTCCAGATAACAGCATAATAATATGCCCTACCTGTAACATATTAGTTCATGCATTTCTTGCTGTTTTATCAGTCTGATTGTTGCCAAATAATCAGGTCTTTTGAGCCCCATCGGCTAGACAAACATCTGGGATGAAAGTCTCAGTTGAGCGGATTCTGTAGCTGAGGGTACTAAAGTCTTATTCTGAGCTGAAAGCATTAACAGGCTAGTCAAAATGTTTGAGAAATGAACAGTCATGATGTGTAGAACTTGGTGGTGGGTTTTCTGCACTTACAGATTCCATGTAGACTGGCCTGCTGGTGACCCATGAGGTCAAAAAATGGAAAACATTTTCTATTGCGTTTTTGAAAAGTGTTGCATACGGATGACAACGTTGTCAAAAAGTTCCACAAAAACAACTAAAAACGCTGTATTACGCATGCCAGGCTAGTAGTTGGCAATGTGACTTTGTAAAAAAATGCCTGTATAATGCCTGCATGCCTGTAGACTGAACACATAATGTGCATGTATATGTAACTGTTTTCACAAATTCAAATTTTTGTAGTTCACAGAGATGATAATAGTATCGTTTTCAAAAACATGAACTTTGAAACCTGTTTCAAAAGTTTGCATTTTCAGACCCCCAAAAAGCTGTTGTCGTGTAAATTAACAGTCAAAATGCATAAAAAGTTTTCCGCCTTTAGTTGAAAACAGTGTTGTATAAACGCTCTTCAAAAATGTTATATTTTAATTTTAATAGGGATAGGATTTTATCACAAGGATTCTGCTTCTACTTTACCCAAAAGTTTACTGATTCTTAGTTTGCCCAAAAGTGGAAAATCTGTCAATATTTATTTACCCTCATGTCATTGCAAACCTGAATGACTGCCTTTTCTCCATACAATGAAAGTGATCACCAAAACTGTTACCAACAATCTTCAAAATATCTTTTGTATTCTGCAGAAGGTAAGTCATTCTTAGGTGAACTATCTTTGATTTTTTTTTTTTTTTGATTGATTGATTACAATTGATTATAATGATTATTTACAATTATTTTAGTATTTTTTGAGGAAGGTGTAAGAGTAGTGCAGGAAACACTTTCATTTAGTATTTTGGCACAATGTTTTGCCTGTGTTGGCAGAAGAATGCAGGCATCCAAAAACCATTAATGAAACCATTTTTTTTTTAAGACAGCAATTACAAATGGAAATTTCCAGATGAAGCCAGAACTAGAAGCAAACAACAGTCCTGCATGAGTCAGTCTGTTTGATCAAATTGGCTGAGTGAATGATTCAACGACTCACTCATAAATTGCTGAATTGAGAACAGCATATTAGATTACTACTCTTCTGGTAAACATACTTATCTAATACACAGTTCTAAATTCAGTATATGACTTGTTATTCCTAAATGAATCAGTATTTTTGAATGATTCAAATGTCTCACTTATAAAGACAGTCACTTATCACCACCTACTTGCTTAATGATGTAACCTGCAGAAAAAATTTCCACCACTAATCAACAGAGTTGCGAGCAAAGACAAGCGAAGTGATACAAACAGAGAAAAGTTCCAATGTTGTTGAACTGTATATCAGCATTGCTGCTCGACTAAGTAAATTTGAGTATCACGATTGACTGTTGTATTAATAGAATACACACAATAGAATATTACGGAATATTAAAAGCTATTTACAACTCTATAATCTGAAAAATTATTTTGACTCACCCTTCATTTGCAAAAATGAACTAAAACAGTACAGTTTACAGTGCATCCACATAATGAATTCAGCAGAAAGCAGAATTGTGAAGCTCTTATTTTTTGTACTTACATAATCCTCAAGTTTATTATTTAAGCTATAAAGTGCTCTCAATCATCCTGTTGAGGATGGATGAGCTTCTGGTTATGTGTTACCTACAGAGCTCCTCTGAGTGCGAGCGCAATAAACATTTTTGTGAGAAATGTATTTTGAGGTCTCAGTTGAAGACAGTATAACGGTTAATCTAATATACATTGTCTTCCAGCTCTGCTTACAGACACTTCCTGTTTACTTCAGTCGAACTTCCACCACAATCAAATAAATGCAGTAGATCTGGTTGTATTTTTATGTCTCTTCTTCTCCCCGTCTGCCTATCAAATCAGTCTGAAGTGGCTCAAAGGTCAGCTGCTCTTTGGCGTAATGGCTTCCCGGCTCTGCTACAAAAGCTGCTCCCTCTTCCCGCTGCGGGTCCTCCGCTTCACCGTTGCCATGGTTTCTAAGGTTGAAAAGGGTGCGGCTGAAACCTGCATGTCGCCTCTTTTTTAAAACCATCTGTACATAGATGACGTTTAGCTTCACGAAATCGGCTGAACTGTGAAATCACATGACTGTTGGATGGTTTGACTGCTTTTTGATCAGTAATGAAATGGCCTAAACATCAAACGTCATGTGATCATTTAGCACCAGAGGGTGGGAAAATGCCACTTCCGTAAATCAGTTAATTGCAGACATAAATAATTCAGGCTGTTTTTCACAGACGTGTGTGTGTGTGTGTGTGTGTGGCGCTCTACATTCACACGTCGTGACTCTCCAGGTCTTTGAGGGTTTGCTGTCACTGAGCATTGATCTGTTTTTCCTGCTAAACTCAGCGCCTCTCAACAGGCCGTCAGTCATCTCTCGGTCCCGCCCATGGCTGTCTGTCATTTCCTGCCACGCCTCTGGGACATGTTGACAGGCCATCAATAATGAGGAAAAGCGCCCCTCGTTCAGCCAGCCAATCGCAGCGCTCTGAGGGACGTGAGCTGTAATTTTTGAAAAATACACTGTGGGAATAAATTTACATTTGAAAGCGTTTGGCCTAAGATAATGAGTGCTAAATTCTCTGTAAAACATGCCTGTCCATCACAGGTGACTGCATGATAATGAGGGCATTTTCTAGCAATCAGAATTTAAATGATGCAGAAACCCTGAACCGTCTTCACCTTTACAGAGAGAGCTATCCAGAGTAAAATATCCAATATTTTTCATTCTTTTTTTTTATCTGTGGAATAGCATGCAGTGATCATTTGTCCACAATAAGAACAGGAGCATTAAACTTATAAAGACACCTGTATGATATTTAATACGCAAATTTCTAAGGCCTCTAAATGATCAACATGATCAAAACCTTTAGTACACAACATGCCTTCATAGTTAAGACTTTTTTTAGCAAGTAAAAGTCTTTTAGTATATTTATAATATAAAAATATCTGCATTCAATTTGTGGTTCATGTGTCTTTTTGCTTCGAAATCTTTACTGATTTTAAGTAAACATAAGAAACACTTTTATACTGTTGGTACTGTAATATTTCAAGATGAACACTTACTGGACTGAAAGAACTTAGGTCTACTTCATTAATAATTTTGAGGAACATTACTTTATTTGTACATCTCCCAATCATTATTGTAAGTCTGTTATACTGTCATAAAAATCTTATTGATTTACATCACAAGCTATCAGAATTTCATTCATTCAATATAAAAAACTAAAAATTATTTTATTTCCAAAGCAGCATTTCTCATTTTCATTTAGTTTAACCTGATTTTGTAAAAACTAAAACTAAAGCTATAAAACTAAGACTAAAGAACTATATGGACATATTTAAAAACAAAGACTAATAAATGACTAAAACACACAATAACATAACTAAAAAGAAAGTAAACATAAAATCTAATTCAAAATACTAACAAATATTCTAATAGTATCTCAGTAATACCAAAATAATATTAAAAGAAAATATACATAAATATAAGCAATTTCATCAAACTGCATATTTTTGTTCAGCTTGTGTCTTTATATAAAACTGAGTACGAGCTCCATATTCTTTCTGTATAATGCTATATCAGCCATAAAAGCCTGATGTATTAAACTTGATAACAGAATTCATATATGCAAAATTTTCAGTAAACTCTTTCATTAAAAAAATAAATAAATAAAAATCTGACTTTTATTTCCTATATCAGCTTTTACAGTGTTTACAAAGCAAAAAAGGGTCAAGTTTTGATTTCATGCTGACTTTAAATAAATTATTAAAACAATTTTATGCGTGTTGCCTCCCAGTTTTCTCTGACATTTCTAGCTCATATTGAAATGTCACGTTGCTTCGGGAGTCTTTCCTAAGAGGTTCACATTGATGGTGTGAAGTGATAAATCTTCCTTCTTCAACCCTTCATTTCTTTCTGTACCTCTGTCTTTCCCTCGTTTTCTCTCTCTGTCTCTTGTTCACTGCTCTCTTCTCTCCATCAGGACTCTGTATAGTTGGAGAACTTTCTCCTGAACACTTCTTCATCCTCTCTGTGCTAAGAATAGCACTCGTGTTTACTTACTTTGTTCCACTTTCCTCCCTACTTTCACTGTAAGCTCTTTTCCCGGAGTTTTACTGGGCCAGCAGTGATGTACAGCTCTGTGCTGTAACTTTGGCCTGATATAAGCTCAACTTTTTCCCCCTCACAACGTCTTCATCAGTTTCCGTTGTATGTAGCTGTTTTCAAAGAAAGGACGTTCTGTTTTCTTAGCCCTGCTGTATGAAGATGGCTGAGCGGTTTGTTTTTTGTGGAATATGTAGCGGTTGAGTGTATGTATGTATGCTGTAAACAGAGCCTTTTGTTTCTGCAGCTGTAGGTCCAAATAAGAGCAAGGCTACAGTCTGCCGGTGATACATTACTGTAATATGAATAGCACATGCACAGAGTTGCGCATGAGATACAAAACTGACTGATGAGGATGAATTCATCACATAAAGGAAAATGTGCATGGCTTTCATCACATACGCTATCGGTCAAAACATTTTTATCTAAAGGCTTATGCTTAAACACTTAATTTGTTTCAGAATTTCCTTCCAAAGCAAGCAAAGAAACAAACAGAATAATTTTGTCATGTCATTAAATTTTAAATTAAATTAAATTATTGTTATTTTAAAGTCGGACCTGATAGAGAATGAAGCAGCCTACAAATATCCAGTGCTATTCTTCAAAAAATATTTATATTCAAATTGCCTACCTTTTTGGCAAAGATTGTTTTAAGCACTGGAATAAAATATTAACATGGAAAATATTATCTGGAACAAAAATTGCTTTCTATTAATTTTACAATTTATTTTTGTACTGTCAATAGAATAAAATAATTTATAATTAATCGCATGCAGCAGTGTTTAGAAAGCAGATAATAATGTTAAATTCAGTGAATTAATAATAATAATAATAATAATAATAATAATAATAATAATACACTTATTTTTATAGCATTTTTTAAACATTTTTAAAAAACTTTTCACAGACCCCAGCACCCTTTTGTGTCCCCTTGATGATGATGATGATGATAATGATGATGATGATGATGATGATGATAATAATAATAATAACAACAGCAACAATAATAATAATAATAATAATAATAATAATAATAATAATAACAATAATAATATCATCATCTCTTTTTTTGTTAGTTTGTTTTTTCCTTTTGTAAGCATTATTTAGACTTTTTTTCACAGATTCCCTTTGTGGCCCAGGCCCAACATATTTCAAAACATATTTCCCATACTTCTATTTTTGTGTTATTTCATAGTTTTGATGCCTTACTATTATTCTAAAATGTTGCAGATAGAATAGGTTCTGCCACCTTCGGAATCGATATGTGTCCTTCTGCATAGCTCCTTTTCAACATTGCATTCTCCTTCACTGTTGCCACTGATTAAGTCAGTTTTTAATACACTTGATGGAGTGTGTTCTAGTCTATCCTGCTTCGTAAGGGTGTAATTAGGGCTTGTCTGGTTCCAAGTGGAAACCCGAGCACGGCTCATTATCACTGGTTGTGGTATAGTGTGTCTATTGATTTCTGCAGGGAAACAGCAGCGTGAACCAGCCAGTCAAGGATCCTCTTACTGCTGGAGCTCCTGCTGGCCACCAGGGGCGCCACAGACCCACAAATCAGCTTCACCTGCTGATCTGTTCCTGTAGCTTGGCAGGCTGCATTCATCTCTGAACATTAGAGATGAATGCTAAAGTACAGGAAATGCCATATACGGCATTTCTATTTTATAAAGGCATATGCGTATGACTTAAATTGTTATCAATCTACAGAATTAAATGCACAGTAAAATGTGTGTTAAAGTCAACATTTAATCTATTTACTTAATAATGCACATTCCACTTATTGTGCAAGATGCTTCAGTGCAAAATATGTTTGCACTGAAAAAAACAATTTCTGAGTTCAGAGTAAAACTATTTATAGCCACTCACACTCTCAGCATTGAAGAGGATTGGTTGTGTCAGGTAATAAGTGCGTCAGCGGCGTATCCCGAAGGCTCATATTAATGAGCAACAGGGATCTTTTTGTCCATTGGGTCACCTCGTGCATGGGAAAAAGACCAATTTCCAATTAGAATGACTCAGGAGTTGAAAAGCCCCAAGCAACACTTTATCTAACACAGGAGCGTGTGTGAGAAAATGATGAGTGTTTGACGATTATTCTTTCCTCAAGGACATGTGCTGAGAGTTGCTTTAGTTAAATAAAGATTCTGCTGTCTTAGACCCATAGTGCAAATGTAGGATTTTTCACATTTGAACCTGGAAATTATCAAATAATTATTTAAGTTATGAGATAAAATCACTATTTTTTTTTTTTTTTTTTTTTTTGCACTGAGAAAACATTGAGTCCTACATTGATTCCACAAGATGCTCATTCTTTTGAATGTTATTACATTATTATGCTGGTACAAAAAAGGTACAAAAGCTGTCACTGGGGTGATACCCTTTCAAAAGGTACTATGTACCATTTAATATGTCACATGTAAGTACTAATATATACATTTTAGTTACTAATATGTAAATTTAAGGTATTAAGGTGCACCCTTTAGGGGTAAATAAGGTACAAAAGTGTAGATTTTGAAAAGAGTATTGCCTCAGTGACAGCTTTTGTATGATATTTGTTTAAAACGTAGCTGGTAACACTTAATGTGTAATGCATTATAAAGGTATTCATTATATATGTTTTAATGCATTGTCTTTTCAGAAATAATTGTAACCAAATTTAAATTGCATTATAATATTTGAAGGTTAATTTTTCATGTCTTTAATGCATTATACTTTTAAAGGGGTAACAATAATTAGATAAGTATTATAATGTATTATAACTGTGGTTACAATTTTTCATGAGATCATTCAATGCATTATAAGGCACACTGCAAGGCATAATTAATGCATTAAAACTACTTTTAAAATGCATTATATATAAAAGCTTTAGATAAAGTATTTTATTATAATAATAATAATGTAAAATAGAAGCAATTTCACTGATGATCTCAAACTTTTTGACCCCTATTGCAACTTGAGTCTTTTTTTTTTTTAAATAAAACCTGTGCACAATGTAATCAGCAGGGGGCAGTGCAGCCCTCCAGGATACTGTGAACGTCTCATTTTTTATTTATTTATTTATTTTATTTTTTTATATGAATAAATGGAGTGAATGTAATGTGTAGTTTGATGCCATTTGAGCCATAATAGAAGAGTGTGTACTGTTCATTTCCTCTTTCATGACAGACATTTTAACCACTGTTGATTAAACAAAGCAGAAGCACTTCAGTAGTTTAATAATTCAGAAAACTGTACACAGACAGACAGCATGTTTTATTATACCATAATTATGCAAGTAAACTGTGGACACAGTCTTTCCTGCCTCCTTCAATGTAAGAATAGTAATGCCAGAGCTATTATGTTGGTCTTCACAGCTGAGGGAGTCGTGTTGTTCCTGTTTGGGAAGATGAAGCCATGTAGAATTAATGTGTTGTGCCACACAACTTGTCATTTATTGACTCTGAAATGATAGCAGGAGTCACTGGGACCAAAGGAAATGCAGCCGAGCGCACAGCCTTTGGGTTTGATTGCTCTAATCTCTCCTGACACACTAAAACATAAACCTCTCTCTGAATCTGAATTCATTCGCTCGTGTTATTCTGTGCACCTCACTTGTTTGTTTCCTGTAGTGACCGTGAAGTGAATTCTATTTAACACATACAACCAAAGGATTTATTAATTATGATATAGTAGGGTAACAAACAAATAAACAAATCTTCCAATTTTGAGAAACAGTTCTGCAATAATATGCAAAAATTATTTTCATATTGTTTGTTTTCAAGTAAATAAATAAATACATAAACAAACAAAGATCTCTGGAACAAATTTATTTATTTATTTATTTATTTATTTTAAATAAAAGCAAACTTGTGTAAGAAACTTTTTCAGAGAATATATTAAAATTGAGAATATACTTAATCATGCATAAAACAGAAAAAAGTCAAAACAACATTGTTTTAAGTATGTTTTAATACTGGGGAAGAGACAAATATAGTAAGTTTGCAGTTACAGTTCATCATGGTATATTGGTGTATATATATATTTTTTTAATCTGCAAATTATTTCAGATCAAGTTAATGTTTAATTTGTTTCATTACCTTTTTTATTTTATTACACTTAATTTGCTTTCTTATTGTTACAGTATGTATCGCAACAGTTAGGAAACATAATTATGCTGCCTTCTAAAATACCTTCTTCTCTCATAATGCAAGCATAAGAAAAAAGTCCATCCAAGATGGCAGACAAACCAAGAACAATGTTGATTATAAATATAGCCTACTTATTATGCAATCAAAACTGAAAATTATTGATAAAACTAGTTTAATATACTTTAAAAAATACATCATCCCATGTTTGTAAATGCTATGTATTTTTAAGCTCAGGATATTACTGTTTTTCATAAGCTTAGCAACATGCTGTTGCAAAAATATATTGAAAACAACTTTGATTTTCTTCTTGTATAGAGTGTTTCAAGTTGCTGTTAAGATGCCATTTCAGTTAGAATGTAAGATATATTTTAATAATGTTATTAAATCCAACTAAGTACTGTATGGGGATATTTATTTTTGGTCAAAATCTTTAGAAATCAAATGTTCAAGCACATTATTTACTATCATCTAATTTTCTTCTTCTCCATCCTTTAGTTTATTTTAGTGATTATTTTCTTTATGTCATGTCTGAGTCACATTTCTCATGTTTTAGAGATCTCAGCAAGCACCTTCCCTTAAAAACAGGCTGCAATTTCATATGTCCTCAGTGCTGGAAACGAAGGCACAGTGGTTTGAAGAAGGCAGAGGATGTCGTTTCTACTCATACGGACAGAATTTCTACACTAATAATCACTGTAGCTGCCAGGTTGTTGTTTTGCCATGCATTTGTGAAACACTTCATCTCTCCGGTTTGCAGCACTGCTTATCTGTGATTCGTCAGACGTGATTTCATGGAGATGAGATATGGATTATGCTGATATGCTACTGACTGTGAAATATCTTACCGGATGTGTTTATCTCACAGAATTATCAGATCAATAATGTTGGCTGGTGTAAAATCAGGGTAATGCATCATATAGAAATGAATTATTCTTCTAAATTCTAGAAATTTGAATTTTTCAATTGATATAGCAAACAGGATTTAAATATTTAGTTTTAAATTTAAATATTCTTTAACTGCAGTTTGTGTAATTGAAATCAGTTGAAGTTGAAGTGTAGTTTATACACACAGTGGGTATATCCAAAGGCATTATTTGATATTAAAAAGTGTCCCTATTATTCTTTTTTGGATATGACCTGTCATATAGTGTGTAATATAGCTGTTTATGAATGTAAAAAGTCTGCAAAGTTACAAAGATCAAAGTGCATGACGTTATATGAAAAATAATACAAAAACAATGTTACCAAAAATGGTGTAAGATAAGACTATTTCAGAGAATATATAAAAATCGAGAATATAATAAAGTATGCTTATATGTCAGGGCTCCAGACTGTGACCAAATGGTCGCATTTTGCGACTATTTTTTCTGCCGGTGCGACTAATTTTTGTGAGCGGTCGCACTGGCACGACCACTGCGCTGTTCAACTCATAAGCGCTGCATATGAGAAATAGAAACAGAACAGCTTTACTCGGGAGCCAATGTTGATTTCGCTGCACTGTTACAGCACAGTGCTCTGAGATCCAGTGAGAAGCGTTTGAATTCGCTGCAGAATGAATAAGGTTGCTACGAGATCTAGTGAGAATCATTCAAATTCTGCACAGAATTCTCTGTTATAAACAGCACTGACGTACGTCAGAAAACCAGAAGTATTAATGCTAACTATAACTATGGTGTTGTGGTAGAAATAGTCGAATGCATTACATTATTCATTTCAGGGTTTGTACAACCTTTTGAGAGAGAAATTCAAGCACTTTTCAATGACTTTCAAGCATTTCACACAACTATTTCCAGCATTTTAAAGCTCTAAAATGATCCAATTTGAATGTTCAAACACTTATGTACAATTAAAAAAATACATCAAATCACAATTATAACCATTAGATGGCAGCAGAGGAGCACTTATTGGCTTATTAGTCATTCATTTCTACTTTTTCCTCTATATTTTGAAATTATAAAATCCCTATTATAAAATATCATATCATCAAGAAATCAGATTTTGTCAGAATTTTACACTTTTTTTGTGTATGAAGTAAGAAAAGTCACAAAGTGCCTTGAAAAACAAACGTTTCTTCAATTTGTGACTAAATCACACAATCACTGAATTTGGTCAGTTCCATATAATACAAGAATAAAGGTATATTTAATAAGAGTGGCATATATAAAGTTTCTATACAAAAATTTGATTTTGCACATTACTTTTGTTAATAAAAGTAAATTTTGTATGCATCCCAACTTGCTTAGGGCTTTACTGTCAAATATGTATAAACATGAAATAAACAAGAAATGAACGTAATAGTATTAGTAATTGTACTTATTAATGCAAAACAACAGTAATTTTATGATTAAATGATCTATATCTTAATACTCCCACACACCAGTCCCCAGCGCTACCAAATCTGCTCCTGGGGCCACCATCTGTAGAATTTAGTGACTCTGGTGCCTCTGCTCTCAAATGTTAGTCTGGAGCCCTGTATATATAGTTTTGAATATGTTGTAATACTGTGACCAAAGTAAGACAAAAATAAGTTTACAGTTACAGTTCAGCAAAAGAATATTCCATTGTATCTTTTTTTTTAATTTATCTGTAAATGTTGATTGGATCTAGTTTACATTTACAACTGTATATTTCATTTTTTAATTTCATTACATTTAATTAGTTTTTATCGTTATGTATTGCAAAAGGTAGGCAACGTAATTATGCTGCCTTCTACAATACCTTCTTATGACTAAATACTAAGGCAGCATCACATGTGTCCTTTGTGAGAAGACAATCCCATAATGCATTGCAATATCCTATAATGCATTATTTGATATTAATATCCCCTATTATGATATCCCCTATTTTGATCTTTCAGATATTGCCTTTCATGTCATGTGTAATATAGCTGTTTGTGAATGTAAAAAGTCTTTAAAGTTTCAAAGACGAATTGATTTGAGTTATCTCCCAAAAAAAAAAAAAAAAAAAAAAAGAACCGATTCTGAACCATCTGAAATGAGTTGTCAGTAATTCCAGGCATATTGCGTAATGCCAGCCTTACGGTCTTCACTGGCTGCCTGCGAGCAATGTGTACCTTGACCAGGCCTTAAACACTGCTGTTGTAGCTTAGGCCTAGACGAGTTCAGTTTGTGTTGTTGCCATGTCTAGAACGGATGACACTGTTTTCAGCACTGCGAAAGCAAATCCACATTGCATGTACTCCCAAAGGATGAGGATATGAAGAGTCAGTGGTTAAAATTCATTTTTACAGTGAGACCACATCATTATAACTCCAGCTTTTCGTTGTGTTCCCTTCATTTTACTGATGACTGCTTCTCAAATCTTGCCTAGTTACTCAACCCTGTGTAGAATAGCATGACATGCGATGTGCAATTAGTCACTCGGTTTACATTACCACTCTTATGTTACCACACACACACACACACACACACACACACATACATTAGAGGAGATAAATGACATTTAAGGATCATTCATGTTAGATGATGTGTATTTTTATGTGTCCCCATGTCTCGAGAGTCAGTATGAGAAACATGTGATCACTTTATCAATAGACCACTTAATTACTAGCAGCTTACCAACAAACCAGAAAACCCCTAGAGAATGGATGCAAATTTACTCTGTTGCAAGGCGATAATAAAACATCAAAGTGGCGGAGTTGATCTCCATCCCTCTGGTCATAAACCTGAAGCAGTATAAGCAGAATAAATAAAAGCAATTCAATTAAAGAAGAACTGCAGATCTAGAAATTGAGAAAAGTTTTAGTGCTTAGATTAATTGTTATCTGAATTTGATTCCTTCCAGTGAGCACACATACCTCAGAGACCTCAAAATACATCATGTGGAAACCATCATGTTATTTGAAGTGTCATATTTGTGTACAAACATTTGATACAGAAAAAAGTTCATGCACATTCTGAATCATATGTCACCAAGACATCTACTGAATGTCATTCTATCATCCATCAGGAAATGTTCTGCTGTAGATGATCTGATTCCATTTATTTGTGTGTTTCTATCAATCTGTTCATTTGTGGTGGGGACGTTTCAGTTATTCTTTCTGTTACATTGTTACATTAGTGGAAATAAGTGACTGCCTTTACAAGTCCCACTTTTAATATGAATGAGTCATTGAATCATTCACTCAGCTGGTTTGTTCAAAAACATTCATTCAGTAGGAACAAATCACCATTACTGTTGTTCATTTTTGCAGTTCTGTTGAGGGTCTTTTTGGATCTATTTTTGTGGATCTGTTGAATCGCTCACTCAAACGATTTGTTCAAAAACAGTGATTCATTCATTAGGATAAAAAACCAAAACACCATTACTGTGTTGTTCAGTGTTGCAGTGGTTCTGTTGAGGTTTTGTTTGGATCTACTGTATTTGTGTGGATTTACTGAATCATTCACTCAACTAATTTGTTTAAAAACACTGATTCATTTAGAAGGAACAAAAACCATACTGTGTTGTTTGTTGTTGTAATAGTTCTGTTCTGGTTTTGTTTGGATCTGTTTTCATCAGAGCAAAAACCAGAAGACTTAACTGGCAATACTGTGTCTGAAATGTGCTTAAAATTGACTCAAAATGTACTTCTTGAACTGTTGTATAAAAGCATTGTCACACAGCCATGTTAACTTCTCGGAAATGATCCAACATTGGCGTTGCTAGTTCTGACGTGATGTTTTTTGAATTAGTAGCAGTAATTTGAACACATCTTTTGATCCAACAGGAAATCCTGTATCTGTGATGTTAGAAAGTGGTTCTGTATAAAAGAGGGTCTTTGGGACAATCTATGTTTATTTCTTACTTATTTACATACTTGTCGTTTTATTACTTTTATACAACAGATATTGCTTTTCTACACTGTAGTTTGTTCAAGCTTGTACTGTAGGATGAGCAATAAACTTCTAACCCTAAATTTCAATTTTAGTCAACTAAAGTCAATTTCTTTACTGTGAATCTGTGCTTTCAGTTTGTTTCAATGAATCAATTAAAAAAGATTCACCAGTTCTTTTACTTCACAGCACAAACACTGCATACACAATACTCAGTAATACTTTTCTAAGGGATCAGGTTTACTGATTTCACCTGGCATACGCTTAAATGGATGAAAAAATACTATAGATTTACATTGAAGGAGATAAATTGTTAGCTCACATACTCAACTCGCTTCAGAAATAAAGCCGCAAAACAACACGTTTCATCCGGTTTTAAGTTCTCCATCAGCGTGGAGTAGCTCTCGGCTTCGACTCACGCAGCGCTCTAGTGCCTGTGAATAAAGACTTCTCTTTCAACTGCAGTGAATTTGTGGCATCTGCATTAGCAGAACTCACCAGCTGAAGTCAAGGGGTTAGCAGGAGCTTATCAGGGCGTTTAGACATGTGGTTTTGTAATGCTGATACGTGCTGAAGTGTAAATGGAGCCTAATGGATTGGTAAGTGGTTTGGTGCTGATGCTGGTGAAACAGTTTTCTGCCAGCTTATGTTTGTGTGTGTGTGTGTGTGTGTGTGTGTGTGTATGTGTGTGTTTGCGAGTGTTGATCTGTGGCTGTCAGAGTCTGGACTCCGCTGACCTGATGAAGGCCGATACTGTTCTCATGTGTCCCTGTTCCACTCAGCAGGGGTTTCACAAGTCAACTTGATGGTACATGAGAAAGGTCAGTTAGTTTTACAGTAGCAGGAATATACCATATACACTTACACATACAGACGAACAGACAAGCCTGTATACATCTTAACGTTTCAAAGGGATCGTTTGTCTGAAAATTCTTATCTTTCAGTTGTGTATTATGTTCATTCCTCCAGGAAACACAAAGAGATAGAATGTCAGAGCTACCTTTTTCCTTGCAACGAAATCGGATGCTTGATTTATACAGTCAAGCTCCAGAAAGACAACAAATTGTGAAAGCAGTCAATACAACTCAATTCCAATTCTTTTCAAGCGTTTTTATGTGGAACAGATCAAAACGGAAGCAGCTCTCAAATCTCACTTGTGGTCATTTTCAAATGTGTCACAATCAGTCATGTGACAAGCAAGAACCAATGCTGTGCGGTGTCAGTTTGTGTCAGATATTTGAAATTTTTGCACTTCATCTTTAAGGAATAGTTCACGCTTTTAATGAAATCCAAGAGCTTCATAAATTCTCGTAGCTTCATAAAATTACTGTTAAACCACTGATGTCACATGGACTATTTTAATGATATCCTTATTACATTTCTGGGCCTTGAACATGTCAGTTGCTTTGCTGTCTATGGAGGGGCAGAAAGCTCTCAGATTTCATCAAAGATATCTTTATTTGTGTTCTGAAGATGAACGAAGGTCTTAGGGGTTTGGAACCACATTAGGGTGAGTAATTAATGACAGAATTTCCATAATAAATGTAACTGCTAAAAAAAAATATCTTTGCAGACTGAAAGGTTTCATAACTGTTAAGGGGAAACACGAAACCAAACTCATGCAAATTTCACTGCATTCTAAAATTCAAGTTTGGTGAACTGAACATTTGTATCATATAAATATGTGTGACCAATAGAAAATTGATATGTCATGTTGTGACCTCTTAACTGAATTGGAAGCATGTAAACTTGAAAGATGCAGGTTTGTAGCATTGAAAGCAAGTGCAAGATTCAGAAGCATATTTAATTACACTTTATTCAGTTGTCCACTTTAGACATTCTACTAAATATAAGTAATTTTGCAACTACATGTCAACTAACTCTCATTAGTAAACGGTTAGGTTTAGGGTTAGAGTTAGTAGAATAAGTTGACGTATTTGTAGTCAGTAGAATGTCTGTTGGAGGACCTTTAAAATAAACTGTTTGCAGATATTAACCATTACTAATACTCTAATGACCGCTAGTTGACATGTGGTTGCAAATTTACTTATAGTTAGTAGAATGTCTAAAATGGACTATCAAAATAAAGTGTTACTGGATATTTTATTTAAGAAACTAAGCAACATAATGTGAAGTGAAGGTTTATTAGGCATAGAGATGCATTTCATTTTGTGGTTTGAATATTTTGACCTGTTCTGTACAGCACTATTATCATCCCACCCACATTTTTGGCTTCTAGTGGGTAAATATACCAATTTCATGACCGTTTGTCCTGTTTCTGTGGTGCAGACAGATAACAGCCAAAGTGGGAGAAGGCACAGTGAACAACTCGAAAAAAGTTACTTGCAAGTTCACAAGAGAGGAACGAAAAGTGGTTGCAGTCTTGTCAAACTACCTGAATAAAGAGTATTTGTCCTGGCACTCAGTGCCCCAAAAGTGAATGACTTAAATTTCAGTCTGTTCCTCACGCAAAGGTATGGTGCTGAGCAAATAATGACAGAACTCATGCAAACACAGGATTCAGCTATCCAGAGTGAAACCCAGGTCACAAACAGAGACAAACACACACACTCAGACAATGGGGAGGCCTCTAATGTGAGTAGCTGGCAGGGTTAGTGCTGAGTCTCAGTGTGTGGTTGGGATCCGGATCAGGTGCACTTAAAGTTGGGGTGTGTCGTCACCATTAAACGATCTTCAGTCCGTGACCTGGGCCGCATTTCTCCCACACGCATCCTCAGACAAACTGCTGTCCACCGGCAGCATCTCAGCATGAAGACCAGGAAGCTGTCCAGAATACAGAGACTATATATTGTAAGTTTTTTTAGTTTTTTTTTTTCTGAACATGCATGAACTTTGGTAGTGTTGCACAAAAAAGCTGATTGGAAAAGTTACTGTTTGTTTTCTTTGTTTCATTTAGATTTATGGTAATTTGTACTCCATTTGTTTGAGGCTTAGTGTGCTTCCCAGTGACGAATCTCAGGGGATGTGCATTGATCACATTGACTGAATGTAAAGATCGTTTTATGCGTTTGACATAATTGTTGCTTCTCATGTTACATGTTGTATCTCAGATTGATTGTTCACATGTGGGTCGGTGACTGCGGCTCATGTTCCTTTGCTCATGTCTCGTAAAATGTCTTGAATTTACATATTTTATATGTGTTACCTACTTCTTTAGAAGTATAACATAGTTTTATAATAGATATAACAGAAAATGTCATTTGAGATCAAACTCCAAAGGTAGAGAAGTCCCTGAATGCAAATGATATATCAAAGGTGTCTGAGATGTCAGATAACTGTTGCGCTCTAAAAGGCTTCTTCAAGTAAGTAAGGATTACAAAGCCTCTCTATCGGTTCTTTGGATTAGACACTTGGGGGTAGCCGGTGTCTCTGAGAACGGAGTTGAGTTTCTATTAAAGCAGGGGAAGATTAAACTCTTATTAACTGCTGACAAAGTACTGTACAGTAGCTCATTTTTAAAGACTCCAACACTAATCATTTTACTGTAATTGTATAAACTTTCACTACATATTTTCCAATCAATTTGGCTTATGAATTTGCAATAAGCAATAGCTGTAATTTAATAATGAACTGCCGTAACATTTTCTATACATGACTTTTGTCCTGAAGGTGGCTGAACATTTTGAATAGAATAGAATAGAATACAAAAAAAATAAAAGTTGAGGTTGCATTTATCCTCTAATAATGTCATAATGCTTATGCTGTATTTCCTCACATTTTTAAAGATTCACATTGTGATATTATCAAGATTTCTAAAGTGGGCTACTTTTCAATTGAAAGTGCATTTGTGATTTGCCATTAGTAAGGAATAATTAAAAAACATCCTTTGAATTATTGAAAATGAATGTGTAACTTGAAATGGTAATATAGCAAGGATGCAAAGAAACTGAAACTGCTGTGCTTTCCACTGATATTAAATGTGCACATTGTTTGTAGTTGCATATATTTGCTCTACTGTTGTCTTTTGTTATGGGAGGCTTTGCTGCTCTTTGAAGATCAGTTAATTTTAAAGCTTATTACAATCCTTACAGATTATAGTGACGTAACATGCAATGTGACAATCAACAAAACTGGAACTAGTTTATAGCACTGCTGTTATATCTTGGAACTTTTGAATCAAAATCAAAAATTAAACAATGTTACAGCAGCAGAATCAAATCATTCAAGATTACAAGGTTCATTTTCTTGTGGTTTATTGAACTTTCGTATTTTCGTATTTAAAGGTCCACTGAAGTGCCTTGAAATGCGAAGCGTTATTCAATGCGTTGACATCATTTCAATTGAAACAGGAAGACAGGGCAGGACATATCAAGCAGCTCCCCTTTTTAAATAGTCAATAGCATTAGTTATTTACATCACAGCTCAGCCAGAGCTGTCGATTGAGTCCGGTAAAGCCACATTTGACAGCTTATGACAGTCACAGTCTAATATATTCTCACTTTAGGTTCAAAACGAAACTGTTACTAAAGCAAAACAGTGATCATACTCATGCTGAGGATGTGTCGTTTGAAAAGTGTGTCATTTATGTTGGTGTACAGCACCGGGTCAGTGCTGTTTCTAATACTGAGTTTGTCTAGCTGTTTTCAATCATTCCCTATACCCTATATAGTGCACTCTGTGCCATTCACCATACAGTATACTGTAAAAAAAACAAACAAAAAAAAAAAAAATTGTATTTACATTTACAATTCTGAGAACAAGTGACAGATTTCACTCACAGCTTCAGAGTCTAATTCTGAACTTTGTTGCTTAATAATTGTAAATTAAGAATGAATTTTATTATGATGCCTGTGGATATACTGTGCTTAATGCTATTATAGTGCATTGTGTAAACATAATGGAAAAGCTCACCCAGTTATACTAGTCAAAATTAATACCTCACCATGTCATGGTGCTGTAATGTAACATAACACTCATCAACACAATGAATTACATGAACCGTATTGTAAGTATCAGCGAGTCAACAATTTTAATGCATCAGAGCATCCATTTAGCTTTTAGCCACTCAGAGTAATGGGCTACAGAAACACACTTACTGCAGTCTGCTGAGAGGCCTGTGCGTTCTCTTAATGCACAAACTACTTAACAGAAAACATGACCTGCACTGTCAGTCATTTCACCTCTGAAATTATGTTTGCTATTTCCGTAAATGCAAGGAGGTCAATATGAAATAAACTTTATGTTCCTGCTATATGTACAGAACTGTATGCAGCAGCAGTTTCATGCAGCTTCTGAGTTGTTCTGCACTGGTATTCAGTGCTTTAGTTTCCTTTCTAGAACTGCTTTTCTGTCCTGTGGTTTTTTTATATAGAAAGTACAAAGCTCCTTTGGTCCTTAGATTAATTTCCCAGCACTGACTAAAGTAATTATTTTAACTAATAAAAACTGAGACAAATTTCTTGTTTTGGTGCACAGAAAGTTATTTAAAATGTAAGTAAATTTTATTCTTTGGCATTTTATTCTTATGGATTTAGGTAAATTTAAAAAACAGGATCTAAAATTCTTGATGCCCAAATTCAATGTCAATGAATAGATGAGTAAATTAAGCCTTAAAGGAGTAGTTCATCAAAAAAAAAATTACTCAACCTCGGTCCATCCAATATGTAGATGAGTTTGTTTCTTCGTCAGATTTGGAGAAATGTAGCATTACATTAGTTGCTCACCATCCTCTGCAATTAATGGGTGCCGTCAGAATGAGATTCCAAACAGCTGATAAAAACGTCACAATAATCCACAAGTAATCCACACCACTCCAGTCAATCTGTTAATGTCTTGTGAAGCGAAAAACTGAATGTTTGTAATAAACAAATCTATCATTAAGAAGTTTTTTAACTTCAAACCGTTGCTTCTGGCTAAAATATGGTTCCTCTTTTGCTTTTTACCATGAAAATGTCGTCTCATCTACCGTATATATGGAGAGAGATACAGTATGGACAGATCAAGCACAGTTAATAAGCAAAAACAGTCCAAAACAGTTCTGAACAAATATGTTCAGATTTGATTTTGGATTTTGATTTGAGAAGACAACAAGGGATGAACTTTCACTGGAGGAAGCATTTTTATGGATTATGGACTTGTTTTAAAGATAAAATGCCTTAATGATGGCTTGGTTTATAACAAACTTATCTTTTTTTAACTAATTGATGGTCTGCAGTGGTGTGGATTACTTGTGGATTATGATGTTTTTATCAGATGTTTGGACTCTCATTCTGACGGCACCCATTCACAGCTGAGGATCCACTGGTGAGAAAATGATGTAATGCTAAATTTCTCCAAATCCGTTCCCATGAAGAATCAAACTTGGATTGAGTAATTCAGCAAAATTTCATTTTTGGCTAAACTACTTCTTTAAAAAGTACAGTAGGTTCCAAAAGTCTGAGAGTGAAATCTGATTTTTTTATTTTTTTATTTATTTATTTTTTCTAAGACATAATAATACGTCTGCAGCACTTTTTGTTGAATGGTGAGAAAGGTTTTGTAGAATACAAAGACTTTGGGAGAATAAACTCTGGTTGATCTCAGGGAAGCAGAGGACAGCATCTACGAGTTCTGCAGGGAGTCTTTCCACAGTAATAGAGTGACTGTGAACCACCGAAAAGTCACTTCCAGCCATCTGGGCGAGATGTTTTGGTCAGCAGGTCCTTGACTCCCACAGACTGATTTAATTTAGTTAGACAGCAAGGTGAACTGGTCAAGCAGAATTTGCACATTCAAGTTTTGAATGTTGCCAAGTATTGTTTCCTTTACAAGGGAGGTTATAGTCCCTCTTTTTAGCATTCCGTCTACTGTTGTATCTTTTTCATGCTGTTTTGTGCTTTGACGTTTTGAACCTCTCCTCTGTTTTTGATGGATAATCTGCATTTACATTTTCATGCATTGCTGAGTTGGGTTAATGTGTGGGTTTGCGCACATTTACAAAAACATTATTATTATTATTTATTTATTTTTTTTTAGAAAGTAGGATTTTGTCCATCAGAGATTGATCGGGTCATAAAAAAATCTCTCAGTGGCAGGTAGATGGATGGGAGTGGAGGAGTTGAAAAATATGAGGGCTTGGGGATGTCAGCCAAAAAGAAAATTCAGAGAAAATTCACATTTCGGAAATGAATTAGGTTATTACATTTGTGAAGACTGTGAAGAACATTTTTACAATAAGAGTATGACCATGCATGGAAGAAGCTATTAAATATCTACAAAATGTTGTAGTATCTTGAGACGGTTGCCGTTTTTGAACATTTCATTTGGACTGTTTAATGCTCTTGTAAGAAAAAAAGGACATGGTGACTTGAAAAGTATTCCATTTTCTAAAGCATTGTTTGCTATTCATCTACTCAGCTATTCAGGCATGAGTAATATGGCTGGAATTGTTCAGTGCAGAACAAAAATGGCCCTCACAGTTTTATAATGTGAGCGATTAGTGGCAATAATACAAAGCCATGAAACTCAAAGTCAGATTTAGCTAATGTCATTAAGTGTGATTTCATGCACATCATCTTCTGGATGTGAGTCATGTCATTTTGGGTTTAGGTTATTTTTTTTTTTTTTTGCCTCCAGAAGAATTTCTCATATTCATTTTTTTCTGTACAGTTTTTTTTAATTCTTCAAGAAAAACAAACAAACAAACAAACAAACAAAAACAAATAAATAAATAAACAAACTTGAAGCCTTGAACCAAACCAGCTGGCTCTGATATAAATCTCAGCAAAACAAACTTGGGTTTGAAGCATGAAGGTACAAGAGTATCACTCAAAAAAATGATTCTCCAACACTGTTCAGTTTATTTAAAAAAATCATTTTTCATTTAACACCATTATGTTAAATAAGTGCATTGTGTTAAACTGACTTAAAACAGTTGCGTTTTGGTTCAACCCAATATTTTCATTTTGAAAGAACATAAATGATTTTACTTGTGTAACTAGGGAGTGGATTTCCCCTTCCCATCATGCTTTGCACAGGACTGGATAAGGAGAGTAATTCTTGAAATATAATGTTATTTTAGGCATTTTTTATTAAGATTATAAAATTGGAAGACTTGTTAATGTTTAATTCTTTTTATGTTTGTATTTAAGAGTTTCTGGTATGTTAGTGTTTTTGGGGGTTACCATTGTAGTAAAATGTAGAGCATGTGCTTGGGTTGAGGATCTGCTAACATGAATCAAAGTTGTTTTAATAATAAAAAACAACTACTTTGGGCATGCCATGGATGTAACAAAACCATCTTATTCTATGCAAAACAAGTTGACTAATGCCTAAAGTTAAGTAAATCCAACGTATAATTTTTTTTGAGTGTAGAAGGATGTCTGCCTAATAATTTATTTTCCAGTTAAATGTTTTTGTTTGAGTTCAACAAGCATAAAAAAAATCTGTTCATCAATGTATCAATTAAGGCTGCATGATATATAGTTTCAGCATCGATATCGCGGTGTGCGCAGCCGCGGTAGTCACATTGCAGGATGTGCGATGTTTAGTAGGCCTATACTGATCGTTATATTTATACTGATCCTTTTCTTTGCTCAGACACAGACAGCGTGTCTACACCGGACGCACAGCAGTACAGAGACGGCTGTAAACATCATGCTTGGGTTTTTTTTTCTGATAAGTTATTGGAGTACCAAAGGGCAGCATAATTGTGTGATATTACCTGCATGCAACAGTTCAGCAAACAAGACATTAATGTTGAGTAACTTTTTAGACATAACATTGTCAGTTAATTTGTTTTATGCTCTGATGAAAAATAGTTCCAAAGAACTGCAGCAAAACTGTAGCAAAGGTGTTTTGTTGGTGAATGATTTAGCGTTCTCAAGTGAAATAGTTGAATGAATCATTCAATGACTCAAAAATTTCTTTATGAATTTCTTTCTTCTGTTGAACATAAAAGAAGATATTTCGAAGAATGTGTGTAACCAAAGTCACTACGAGTCACGTCAGACCGACAAATTGGGATCCCTAACAAAACGCCATGGATGCTGCCCCTTCCAGTGTCCTGTGCGAGCCTCCTGCACCCCCTTTTTGATGTAGGCCGGGGCTCGCAACAAGAAGGCCAATCACTGTTGTCGTAGCACTACCCACTCAGTGATATTGGATAACACTGGGAAAACGTACCCGTTCCACTTGGAACAGGAACGTTGCGGAAGCCCCATCCTTCCCGAAGGAGGTTTTGGAAGCACTTACACACATGGACAACCGTTTAGGTGCATATGGAAGATTAGAGGTGATTGTAACCCTCTTGGAAAATGGCAGAGAGTCTGCCGGGGAAACATGGGCTTTGAGGCTATACCGTGGACTTTACACATATGGGATCAACTTAGGTCTCTACATATGGAACCCAGCCCTCTACCGGTTCTCACGGATTCATCGAGTGAGGGCTGCTGAGGGAATGGAGGAGCTCGACAGGGTCTACAGTACAAAATCTCTGGAGCGGTTTAAGCAACCTGACACTAAACTGGGGCCTCTCAGAGCATCTACCCGTTTGTGGTGAGAACACAGGAGGATACCGGCTCCACACGAAGGCTATAGAATCTAGGGAACGTGTTGGGGGTTGCCCAGCCCACAACTCTACAAATATCTGTCAGCGAGGCGCCACAAGCCAGCGCCCAGGAGGATGCAACACTTCTGGCAGAGTGAGCTCACAACCTGAACGGGCAGGGCACACCCTGTGCCCGATAAGCCAGGGTGATGGCATCCACTATCCAGTGGGCCATCCTCTGCTTGGAGATGGCCTTCCCCTGATCGGGCATCTTTGGGGATTTTCTCAATGAGAAGAACCACTCGACAAACAGGTTCCACTTAAAGGCGTAAGCGTGTCTCGTAGACGGTGCTCTCGCCGAAGTGATGGTGTCAACTACCTCCTGGGTTAGGATACCTAGAACCTCTGCGTCCCATCCAGGTACCAGACATGAAGTTTCTAGATCTGGACGCGGGTGCCAGAGGGTGCCCCGTCTCTGAGTCAGTAGATCCTTCCTCAGAGGAATCTGCCAAGGAGGGGCTGTCACAAGGAGCATCAGTTCCGGGAACCAGGTCCGAGTGGGCTAGTACGGCGCCACTAGCAGGACCTGCTCCTCGTCCTCCCTGATCTTGCACAGTGTCTGTGTGAGAAGGCTCACTGGGGGAAACGCATACTTGCACAGGCCCCGCGGCCAGCTATGTGCCAGTGCGTCCGTGCCGAGTGTTCTCTCGGTCAGGGTGAAAAAACAACTGGCAATGAGAGATCTCTGGAGAAGCAAACAGACCTACCTGAGAGGCTCCAAAACATCTCCTAATCAGCTGGACCATCTTGGGATGGAGTCTCCATTCTTCCGGGAACGCAGCTCGGGATAGCTCGTCGGCTGCCTGGTTGTGCAGACCAGAAATGAGAGTGGCACGAAGCGACCTCAGATGCTTCTGACTCCATAGGAGGAGGTGGCGGGCGAGTTGCGACATGCAACGGGAGTGTAGACCACCTTGTCAGTTGATGTACGCAACGGTCGCAGAGTTGTCCGTGCGGACAAGCATGTGCTTGCCTCGTAAGCGCCTTTTGAGACGGTTCAAGGCAAGGCGTACTGCTAACAACTCTAGGCAGTTGATGTGCCAGTGCAGTTGGGGACCTGTCCAAACCCCCGACACTGCATGCCCGTTGTGCGTTGCCCCCCAGCCGGTGGTAGAGGCATCAGTGTAAACCACAGCATACCTGGAGACCTGTTCCAGGGGCACTCCTGCTCGGAGAAATGCAAGGTCTGACCATGGGGTGGAGGTTTGGTGGCAGGCCGGTGTGACTTGGACCCGGTGAGTGTCTTGTTGCCACGCCCACCTCGGGACTCGGCCAAGAAGCAAGTATTGAAGCAGTCTCATATGAAGCAGCCCCAGCAGCGTGACTGCCACTGCAGCTTCCATATGCCTAGGAGCCTCTGAAGCTGCTTCAGTGGGACTGCCGTATTCAGGCAGTTCAACACCGACTGAGCACATTCCTGCGTGAGGTGTGCTGTCTGTTTGACCGAATCCAACTCCATACCGAGAAGAGAGATCCTCTCCGAGGAGAGTTTGCTCTTTTCCCAGTTGACCTGAAGGCCCAACTGGCTGAGGTGTGAGAGCACCAAGTCCCTGTGTTCGCACAACTGATCCAGAGACTGAACTAGTATGAGCCAGTCGTTGAGGTAGTTGAGAATGCGAATGCCCTGCTCTCACAGGGGAACAAGGACTGCCTTTCAACTTTCATGAAGGGCAGGACCTTGTACTGATATGCACGTCCTTCCAACGCAAACCTCAGAAATGGTCTGTGGCTCGGAAGGATTGACACATGGAAGTATGCGTCCTTCAGGTCGATCGCTGCAAACCAATCTCGGGGACGGATGCACCCGAAGATGCGTTTCTGCATCAGCATCTTGAACGGTAACCGATGAAGGGCCCGGTTCAAGACACACAGGTCCAAGATCGGTCGTAACCCACCGCCTTTCTTGGGTACAATGAAGTAGGGGCTGTGAAACCCCATCTTCATATCGGCTGGAAGGACCGGCTCTATCGCATCCTTCGCCAGTAGGACTGCGATCTCCGCACGCAAGACAGGAGCATCGGCCGCCTTCACTGATGTAAAGCGGATGCCACTGAACTCGGGGGGACGCCGGGCAAACTGAGTTGCATAGCCGAGTCTGATGGGTAGCCAGGCATCCAGACACCAAACAAGCTCGACCAGCGGGACTCATCTCCCGAAGAGCAGTTCCCTCTCCCTCTGGGTCGCCCGTCCCGGGCCCTCTTGCTCTTCCGCTCACCACCAGGTTTGACGGGGGCCTGGACGGGTGGGGCGACCTGCCTATGCCCAGCTCCACGGCGCTGCTTGACTGGAGGCTGCTGCGGATGCGGCGCGGGAGCAGGGGGCCGACCTCGGCGACGAGCAGGCTGGGGCGCTGCAGCCGGCGGACAAGTGGTGGCAGCAGCTGCCCGCCGGGGCAGGACATGTTGGATCGCCTCAGTCTGTATATAACCCCCGTATATCCCCTATCTGCACCACTGCCGAGGGTGGTGAGGGAGGAGGAGCTAGCAGGTCGGTTTCTGGCAGTAAAAAGTACCGTCCATGACCTGGTAAGGTCCCCATGCACCTCCGGGAAGAAAGGCCAGGGCAGGGCGCTGAGAACCAACGCAAGCTACCTCAAGAAACCAGTCGTTCAACCTCGAGGGCTCGAGACACGGTGGAGGTCTCCACTCAAGCCCTACCCCCTCGGCGGACCGGGAAAGCATAGCTGTCATTTCCGGATCAGACTCATGCATTGCTGCCTCCCAGAGAGCGGCAGTGCAGCCGAATCTTCCTCTCCAGAAAGCTCTGGCTCACCCTCCGATGCAGTTATCGACATCCAGTCATCGGGAGGAGCGCCGAAGTATCCTGCTTGTATGCTCTTTGAGAGTGCCCAGCGCGTTCCCTCGGCCGCTCAACTGGTTACAGAGCAGCGATGGTCCCTCGAGGGTTGGTTCCCTGGAGAGTTTGCCACCACTGTAAACCTCAGACCACATGTACTAACACCTGAAGTAGTCCTCGCCTGGCTGCAGCCAAGACGAGAGCCAGATCAAGGCAGGCAACGGAGCTCCGCCCCTTTTGAGGTAACGGAGCCTGGTCCACAGCTCAGAGATGATTATCTCATTATGATTATGATTATGATTAGCAAACTCACCAGACCTAAACCCCATAGAGAATCTATGGGGTATTGTCTAGAGAAAAATGAGAAACAAGAAACCAAAAAATACAGATGAGCTGAAGGCCACTGTCAAAGAAACCTGGGCTTCCATACCACCTCAGCAGTGCCACAAACTGATCACCTCCATGATATGCCGAATTGAGGGAGTAATTAAAGCAAAAGGAGCCCCTACCAAGTATTGAGTACATATACAGTAAATGAACATACTTTCCAGAAGGCCAACAATTCACTAAAATGTTTTTTTTGTTTTTTAACTTATTGGTCTTATGAAGTATTCTAATTTGTTGAGATAGTGAATTGGTTGGTTTTTGTTAAATGTGAGCCAAAATCATCACAATTAAAAGAACCAAATACTTAAACTACTTCAGTCTGTGTGCATTGAATTTATTTAATACACGAGTTTCACAATTTGAGTTGAATTACTGAAATAAATGAACTTTTCCATGAGTTTTAAAATCTATTAATTCAGAAAGGAAATTATATAATTTTAACGTGTCTTTTCAGCTCTGTCTAATGAAAAGATTTACTATTTAAAGCATTAAATGATATGCAGTAGTAGGATTCACCAAAGCATGTAAATGTGCTGTTTGTTTTGTTCTCTTTTACTCACCTTCTCATTGGGTTTTATCTTATTAATGGACTTTTTGTAAAGCTTTACCAATGAGTTTTCCACATCCTGCACAGACCCCATTCACCTCTACAGTCCCACTGTCGATAACTCCTCTTTTATTATTATTGTTGTTGTGTGTGTGCTTTGCAACGGATAACCATGGTTACGGCCCACGTATTAATAACTTTTATTTCTAAAGATTTTCTTCCAGTTTTACTGCCATTAAGATGGAAATTGATTAGGAGAAATAAAACCCAGGCGCCCCATAAATCTTCGAAATTGCTCTAACAGCAGTTGAGTTAATGAAATTGTAATGAGTGCTGATTCATCCAAAGAGTTGAGAGGAAATATCACTTCTGTTTTAGAGTCTGTGTGAATCCAGGTTGTGCGTTCAGTCCAAATCTGTTTCCGTGTCACTTGAAATTACTGTTCTCTAAAATCAGCAGGAGCTTTATAAGCATCTGCAAAAGATATAATAAGAGTTGATACAGTAGGCACCAAATTCACACTTTTCTATTGCCCTCTTCCTGTTCAACTTTGAAGGAATAGTTCACACAGAATTGATTATTCTGCCATCATTTACTCATTTATCACACATTTCAATACCCGTATATGTAGAACGTTTCCAGAATTTTCATTTTTGCATAAATATTTTCTTTAAAAGCAATGTGGAAGCTAAAGAGATCAAACGAAGCTTTGCCTTCTATTTGTTTTTCAATTAATATTTCATTTTTTGCTTAGGAAAGGTTTTTGCTACCGCTGTTATTTTGCACTGGCGATGGTTTCCATGGTTTTATGAAGAATAAATGGGCAATGCGACAAAGCATAATTCTAAGTGCCTGAAGGTTTCACATTTTTCTGCTGGATTATTAACAGAACAATTCAGTCCACAAAAGGAAACCTTTTAAAAATGAACTACTTTTTTACTAATGGTAGTTTTCATGATAGAAACGGTCCAGGTGTAATCAAAATGTTCTATATGTGCTATTGGTTTTTGCTCAGCTGATGGCTCAGTCAATTTTGTTTTCATTCAGCATTTTAAGTTTATTTGAAATGTTCAAGAAAAACTTTTATTCTAAAAAGTCATTTAGAATCTATATCTAAATAGAATTCCTCGATATAACAGATGTGACAGTTTTATAACACAAAGGCCATGATATACAATAGATCAACATATATTGTAGATTAAATGACAAGAACATCCATTTTGAGACAGTAGGGTAATGACTTAACGTAAATTATATTTGAATATAATGGTCTACCACTGCCAGTGAACTATTGCATGTTGGAGGAAAGATTTTTGTAGCTGGTAAGGGTTGCAAATGAATATAATTCTCCCTTCTATTCTAGTGTCTGTATTCTAAATCACCTGCCTATGTGTTATGAAATTCTGAATATAATGCATCGCATAAATATTCTGATCAGAAGGCGGTCAGACAGTAAGAAGCAACACCACTAATTAATCTGAGGTAATGTGCCGGTGTACCTGCCGCGTGCAGTACAAACGCAACAAATCACTGGCACTCTGGGATTTTAGTTTCGCTCTGCTCTCTAAAAGCTATCCATTTGCCAATCTCTGGTCAGCTTTCCCATCTAAACAAGTTAGCGTACAGTAAGCCACTCTTGGGAACAGGCGAGAGCTCTGGAATAATCCAGGGATACACAGTTGCCTTCATGTCTTTTCAGAGCAAGACGATTTCTTTAAGGCCTGGAAATAGATACAGTAATGACATAAGAGAGAACACAGTTAAATATGATCCTATATCTGTAATAAGCCTGCATGATTATGGCAAATGTAATTATTTTAATTGTTGAGCAGAGTAATTACAGAATGCATTGAGCAGTGAGAGGAAAGTGCTATTCTTTATCTTTGTCTGAAACACAACTGTTCTGATATCCAGTACAACAGCACACATCTGGGATATTTATATATGTGACATTCATATATTCCTAAAAGATTGTATTGCTGATTTATACATATATACTATACTAAATCACAACAGTCTATAAAGTTTTTAATGACAAGACTTCACAATATGATGATCCCAGTTCCCAGACCCCAGATCCCAAATGTTATGCTATTTGTTATTTATATGTTATTTATATGACTAGCTTTTATTTTTACTGTACAATATAAAAGATATACACTGTTTGGGATCAGTAAGATTTTTAATGTTTTCATTGAATCCCTTCTGCTGCATTTATTAGATCAAAAATACAGTAAAAAAAGTAATATTGTGAAATATTATTACAATTTAAAATAATAGTTTTCTATTTTAATATAGTTTAAAATGTAATTTATTCCTGTGATGCAAAGCTGAATTTTCAGCATCATTACTCCAGTCTTCAGTGTCACATGATAATAAATATGCTGATTTATTATCAATGTTGGAAACAGTTGTGCTGCTTAATAGCTTTTTGGGAACCTGTGATACTTTTTTCAGGATTCTTTGATGAATAAAAAGTCAATTAACATATCCTTGCTAAGTAAAAGTATTAATTTATTTTAAAAAAAAAAAAATAATAATAATAATAATAAAACACACTGACCCTAAATGGTAGTGTATATTGTTACAAAAGATTTGTATTTCTATTATGTTTATATAAAAAAAGTATATAGCAACGTATATAACGCGCGCGTGTGTGTGTGTGTGTGTGAGAGTGTGAGAGTGTGTGCTTGTTTATGTGGTTTATGAGGACACAAATTTGTATAATGACATGGGTATGACATAGGTATTACAACATGAAGGTGATTTATGAGGACACTTTTGGTGTCCCCATAATTCAAAAGGCTTATAAATCATACAGAATGAGTTTTTTTGAAAATCTAAAAATGCACAAAGTTTTCTGTAAGGGGTAGGGTTAGGTGAGGGTTGGTGCAGGGTGATAGAAAATACGGTTTGTACAGTATAAAAACCATTACACCTACAGAGAGTTTCCATAAACCACAAAAACCAACGGGTGTGTTTGTTTCTCAAGGTTAAATTACGTTTTACATTGTTTTGACTCAAAGGAGGTCAACCTAAATGGAAAGCTTCTAACGATTACAAATCATGACACCTGTCACCTTAGTTATGTTTTGATTACTTTTGTATCCTAAATCTATAATGGCTTGTTCAGTATATCCTGTTAGCCAAACACATAAGAATGAGTCTGTGAGATCTAATGACTCAACCAGCCTGCTTATTTAGGCTTAAATATGAGCTGTGGGGCCATTATGATTGGTTAATTTGTAGTCGATTGCAACAGCAGGTGGCCCACCATCAGGGCTCTTTGAGGGAATTCTGGGAAGGTCAAGACTGGTGCCAGCCAGCTGGAGAAAAGCCAGGGATTTTTATGGTTGGAACAGCCATGAGTGCTTTGGTTGGGGCATCTGGCTTTAGGGCGCTGTTGAATTAGCATACCAATGAGAGAGCTTTGAGAATTCAATTAAAGCCTGTAGAACACATATTCAGATATTGTTTAAATCCTTGGTATACTTCAAGCAAAATTGAAGAACAAATGGGCATTTTTAACAAAATCTGATCAGAACAAAGTTCATTTCAATGTTTCAAAACGGCTTGTCATTGTGAATTTTGTAGAAAACTCTTTTGAGCTCTGCCATTGGTCCATGAGCTCTGCTACTCCACCTTCTTTGATGTGGAAATCTTTCAGTTTTATTACTTAACTCATTTTGTCGAGCTCCAACACAAGTAAAAACAAACACATTGGTCAGCTGCTTTATAATATTTTTTTTTAGATTTCTGATACCCAAAATTAAATAACTTTGCAATACTGATTATACTGCAAAACTGTACTGTATGAAGTAGGAATCCACAGATGTATCAACCAATAATCAGTATCAGCCAATAAAAGCAATTAAATGCAATCGGCTATATAACAATTATTTAAAAACAGCCGATATTAATTAGGGCCAATTATATATTATCATTCAAAAGAGGGAGAAGAAATGTGTAAGACTGTAACTTGTGTGTGCAGAATTTAGGTCTATTGAAGTTAATGTGATAATAATGCATTAACGCAATCTCATTCTCAACCTGATCTAATGACGAAAACGGACCTGTGGGAACTTTTTCGCAAGACGTGAAATACGTACCGCCATGTACATTTTGTGACATATTCAATGTGAAATGTCCACTGAGTGGTGCTAAAAGAGTGTTCAGTTTTTTTCCCCAGAACAGATGAACGTACATATGGTACGTTTTATGTGACGTTGGTTTTGTACGTGTCACTGCAGTTCTGACTTGAAATATCCGTTGAGTGGCGCTATAACTCTAATGCTCCGTGATGTTTTAAAATAAAGTATCATCTGCCCTACACCTAAACCTACACGATAGTATGAACAAAAGCGAATGTGGAGTAAAAATGCAATCGCAAGTATGCTGTTGTAGCTTGTTTTTCTATCTCTCATCTTGAGTCATGTTTTTGACAGGATTCGTACGCAAGGATTCTGCATCCTAAGTCCAATTCTGTGCCGGCTGAGCTACAGAGCAAACTTGTTACGTCCGTAAAGCGAAACATATGGAGCTGTAATCATAACTGTGTACGAAAATGATAACAAGTGCTCAATGTTTTACCACCTCTAGTGTTCATTACTGTTGGAAACTGCTGTGATATGTACTTATTGGTACGTATTTTGCATCTGGTGAAAAAGTTCCCACAGGTACGTTTTGATCAGGTAGCATTAAATAAAATAGTGCTGTTAACGCAGGTTCTGTGAGACCTTATGAATAGTACAAGCCAGGGTGGCCAGGTCTTTGGTTTCGCCTTTACCAAACACTATTTGTAGTGCACTTACCATGCAATAATCGCAAAGAGTTTTATGCTTTTTTACTTCTAATAAGAAACATTAGAAGTAACAAAGCATACCTGTTACTTCTACTGCTACCTGATCAAAGCGTACCTGTGGGAACTTTTTCACAAGACACAAAATACGTACCAATAAGTACATATCACAGCAGTTTCCAACAGAAAGTCTCAGCTCCGCTTAGTTAAAGCGGCACCATGAATCGTGAGTTGCTTCCACCTTAATACAAGTTATAGCACAAAATAAACATGAATGAACATCAGAAGGTGTTGAAAGATACAGTACAAGTCACCAAAATGTTTATGTCTCATACAATCATTCGATCAGGGTTTCAGCCACAGAAAGACATCAGTAAAACAGCTTGTGATCAATATGTCACTCAACATTGCATTTCACAGTTCATTAGTTAACACTAGTGGAAGCTTACTGTTAATTATATATTGAATAAATTTGTCACAAAGACGGGTTTTTTATGAAAACTGCTGCAGTTGAGTTGTATATAAACATTTTAGTTTTAATTTGAGTGTGATTATTGCATGTGACAGTTAATAGCGGTTGAATATAATAGTTTTGGGCTTTGTTGTTTGGGTAAACATGAGCAAAGAATGATCTAAAACTTTTGCTGAGTATACTGTATATTGGGACCTTCAGGATCATGTTTATGTGAGCTGGACTATTGGAGTAGATATACATGAGTATAAACTTATGTCCTGCCATATCAGCTGTTTCAGCTAATAGACTTCCCTCTTCCCATCGGACAAGCCTGAGGACTTTGATTTACCCTAAGGACCTTCATTAGTGGCTCAGTGTCATTGGCAGTGTAGAAATACTTAGGAGTGTCCAGAGTCCCCCTTGACTGAATCACGTTGAATACTTTAGCATATAAAGTGAAATCTGTCTGTCTCTTTGGGAATGGGATTGAATTTGGCAATGAATATTGAATGTATTCTCTTCTCCAGGGTGGGGTTACACCAGATATTTATAAGGTCTTCCTTAAATTGTAACGAAAAATTCACACTATGGGCTTGGTATCTACTTAGTTTGTAACTAAGCCTCATTTGTTTGTAGCGTTTGTTTTTAAGGCAAGAGTTGCAAGTAGGGGCAAGAGATATTGACAAAAATTATATCTCAGTTTTTTTCTAGGATTTTGTTGATAACGATAATTAGATAATATTTTTTTCTGAGTGTATTTTGTGCTGGTATCTTGACTGGTTTAGACCTGTCATGGACAGCTTTTCATATTCTTCATATTATGTGCTTCTGGTCTGTCAGAAAAATAATTTTTCCATTAAAGGGTTAGTTCACCCCAAAATGAAAATTCTGTCATTAATTACTCACTCTCATGCCGTTCCAAACCCGTAAGACCTTCGTTCATCTTCGGAACACAAATTAAGATATTTTTGATGAAATCTGAGAGCTCTCTGACCCTCCGTAGACAGCAACGCAACTGTAATGTTCCCAGGTCCAGAAACGTAGTAAGGACATCCGCAAAACAGTCCATGTGACATCAGTGACTCAACTTCCCCCGAGTTACGTCTTCCGCCATTTTAGAGAGTATCACAACGCATACGCACGCTTTCCCCTAAGCGTAAACAACGCTGATTACGCAGATTACGTTCATGCGCGTGCTTTTCCCCCGAACGTAAACAACGCTGATTACGTCAAATACTGTATGTTCTTGGGTACTCTCCAAAATGGCGGAAGACGTAACTCGGGGGAGAAGAATTGTTGAGTAAAGTATGTTATTTTTGTTTTCTTTGCACAAAAAAAAAGTATTCTCGTAGCTTTGCAAAATTGAAATTGAGCCACTGATGTCACATGGACTGTTTTACCGATGTCCTAACAACATTTTCTGGACCTGGGAATATTACAGTTGGGTTACTGTCTATGGAGGGTCAGAGAGCTCTCACATTTCATCAAAAATATCTTAATTTGTGTTCCGAAGATGAACAAAGGTCTTACGGGTTTGGAATGACATGAGGGTGAGTAATTAATGACAGAATTTCCATTTTTGGGTGAACTATCCCTTTAAGGGTCAGTATTTGCCACCTTTGATTTTCAGGGACATTTTTACCTTTACAAAGGTATTTTTTCTAACCTTCTTAGATATATGCATCATCTTTTATGTCAAATTCTGACAGTTTATCAGTAAATTTGATTGGAATGATGAGACACTATAGGCTGTTACCAATCAAATAAATCAGTATCAACAAAATACATTTTTTGCACTGCAAAAGTGGCACAGAAGCTGCATCTAAAGCAGCATTTACATGTATTTACACTACAATTACAAGTACATAAATAATGCTATGAGATTAATATTTTAATATTTTGAATATTGAAATATTCAAAATAATATTGATTTTTTGTTAAAATGAAATTATACTTTAAATATGAAACTACAACCAGCAATAATTGGCGGCCATTCACTGCCTTAATAAATGAGTCACTGAGTCATTCATTCAACCGATTTGTTCAATTGGCTGAATGATTCAGGAATGAAGCAAGTGACTGTCATTCTGAATGGATCAGTGAATCATTGATTCATTCAAAAATGCTGATTTGTTTAGGAATGAAACACCACTGTGTGTTTCTCAGAGATGCACACGGTTCTGTTTATTTTCCTTGGTGAAATAGAGCAAAAACTGTCTTAAAATAGAGCAAAAACTGTCTTAAAGCAACTGTTACTTTAAATTAATATCACATGTGCAGTCATGCTGATATTTGGGAAAACAGCATGCTTGTTTATGTAATATTGATTATATCAGAAATATAAGACAAACTTTTGTTGCCCCCATACTGTATATTGAATCATGTAGACCATATATTGAATCATATATTGAATCACTGAAGCCTCTGTTTGTAGACAGAAACTTTTTTGAAAACAAAGCCATCCATTTCAGTTCTGTTTTGATGTTTCATACTTTTTTGCCTCATGTAACTGCAGAATGCAAATGCAAATAATGACACATAATAATGGAATAAAACAATTTGCATTAATTTACTGTAAATATAAATTAATGGCATTACAACAAATTGTAATGTTTTGCATTTTTTTATTATAATTTAATATTTGTCATGTTGAAACCTGCAATGCACAAGTGACGCAAGGCAAATATGTAGAGAATGACTCACCGTTAAGATCGATTTCTTAGCAGCTGGAAGACAATTATTCACGTAATGTTCTCTCTCTTAAAAATAAATAAATAAATCTCAACTTTTGGTCCAGTAACTCCCCTGCCTTCATTTGCATGTGCCGTTAATGAGTGCCCTCATCACTGCCTCTCCAGGCCGACTATTAAGCAATTCTCCATTTTGATAGTTTAATAGAGTTTGCTGGATAAACACTTTCATAATTTCCAGATGATTCAGAGGGACAGTTGGACTTGAGAGAACGCCTGCTGTGGTAATGATCTATTCCAGCTAAGCAATGAAGCTCCTGATTTACATAATCATTTCTTTGATTGAAGCAATTTGGCCTGGCTGCCAGTTCAGGAGCTTCCAAAATGAAATTTGGATATTTGGAAACAGAGCCTTTCATCTCGGTCAAAATGTAAAATCGGTTTCTCAGTCAGCTTTAGAATAGATGTTAATGTGAAAAACAGCTAATCAATGTTCGATTAGCAGAGTGCATATTTACACAGCATTGACCGTGTGGTAAAATCTGCTAAAGGTCACAGGGGGGCAGCACTATACAGAGGCTTCTGAAGAGTTTGCTCAATAGTTTAGCAGGATTTCAGCTGTGACAAAAAACAAGGATATTATATGGGGTGTTGTGGGATATTTTTTAGTCTTTTTTAGTTTTAGATATGTGGAATTTATTTAGTCCTGCCCTGAATGAGCTATTCACGTAACAGATGTTTACAAATAATCCACAAGACAAAATAATAGCTAAATAATAACATTTAATAACTTTTGAACAGGATATATATATACATATTTTTAAATTTGGCTGTTATTTTGTCTTGTGGACTATGTGTAAACATCGTTTTGTGAAATAGCTCATTTAGAGCAGTACAAAATAAAAAGCAAAATGCAATTTGTTATGATCTCTGTAAAAATTATTACATTTTGTAGCCTTTATTCTGCAAGGTGAATGTAAACTTAAGACCACAACTGTATGTTTTACTTTCAGAGTTCCCATGTGTATGTACAATTAATTTAAAAATATATAATAAAAAAATGCTGATATAATAAATGATTAGAAATACTGCAAAATTAATCATTTATCAAAAAGTATAGAAACACTATGGACGTCAGATGAATACTTAATGTTGTAGTCATGTGATTTTGTTGATTCTGTATACCTTTTACTGATTGTTATTATATTTTTTCACTCAAATGGCTCTCAAAATGGCACTCAAATTGACTTTAGTCCTAAAATCCCCTTTTTTTTTTAAAATATGAAATTGTTAATTGAACCTTCAAAATTACAAAAACTAACTAACTAAATAAATAAATGAATGAATGAATGAATGAATGAATGAATAAAATAAAATAAAACAAATGTTAGGTTTTTTTTTTTTTTTTTTTGAGCATCATATACATCAGTCTTGGCTCATATTGTATGGTTGCGACATTATGGGGAAAAATATGTGTCCTTTTTATTCAGAAGCCCAAACTAAGCAAAATATGCAATTTGGTGTAGTTTGTAATATTTACATAGCCAAAAAGTGAGATGAAATTCTCTTTATAACCATTTACTTTATAATCAGTTATTTACAGACCAATTAGATAAAATGCATATAAATATCAGTTGTCACTCTATATCTCCAAATAATATGTCTTAGTAAGATGATATTTAATATATATATATAGTCAAACCAAAATTTATTCAGACACCTTCAACATTTCTCACATTATCACAGTTTATTTGCTATAGTTTAGAAAATGGTAATAAAATATGATGAGAATTCAAGAGTTAAACTATGTCAGAACAAATTCATCTTGATAATGTCAGATAACTTTGATAGAAAGGTATGTAACAAAACATGGTCAGGTCAAAGTGTCAAATCAAATTTTTGGTTTTAATGAAGAATTTTTGGGTATAATATGTCACAGTTTATTTTATTTTCCTATCCTCACTTACATACTGTAAATGAACTATAGTGTCCTGCACCCACTAGTAAAAAATATCAATAATTATATCTGGTATCTGAATCATTTTGGTTTGACTGTATATATATGTATATGTATAGTATATTTATTTATTTATTTATTTAAGTTTTTTTTTTTTTTTTTTTTTAATGCAATAAAATGATGATTGAGAGGTGAACAAATAAATGTTTCTCAAAAGCCTTATGGGTCATGTTTAATACTCACATTCATGGTTTTTATAAATATTATGTATGTATAAACAAGTAACCCTCAGTTGCTTCAGTCCAGTAAGTGCTTTTCTTGAAATATTGCTAACAGTATAATAGTTATTCTTAGGTTTAGTTATTCTTACGTTTACTTTATAAAAATCTGCATAAAGCTTTGCATATCAGACATAAAACAGTAGGCTTTATAGGGTTTATGCTCTCTACCTTTTTAACATTTGTTTCAGAAGGTTAAAACTATTCAGTAATTCCTAGGCAGCTTTGAAGAATTACTGTAACATACTTAGGCCATAACCATATTTCAAGTAGAAAATGGTTTGGCAGTTCAATGATGACATTCAGTGAAATTTCACCAGAAGCCTGTGTTTTGTCAGATTAGAACAGCAAGTGGAATCCTTCTCTCGAGCCAGCAGCTCCTTTTCTACAATTTCTCTTAGGAAAAGGGGCGTGGAGCCATCAGCGCACAGGCATTTCAGCTGTACTCATAGGGAGATGAGGATCAGAGTTTAGCACTCTACACTGCAACGATTCATGCTTTGGCACCAATAAATGAGGTATTCCTAGATTAGTTCTGTGTACGTTTTTGTCTTCATTCCTCTTCTGGTTTGCAATTGCGCTTTTCAAAATAGCACATTGTCCTGATGCCACAATTGTTTGAGTGTTTGGTTTATGCTTTGGATGAGGGTGCGAGATGTTTTTCAGCCAACAATAAATAATAAATAATACATATGTTTAAAAATGCAGAAAAATGCAGCAGCAGAGGTTCTCCTGGTGAATTAAAAACATGTTGTTGCTAACAATTTATTGAATACTGCATTCAGCATGTGAGATTTATATTACAAGAATATTAATTTGAATACAATATGAGCCTCTAAATTTCAGTAGAAGTAGTTCATGGCTCTATGTATATAAAGTATGTACAGTATATGACTATTTCTAATGTGATGAATAAACCAGGGTTTTATGCAAAAATATATATTTTTCCTAACAGGACTTGTTAATATGCTTAATACAGTGTAGTATAAATGCAATTAGTGACAGATCTTTTCTTCTGTATTGTGGCATATATCTATGTAATGAATTACTGAAAAAGAAAAAATGTTATGCGGGGACTTGGCTCCATCCATTAGTTGTTGATTGGATGTTAAAGGGATATTTTACCCAAAAATACAAATTCAGTCATCATTTACTCACCCTCAAGTTTCTTTTTTCTGATGAAAATGAAAGATGGTAGCCATTGACTTCCATATGATGGAAACTGTTTGTTTCCCGACATTCTTCAAAATATCTTCTTTTGTATTCAGCAGAAGAAAGAACATCTTACAGGTTTGGAACAACATAAGGGTAAGTAAATGATGACAGAATTTTCATTTATGGGTGAATTGGCCCTTTAAGACGCAGCCAATTTCTGCTTATGTTACTATAAAGAAGTGTTTTCACCTTCTTTCTAGTAACATTTTTTCTTGACTTGAAACAATTATTATTGCTTAACTCAACCTCTTTCACATACTATTAGAAAAATAGTAACCAGAATACTGTATTTGCTTTCCAATATGCTGTACACTTTCAGCTAGTTTCAGCTGAAATCTGAAACATATGAAACCTGTTGTTGTTTGTTGCTCTTGAATGAACGTGTCCTCCATTTAGACTTAGTTTCACCTTTTTCTCCTGTGCTTTTTATATCAACCACTGAACAGGCAAAATATTATGGACAGCTTTCTGCTTCCTCCATCTCGTGCAGCCGCATGAAGTGCGCTGTGTAATCGACATGCTGGTAAATCTTTTCACGGCAGAGTCTCAGAGTGTTGACTAATGCAACGTCTCTGTGCATTAGATAAGAGCGTCAGAGGCACGAGAAAGGCTGGAAGTAGATCAAAAAATAGATAATTGTGCCATTTCTTTCATTGTTTATGTTTGGTAATAAGGTGTTGCTCGCTTCGTGAAACATCTCAAGACGAGACTGGCGACATGAAGATGAATCCGTGCCAGTCTCAGCGCCCACCGCTTGGTCTCGTGGCCTTGAGATGTTGTTTATAGAGCTATCGCTGCACTGCTGCTTAAATTAGTGCTCAAGCTGTCCATTAGCAAAGCGTTTCCACTGATACTGAAAGATGTGCTGTCCAGCTGGATACTTTTATTTGTGGTGATCAGATTCTGGGTCTTCTGAGCACAGATCAGACCGTGCTTTTTTCTTCATGTATTCTTTTCAGTTTTCTGTAAATTTTTCAAACCAGTATTCGCTTATGCATCATTGTATTCCAGCAAGCAACTGTAGCTTTCTGATTTCTGGTGTCATTGCTTGTTTGGCATTTGGCACTCTTTAGAATGATGTCATTTATGTTGTATATTTGTGTCTCTGTTGTAACATCCACCGATATTCTTTTCTATTTACAGCTGTAAGATTATTTAATTAGTGTAACTTTTGTGCCATGCATGAGAAATGACTAAATGAGAAAGCGGTGTAGGTGGTGGAAATGATTGTTCACTTCCTTGCCGCTTCGCTAGCCAAGTTACAAAAGCGGCATGGCAATTGGTGTTGGTTGCCATGACAACATTTATTGTAAAGTGAGATGGCGAGAAAAAAATGAAGTGTGCTTCTATTCAAGGGTATTAAGAAACAATTAAGCAACCAAAATAGTATACTAATTACTATAGCAATTTAGTTATGACAGATCAGTTCACATTTCTTTGTTTGTTGCTCTCCTGACTGTGCGATCAGATCACTTCTTAGTGATAAATTAGGTCTGTTTTAAAGGAATAGTTCAGCCAAACATGAAAATTTGCTGAATATTAACTCACCCTCAGGCCATCCAAGATGTGGATGAGTTTGTTTCTTCATCAGATTTGGAGAAATATAGCATTACATCACTTGCTTACCAATGGATCCTCTGCAGTGAATGGGTGCCGTCAGAATGAGAGTCCAAACAGCTGGTAAAAACATCACAATAATCCACAAGAAATCCACACCACTCCATTTTTAACTTCAAACTTAGTCCTCTATCCAAAATGTTGCTTTCTCCAGTGAAAAAGTTGTCTCATCTGAATCAGGAAAGAAATATGCACAAATCAAACACTGTGTACGAGTAAAAATAGTCCAAACAGTTCCAAAAAATTATGTGGATGGATTTGGATGTGAGAGGACAACAACAGATGGACTTTTCATGTTAACTGATGGACTGGAGTGGTGTGGATTACTTGTAGATTTTTGTGACGTTTTTATCAGCTGTTTGGACTCTCATTCTGATGGCACCCATTCACTGCAGAGGATCCATTGGTGAGCAAGTGATGGAATGCTACATTTTTCCAAATCTGTTTCGATGAAGAAACAAACTACATCTAAATCCTTTAACAAGTTTTCATTTTTGGGTAAACTATTCCTTAAAAGTTAAAATGCAGAAATTCTCGTTACTATGCAATTAATTTACTATACTGTTTTCGCAAACTATTGTATGTCTGCAAATGAATATAGCACACAAGTAATGCATAACAACCCATGCTCATTGAAATGTACATGTGGTAATTATGTTGCTTTTTGCATGTTTCACAACACTTTCATATGATCAGTAAGTGGTGCTAAAAGTACATTTTATCTGAAACAGATGAACATGAACATTTAGAAATTAAAAGTCTAGTGAGATGCGCTACAGACACATTTGCTATGCCGTGTTTTTGAGATTTTTATCATGACTCATGTTTCAAACTTGTAAATGAGTGCTCTGCACTGCAACTGCAGTGCTGTACCAGGTGGGCTACCGAGCAAGTTTACTACACTCGAAAGCCATGCATATGGACCAGATTATGTGACGCAACTGTCAAATTGTATTAGCTGACAAATCATGGACTATGGTAAACGCGTTTTGTGGAGTATTGTGCAAAGAATTGTGCAGAAATGAGTCTTTATTTTATCTTTTTTTATCGAAAACCTGCCGTAATAATCATAATTTGTGTGAAATGGAACAAAAGCTGTTGGTCTTTTACTGCCACTAGTGTTCATTTCTGCTGAAAACTGCAGAAAATAATGTATTATGTATGTATAGGTGTGTTTTTGGAGTTTTGCAGAAATGTAGATAGAGGTATGTTTTTCCAATGAGCCTGTTGGGATATAATGATGTTTTATGGTAATTTTTTTAATCCTTTTCAGAGCTTAACAGTTATTTATTTATTTTATTTATTTATTTATTTATTTTATTCTTTTATGTTCTACAAGAGAGAAAGTCAAACAGGTTTGAAACACAATGAGAGTGCGTAGGGTAAATGTACCTATCAAGCTCACGTACCCATTAAGCACACTTCCATTTTTGAGCTCAGATTATAAAAAGAAAAAATAATGTATTATCCTTCTTGATGTCTTAACCCATTGATGTGTTTGTTACTACATACCTCCTGTAATTTCAAGTCAATCAGGCCATTGCACACTGAGAGACATGGGTCTCCATGTGTGCACACTGTCTGGTGGCCATTTTGAAAGCTGTCTGAAAACTTTCACCAAAAGAGTAGCTTAGCGCAGATGCTACAGAACACAGTTAGCTGACTAGCTGTATAAAATTGTGTGCTACGTTAATATATTACTTCACAGGCATTACTGGCTTGTACTTTTAAATCAATAATATTATAAATTGACAGTTTATTGCTGGTCTGTGGTTTTACATTGCTGTAATTTTTAAAGATTTCATATTATTTTAAGGTGAGGTTAAAGGGTACACTAATGAAAATCACACAGCTTCAGTGTGACATCAATAAGTATAATTACATAGATATTGTTAATGATAGTTGTTCATATTAAAATATGTATGAACTTAATACATGACCTAGATTATTTATTTTGCAAAATCTTGTCATTTTATTAAATATTACATGAAATTTATTACAAATTGTCGCTGCTCCCATTAAGCTCAGTGTGCTCTCTTTAAGCTCTTCCACACTGAACGTCTATGTAAATACTTCATAAACAGACTTTAAATATTAACTGATGGTTGTCACTTTAAGTTAATCTTTATAAAATAATTAATAACTTATTTTAACAGCTTTAAGATAACAAAATCTATACGTAACTATAGTTTACGCCCAAAGATGAAAGAGGCATGTCGTCCATTCAAAGAAGGAGCCATTAGAAACCTGTCAAATATGTCAAGGAAATAAACAGCTAAAGGCTGAAACACACTACACGACTTTTAAAATCTGAACAGATTTTTAAAACACCAGGTGTCATACACTTGCCAACTTTGTAAATAGTCACAAAGGAAAACTTGCCATCATACACTAAACGACTGAAGATCACACACTAGTAGAATTTAAATTCCTTCTGATCACAACAAACTCACACAGAAATGTGTGCATTGTTGCTAGGAGACTTGTGACAAATGAAAATAATGTGTGTTATAAAATCAGCTGAAAATATCAAACATGTTTGATCTCCTTTGACTGGATGGAATCAAAGTCTGAAGCTAAAAAAATCGGAGTCTGTGACCATCATACACTATGCGATTTTCTGTGGAATCAGTCAACTCAAATCTGACTGGCTCTAACCTTTGGCAACTAGCATCAATTTCTCCAGACTGTGAATCGATGGAAAATCGGGGCAAAAATGATGTAGTGTATTACAGCCTTAAGAGACTATAGATAAGCTGACATCCATTTAATAAGAGGCTTCATAATGAGGCTAGTTTCTGTGTTCATCCCCATGAATGAAATAATTTATTGGTTTATTTTATTTGATTTTTGAATATGTGTTACTTAGATGAATGTGGACTAGTATAGATGTTCCAATGTTCTTAAATGACACTTCGCTATGAATATATAACTGATCAAATTGAATGCCTTGTTGCTTGATTTTAGTGTTCTGTTTTTTTGTGATTGACTTTATACCTTCAAATAAAACATTTTTCAATTATTCTTTAAAAAGGTTGTTTAAAATAAACAAGAATTTTTAATAAAACATGATGTGAGCTTAATGGGAACGGGTGTGCTTAAAGGGTACAAACGTACACAGCCAGACTTTTTGCATTTAATGATGTACTGTATATCTAAATTGAAATGCTTTTGTCATTTAAAATGAAATGAAATATTTTCATGTGAGAGATTAAGATTTTATTTTAACATAACTTCTTGTGCTGATACCGATATCTTGTGCACTAAAAATGCCTCAATGTAGATTTTGGTGAGCTTAATTGGTATGTTTACCCTAAATGATGACTGAATTGTCTGTTATGGGTGAACTACTGTATCATAGCAATGAAATGTATTAGTAACGCATTTATTTAATCAGTAAAAAAACCTTCATATTTTCCTCTCATTACCATCTGTCTGACAAAAACAGAAGCTTATATTTCTTTGTTAGTGCATCATTAGATCAGTGCAGAGGTGTCAGAGTCATTTTCTTGATGAATAAAGTTTCCAGAGCAGTCGTGCTGCTATCACTCTCTCCACTTATTTAGACCTGAACTTACTGTCCCTCATTAAGCTGAAGATTTCAGCCTGCTCCCTCCACATTTCCATATGAATGTAATAAAATGGTGGAGGCACACTGACTTCTGTACAAAGGAAATGGGAAGGTGCAGCGTGACACATCTTGTGGGAGACTGGAGATGTGCTAAATTAGGGTTCAGTGCTGGAAATGAGACTGTTGAATGAGGAGTTGGTGCATGTGTAGCGTCTGGAGCGGTGTGGACCCAACACAAGCTCTGACCACAATGAACAACTGATATTAACCCTATAAAGCCTACTATAGCATATTTGATATCCGCACATTTCTAAGGCTCTAAATTATCAACGTGATCAGAATGTTGGTGAAAAACCTGTTGTACTACATGCATTTTGTCATCTGTTTGAAAGTTTATGCTTTTTTAGAAAATAAAATGTCTTTTCTGAAAACGTCCCCCCTCGGTGTCTCTTTGCTGTGAAAACTTTTCTGATTTATATACAGTAAAAATAATAACAACTTTTATAACACTTACTGAACTGACACAACCTAGGTTTACTTGACTATCCTTGCATCATTTGAAGCACTTGAGTATCATCTTACTAAGAAAGATATAGATGATATATGCTCTTTATATAAGTAGTCTGCTACAGTATATTGTTGTAAAATCTAATTGATTTTTATAATACAAGCCATCTGAATTTCATTTTACTTTTTAGCCATATCACTATCTGCAAATGCACATTTTTGCATATTGCATATTTTTGCTCAGTTTGGAAGTGTTTGTATCAAACATATGTTTTTTTTTTTAGTTCACCCCAAAATGTCATCATTTACTCACTCTAATGTCATTCTAAAATCTGTATGACTGACTTTTGTTTTTTGTTTTTGAGTGGAACATAATAGAAGGCATTTCTTTCAGCGTACTAGATTTCATTCTTTCAAAAAGTACTCTGGTGGAACTAATGATTACCATATACTTGTGTATTATTATGAACATTATTTAATCAGTCCCTGATCATTTTTATCAAATATAATGCTGTTGAATCTATCAAATACAAAAAGCTACATATTTTTAGACTAATTCTGTTTGTTAGAACTAGAAGAAAAAAAATCCTGTTTATACTGAATAATTTGAAGAATAAAACAATTTACATGAACCTGTCTGAAATTTTGGTGACCGCACTATTAACTTGAACCTCAAATGCGCTCAGTTGCTTCTTGCACACTTTCACCTGTCACCTTTCATATTTGAGTTTTGTTGGACAGTAGGCTACTTACGTTCACTGAATTAAACTATTTCATAACTCTTCTTGGCAGCAGCCACTTTGACTTCAAAATCAGTATGCTGTTTTGTAACGAATGCATAATTGTTTAAAGAAAATGAATGAATTCTGAATGACTTCTTAATACAATGGGGGAAAAAATAGTGAAATGATTTCAAATGAACCCTTATGTTCACTTAAAGGTGCCGTATAAAAGACTAACCAACTAAAATACTAATGACATGATTTAATGTTAAAGATTTGTAATGATTAAATTTTTTTAGTTCATTATTTTATCTAGTACCTTAAGACACATATGATAGGGACATAAAAAAACTCTGTTCTGTAGTTCTGCAGCTGCGCAACGTCTCGCGCGGCTTGAATGTTTGCTGTTCAGCGCGTGCTCAGCTCGAGACATATGCAGCGCATGTTTCTAGTCTAAATAAAGCGCGTTTAGTTGCTTCCTCTCTCTCTCTTTCTCACTCTCTCTCCATCACTGAATGGGTTTCAGTGAGCTTTTCATTCCGTCTGAAGAGCGCCCGCATCAGTGTTTAAATCCGCGTCCTCAGCATGACTTCAGCCGATTCCAGCGCGCCGGGAAAAGCGTCTCAACAAGACCAGGTAGCGACATTAAAGTCAGAAAGCTTTTCTTTTATACTTCATGAATCATGTGTGTGGAGTATCAGACGTGAGGAGAGAGTCGTGGCTTTGCTCTCACTGTCAGTTCTGGAAGCGTGTTGACTTCAGCTCGTTTTGACAGTTACTGTCGCTAAATCGCAGGACGGCACGTTTAATAAACATGGATTAGATTTTAGTTTGCATCATGTTATTTTAGCTGTTGTCGTGCCACTTTAAAACAAAAGACACAGCATAGTAGCTAGTTACAGTATGTGATAGTTATTGGGGTAATGGCTGCTGAAAATGAGATTTGCCATCACATAAATTAGCCTACATTTTAAAATATATTAAAACAGAAGTTTGTTATTTTAAGTTGTAATATTCACAATATTGCTGTTTTTACTGTATTTTTGATTAAATACTGCTAAATGCAGCCTTTGTCAAGTCAAGTCACCTTTTTATACAGTGCTTTATACCATACAGATCGTTTCAAAACAGTTTTACAGTGATAAACAAGAAATTTAATAATTTAATTTATTTGCAGACAAAATTCAATTCTGCCGTAAAGCAGCTCCAAAAGACAGTAAGCAGGTGAGCACTAGAGACTTATTGTAAATAATAATAATAATAATAATAATAAAAATCTTATTTCTTCCACACTTTTGACAGGTATTGCATGTATTAGAAGTCCATTGTTGTTTTTAAAACTAATTACTAGGCATGGCAAAAAAAAAAAAAAAAAATGTATGTCTCAATCAGGAAAATACTGAATGATTTATTTTAGATTTTAATTTTTGTTCCATATCAGTATCACTTTATCAATCATCTTTCATATACAGTGTTCTTCATGCATGTGGCTTTCATACACTATAAAATATCCTGCTGAATTTTTGTCAAAAACTCGTAGGTGCTGAAAATTGGTGTCAGATTTTTGGTGGCAGGTGGCAGAAAATTGCTGTATTGCATTATTGCATACAGGATTGCATTTTGCTAAGTGTAAATTTATAATAGTTTATAATATTTTATAATATAAAATATTATATTATATTATTATATTAATAATATTTATATTAGAATATTAGAATATAAAAGTTTATAATAGTTTATTTCCTTACAGTGTTCTTTTCTACTGTACCTTATTTGCATTTGACTTCTGCTTTATAGCTACTAGTTGACGCTTAAACCTGCATTGGGTACTGCAAGTACAGTATTGTTGCCTCTTATGATGAATCATTTGTGGTGTTCCCTGTTTGTAATTCACTTTGGATGAAAGTTTGTGCTTACTTATTAAATGTAAACGTATGAAAAGTTGATAAAAACTGGCTTTTCCATGAATTGTGGAAAAAAAAAACCAGTGCAGCGTGTACCAAACATAAAACACTAAAGGATATCACACTACAGTACACTAACATTAACTAAACCACATAAAATGTACAATAAAACTTTACACTGAAAAAATGGTAATCATGGTAATGTTAACATCTAAGTTAACTGGTTTTATTCAAGTCAAAAATATTATTCAATATCACTGAATCATGAATCATCACATTACGTAATACGTTAATTTATATCAACAAAACTAAACGAAATCAGGTAGAAATAGTTATTAAATATAAAAATTGCAGGTTATCACTTTTTACAGTGTACAACTGAGAACATATACAAAGAAGCTTAACTATAATAAAATAAAACTAGTTTTTTTTTTAACTAAAATTATAACAATATTTTACTGTTTTGTCTTTCTTTGCACCATAAACTATATGGCAATTCATAAATTTTATTTACAAAAAATATATGTATTGTAGTATTTTACAGTAAAATGACATTTAATTAATTCTCATATCATATTTTATTACATATATTACTAACTTAGGTATCAGATGTTTACTTGAAATTTTTTACATAGCTTTTACAATATATATATATATATATATATATATATATATATATATATATATATATATATTCTTTTTTACTGTATAACCTGATTTAATCCACAGGTTGCAGTTATATAATATTGGTAATTAAATATTTCTTCATCAGAGTTGATTTTATTTGAGAAAATTCTGATCTTTTTTTTTGTCATATGATGATGGTACCATCTGGACTGCCTGAATATTTTATAGAGAATATTCAGATATCTCATATATTTCCATGACTTTACACTCTCAGAAATAAAGGCACAAAAGCTGTAATTGGGGCAGTGCCTTTTCAAAAGGTACACTTTTGTACCTATTAGGTTCTAATATGTACACTTTAAGTACTAATATGTACCAAACATGTACCTTTTGAAAAGGAATCGCCCCAGTGACAGCTTTTGTACCTTTATTTCTGAAAGTGTAGACAAATGTGCACCTCAGGTGACAGTCAAAACCTACACACAACAGATGGCCAGCGTAAACACCACACTTTATTTCCCGATCCACAGTTATTGTGTCACCAGAAGCAAAGCACTGAAACCTGCATTTCTCATCGTTCAAATCAATTAGGCCAAACTGCTGCATCTCTTGCACTCTGATTACTTTCACGCTATTCATTAATCACACATTCGCCTGACCTTGTTACATTGTTCTCCGAACATGACCTATCAAGCATGTGTTACTGTTGAGTCGTTTAACCGGTCTACTGCGATTTTTAGAATATTGAGGATTTTACCTAATAAAATTAAGCCGCATGAAGAAATTTAGATATTTAAAGAGCGAATTCTTATTCATCCTCTCAAGCTGCTTTTCGCACTTCAGCCCTAAGTAGTGCTCTCTGATGACAATGATTAGGGTTTAAGCAGTGGAAGAATTGCTTGTCTTAGAATAGCTGCCTTTGATTCTTCTCAAAGGAGGGGCTATATTTGGAGCGGTGGCGGCGAAAAAAGTGGATCTGATAGACGGGATTAATGGGGAATTGCATTTGATGTTCAGAGCCCGGATGGAAAAGAACATCCCCCATGAAGTACAATTATGAGCAATCAGTTCAGGCTCAGCACTGACAGACGGGAGCATGTATTCCTGTCCACCTGCCCTTCAAAGTGCGCCTGTCTGTCTGAGCAATAACAGCGTGTTGGGAACAGCTCAGCTTTGGCAGGTCTTGGGATCGGGTTTATTGTCTTAATAATGCTATACGATGATGACATTCTAATCGAAGAACTTGCACTCTGCTTTATTCTTGAATGTGATCAAGGAAATTTGATGGAGCCACACTCATATATAATATTCAGGCTGTTCGCTTTCCAGGTGGATCTCATTTAAAGTTTTCTCCTTAATAACTTAAAAGCACTTATGATTTACACGTCAAGATGTGGGTTTACTGTATGTTTATCCTTACTTTCTAGGGGTTGTGTGGGAATTGCTGTGATATTAGATGTCTGTACTCTGCATATCTGCCCTTCTTTCTCTCTTTCATCATCATGTCTAGAGGTGATGGATTTTAATATCTGTCAGAGATGCCATATAATAAGTGTGACTCTATTACTTGACAGTCCTTTCTCTTTCTTTCTCATACTGGTGAATCTTACAAAAACATATTACATTTAACACCAAAATCAACAGGGAAATAAATATAACTATATTTTTTCCCTCCATCATTTCCTTTGCCTTTTTTGTATTTGTTTTATTTTTTGTAAATCCCAGTTCCCCCTCGAGGGAACTCACACTGCGTCGGTAACAACACTTTGGGGAATCCCCTCAGCGTAGCGCGTCTGAAGCATGAATGTGACGGGACACAACAGAGTCAGCTTTTTGCTCTTCAGCAAGTGCTTCCTGCAGCACAGGTCTCAGCCTCAACGCCGGGGTTTACCATTTTTTCCTGACTTGCACGATGAGTTGTGTAAGTCATGGAATAAACCATACTCCGCACGACTGTCTAACCCTCCTGTGTTAGATTATAGTAACATTTTAGGAGCATGTGAGTACGGTTATGGGACGATGCCTCGGGTGGAAGAGGCTTTAGCCAGCTACCTCTCCCCTGATGTTGCGTCGTCCCTTAAAGGCCCGGTACTGCCCACCAAGCCTTGTCGTGTTACATCATCATTGGTGGGCAGGGCTTATATGGCGGCTGGTCGTGCTGGCACATGCCTGCATACAATGGCACTTATGCAGGCACACCAGGCTGATTTTTAAAGGATTTAGACGAGGGCAAGGGACCAACTCTGGGTGATTTAGCAGAGTTGCGTAGAGCCACAGATTTGTCTCTCCGTGTTACCAAGGAGACGGCCGTGCCATCGGCTGCTCCATGGCAGCTATGGTGGCCACGGAGAGACATTTGTGGCTAAACTTATCGGGGATAAAGGAAAAGGACAGGGCCTTTCTCCTAGATGCCCCGAAATTGCCTTCTGGCCTGTTCGGCGACACAGTCAATATGGCCGTCGACAGGTTTCAGGAGGCAAAAAAGCAGTCTGCGGCGTTTAAACAGTACCTCCCTCGCCGCTCTAAATCTAAGAGAGCTGCTCCGAGTGCGCGGCCCCAGCCATTAGGGGTGGGCGCTATACCGGTATTAACATGACTACCGGTATTACGTTGTGCCATGATATGGATTTTGCTATACTGTTACATATTCATGGATTTCATTGGATGGACAGACAAAGATTTTTTTTTTCCCCATGGTCGTTACTGCGTCATCAGAGAGAGAGAGATGCCCCGCTTGATTGGACATAAATCAGAACCAGATAGTTTTTGCTCCAAACACACGATCGGCTCTTCGGAACTGCACACAAACTGGATTACAATAATTTCCCAAAATGTAATTTGTGTGGTAATATTACGAAGTCTGTAAACGGCCATTAACACAGGACAGAGACGCAGAACACAGACACAAAGAGAGAAAATACTGGAGCAGGCAGCGCAAGATCACTGTTCACAATGCTCGAAATATAGGAAGAAAAATATAAATAATGAATTGGGGGCAGGGGGTTAATATGAATGAGTATCTGAAGGGAAGGGCATTTTCTTTTTCTCTTACCTCCGTGTTCATAAGCGCAGCGCAGAGCAGCTTTATTTATAGCGGTAACAAAGGAACGCTAAATTGAGGACATAAGCGCCATCTGCTGTCAGAGAGTGAATTTGCATGTTCTTTCAGTCCATTTGCTGTTTTTCTTTTGCGCAGGTGTCTTATGTAGCATAATTTCACACATCTAAAGTCAGACCATTGTATTTTTGCCTTGAAATCGTTTTTTTTTTTTTTTTTTTTTTTTTTTTTTTCTAGTTATATAAGGTTAAAATACATATTTTGCCTGTAATTTAACTAAGGTCTACTATATCGCGATATAATATCGATATCGTCTGGACAGTGGAAAATATCGTGATATGAATTTTAGCTCATATCGCTCACCCCTACCAGCCGTCATCAAGCTCCTCGTACCGGCAGGTACAAAAGTAGAGTGTCGCTTCTAGAGCCCCTCCTCAGGGATCTTGGCAACAGAGGTGACACTCTCGAAGCCCACCGAGCCGAAGGTCGATTTGAGGACCGTCCTTCAGGCGAGAACGGCTTTGGGAAAGAGGTCCTAGCTTTCGCAGGGCCTTTGAGGGTTGCCCCCACGGGGTGGAGCGATCAAGGTCGTTTTCACCTCGGAACCCTCAAGGAATCAATGTTGGTATCCCACCGTTCAGTATGCTTCGGGCCACATTGATTTCCGGCGAACGCACGCTGCAGTGTCCGCCCCAAGGGCTTGCGGCCTGGCAGCGACAACGTCAGAACACAGAAAATCATTTTTTCGATCTTTTCCTGCCGGTATTCTGCTTCAGGGGATCGTAAACAATACTCGAAGAACACCCGAGGTCAGCCTCGAGAGGCTGATTCTCTTAGTAAATTATATCGGCGCATGGCAATGCCTTCCGAATATATCTCCATGGGTCCTGCATACAGTAGAAAGGGGGTACAGACTGCAGTTTGGTTACCACCCCCCGAAGTTCAATGGGGTGGTCTGGACTAGTGCACCCAGAGCAGGGTCAGGTGATGGAACAGGAAGTTCACTCCCTGTTGGTGAAGGAGGCCATAGAACGTGTTCCTCCGCCAGACAGGGAGTCCGGGTTCTACAGCTGGTGCTTCATAGTTCCCAAGGGGGGTTGCGTCCATTTTTAGATCTGTGGCACTTGAATCGTTCTCTCAGGAGATTCAGGTTCAAGATGCTCACTATTCCTACCATCGTGAGTCAGATCAGATCCAAGAACTGGTTTGTCACGATAGATCTAAAGGATGCATACTTCCATGTTTCCATCATTCCTTCTCACAGGAAGTTCCTGAGGTTCGCTTTCTGGGCGAAGCGTTCCAATATCGGGTTCTTCCGTTTGGCCTAGCTCTCTCCCCTCGCACTTTCACCAAGTGTTGATCAGTAGTATGATCAGGGTCACACTCGCAATCAGGGTCACGCGCCGATACCTTCATGCCCTGTCCATATGGAAGAGACCTTGGTTTCTGTCCCAAGGCCCAGTATTGGGAGTGTCATGTCGCCGGAAAGTCGCTTCGACAGACTCATCCCTTACGGGTTGGGGCACGGTCATGGACGGCCGCTTTGCGAGAGGTCTGTGGCAGGCCCAGCATTCCTCATGGCACATAAATTGTCTGGAAATGCTAGCGGTCTACAAGGCTCTGAGGAGCTTTCTCCCAGAACTCAGCGGTCACCATGTCCTAGTACGAGCAGACAATATGTCAGTGGTCTTGTATTTGAACCATCAGGGGGATCTGAGGTCGTGCCCTCTGTGCAGACTGGTGCATCAGATCCTCCTGTGGTCCAAGTGGAAACTGTCGTCTCTCAGAGCAATGTATGTCCCCGGGGACCAGAATCGGGGAGCAGATGTCCTGTCGAGGCAGGGGTTGAGGCCCGGGGAATGGAGACTTCACCCCAAGGTGGTGAAGTCGATATGCGAGAGGTTCGGCCCAGTGGAAGTGGATTTTTTCGTGTCGACCTACTGTCCACTGTTGTTTTCTCTCATGCATCCAGCCCTGCTGGGGTTGGACGCCATGGTACAGACATGGCCGAGGCTACGCCTGTATGCTTTTCCCCCGATCGCTCTGCTCCCGGGATTTCTGGAGAGGGTCCAGAAAGAGGGGGTCAGTCTGTTCCTGGTAGCCCCATTCTGCCCGGTGGCTTCAGTGCTGGAGTTCCTCCAAGATCACTCCTCTGCTGGTCTTACCCCATCCACACTAAAAGTGTACGTGGCTGCCATTGCAGCTTTCCATGCGCCTTTAGATTTTGGGCCTCTGGGGAGGCACCAGCTGGTCATGCTGTTTCTCCGTGGTGCTTGGAGGATGAGACCTGCGACTCATCCCAGAGTCCCAGCTTGGGATTTGGCTGTGGTCCTTGAAGGGCTGTCACTTGCCCTCTTCGAACCCCTTGAGTCGGCGATTGCAAAGAACCTGACCTTTAAGATGGTCTTTCTCCTAGCAATTACTTCGCTCAAGAGAGTGGGGGATCTCCAGGCCTTGGCTATCTCGCCGACTTGCCTGGAGTTTGCCCCTGGAGGATTTAAGGCCATTTTACACCCTAGGCCTGGCTATGTGCCCAAGTTGCCATTTAATGTGTCATGGCCTGTAGTTCTTCAGACCTTCCATCCTCCGCCTCATGTGATGGCGGAAGAAGAGAGGCTTCATCTGCTCTGCCCTGTCAGAGCATTGAATATCTTTATTCAGAAGTCTTCTCAGTGGAGGAGGTTGGAATAGTTGTTGCTGTGCTTTTGATCACCCAAGAAAGGACTTCCTGCTTCCAAGCAAACAATTAGTAATTGGATTATATAGGCTATTGCCTTGGCCTATCAGGTGCGTGGTTTGCCTTCACCTGTGGCCTTGAGGGCCCACTCTACTAGAAGTATGGCGTCCTCTAGGGCCCTCCTTTCAGAAGTCCCGTTGCAGGAGATCTGCGATGCGGCTCAGGTATTATAGCCTGAACCTTCCCTCCACGCCGGGTGCACGAGTGCTCTCGTCCGAAGTTGTGCCTGGTTCAGCTTCACACTAGGACAGGCATGTTTCGGTGTGGCATAGTGGGTATCCGTTTCCCAAAGTGTTGTTACCGACGCAATGTGAGTTCCCTCGAGGGGGAAAATCTCGGGTTACGACTGTAACCCTTGTTCCCAGAGAAAGGGACCGAGACACTGCGTCTCTTTGCCACGCCTCTCCATGCCTGGGAGCGGCTTGCTTCATCGCAAAAGCTGACTCTGTTGTGTGCCGGCATCCCTTTGTATCTTCCGAGTATGCCGTCACATGTTATGTCATGACGCAACACCAAACAGGATTGGAATAGTTTCATTCATCCTTCAGACGCGCTACGCTGAGGGGATTCCCCAAAGCGTCGTTACAGACGCAGTGTCTCATTCCCTTTCTCGGGGAATAAGGGTTACATTCGTAACCCGAGACGTTTTCTCAGTGGTGATTAAATTCTTATTTCATAGCTTTGTATTACAAATCATAAAATATTGCAATATACAATGGTTTTTAAATTTTAAATCAGCTTAAAGACAGAATAAATAATACTGTGTTGTCTAAATGGTTTTATATCATTGAGATGTTTGGCATTACAGTAATATTTATTTAATAGTAATATTTGCAATATTTAGTAATATTTGTGTAGCATTTGGACCAAGCAGACACACATTTGTTCATCAGATTTAACAAATCAGTTAGTTATTAGATTAACAAATGGTCACAGACCCCCCCACCCAATACACAAACTGAGTGCTGGTATGTCTGTCAATGACTCCAGGCCCCCGGTTCCATGGCAACCCATCTGATAACACTAGTTTTATTGGTCAAAGGAATGCGGGCAGAGCAACATTTCCCTTTAGGAAAGACATAATGCCCATAAAAGTGGACTCTTCTCTATTTAATTCATAGAAAAACCTTTCTTTGAATTAACACCCATATCCTTCAGGTCATTGTGTATATTGTTACTGTTCTTGTATATTTTCTTTTGTACTGTATATTGTTTTATACATGCTATGTTTTATACATGCTTATGATAGATCACTAGTTAATATCACCCCATTTGTTATATGTTTGGTCTCTATCAATTCGACTTCGGATGATCTAAATGACAGTGTATATTACATGTTGATACCTATGCAACATATTAGTGTTCTAAGAATCCTTAATAGTTTGTATATCAACTATTAAATCCAACCCCATGCAAATTACCGTGCTCAGAGACAAAGAGTCGTAAAACCTTCCCTCCAAAAGTTCAAGTCACCATTGGCTCTTTGACTCCCCAGAGGTGTGACCTCTATACCAGATAAAGCTCTCACATCAGTGACGCCGCCCAGTCAGCGGTTCTGTTAGATCCTAAGAGGATGAGGAAGATGTGAGCTAAAACTCTTCTGAACACTTTAAGTTTTGTGCCAGGCCTTACGGCCTTGTCTTTCCATTCAACCAAAGCTCCTCGAACCGCAGCAATTCTCTTTCTTAGCTCTTTTTCCACTCTCTACCTGGAAGAACATTTCTACCTCAGAACATCTTTGGAATTCATCACTTTTCAACCCAGAAGTACGTGATCGAGAGACCAAAACCTTGAAACCATTAAGACCTTCATATTAGACTGCATTCCGGACACTCGTCACGACTAAATGCATTGCAAGTATTGTACATTTAACTAAATGAAACAGAGGTTATTAGTACAAGTTATAGACCCCGTTATAAACGGCGCTGATGGTTTTACTCAGGTGGTTAAATGACTTTTTCCATAACTGCATTCTCTGGTTTTCCTGATGGTTTCATCCATCAACTGTCATTAGCCCTTTCCCCATGTATGAGCGATTGTATGTTTGTGTGTTTGTTTGTTTGTTTGTTTGTTAGACTAGTTTGCGTTAGTGTTTAGTTAATAAAACTCTTGTGCACAAATTACATGAGTTTCGGATTCTGCCTTGCAAATTAATGTCCCTTTACGATTTTTGATCCTTACTACATGCTCTAATGTATTAATACTTAGGAAAGTATTTTCTGCGGCCACGGAAATATCCTTTCTTAGAGTTGATATGAACTTGCACTGAATGTTCGCTGGACGGACAGATCAGTTGATGGCAATTTAATTCTGCTACAGTTATTACTGTCAGCCGATATAAATAATTGTAATTAATCATAATTAATTGTAATTATTTATATACAATTCCCTTTTAAGCTAATTTGCTACATTTGTTAGTAATATTCACAGGGTATTTATTTAGGAAGAAAATGTGCTTAACTGTCACAAAATAATAATAACTCTTGATGATCTTAAATATTCTTCAATTTCTTTGAAGAAAATATGATTTCTTTCTTTTATGTTTTGCAGCCAGATATGAAGTGATTTTTACATGTAAGACTCACTCACAAACACATTCACACACATAGACACACCTGCACCGCCTTTCCATATCATCTGACTGCTATTTCAGCTTCATAATAACATTTTAACATGGTTTTTGCATATCCTGTGGAAAATGTGAGTGGTGTTTGCTTATGGAAAAATCACTAACACAATACTAGGATGCTGTGAGTAGTTGAGTAGTTGCAGTTGCTAAGTAGTCTAAAATGGTTTTTAGCCCATTTACGCCAAGGTGGCACTGTGTATTTGCACGAGTTTTCTAGGTGTTTGTTTATTGGCCTAATTCAAAAGAGCCCACTGGTTCCTACAGTAGATATGGCTCAGGTCTCTCCTGTACGTTTATGTGATGTATTTTGATTTGGGGTTTTTTTTCATCCACTAGATGAAAATTGTTGAAACTAATAGTACACCTCTGCTCAACAGGATTTGAAGTGTCATTCATATCCACATGTACAAACGTGTGAGTTTGTGTGTATCACTAACTCTAAGTATGACCAATGGAAATAGTCACAGTAGCCTTATTTCCAGTTGAGCTATTTTTCAACCTCCCTCCATCACCTCTGAGACAAATCACAACATTTCTTCACTGATGGTGTTTCTGTTGCCGCAGGATGTAAATCATGGTTTTAGAAATGTGGTCAGTTCTTTTCTCTGCAGCGTAGCAGATTGCTTCATGACTCATATTACTCCACATCAGAATTTCAGATCTGTTCTGTAGCTTTTTTTTGTAAGATTCTGTGTTGATTTTTGTCATTGCAGTGAGAAAAAACATGGTTGGTTTAATAAAGGCTAGTAAGTCCATCCAAATGAATGTTAAAACAAAAAAAAAAAGGTCTAAGAAAATGCATTAAGCATAAAGAAAATATCTTTTGCTTTTTAGGACCGTATATATTTGACCAATGAAACAGTAAAAACTGCAATATTGTAAAATATTATTACAATTCCAAATAACTGTTTTCTATTTGAATGTATTTTTAAAATGTAAAATGTAATTGTAATATATTTATTGAATTTTCAGCATCATTTCTCCAGTCTTCAGTGTCACATGATCCTTCAGAAATCATTGCCGATTTGCTGAAACATTTATTATTATTGTCAATGTTGAAAACAGTTGTGTTGCTTCATATTTTTGTTGTTTTTTTTTTCAGGTTTGATAAATAGATTTTTTTTTGACATGATAAATGTCTTTTTTCTCACTTTTGACAAATTTAATACACCTTTGCTGAATAGAAGTTTATTTTTTCTCCACATAAAGCTTACTGACCCCAAATTTTTCAGTGGTATACTTCCTGTTTTATATTATTATTTTTGCAGAACTGTTTTAATCAGTCATCTTGATTGAGATGATTATAATGGGCCTGTTAAGGATCTCTTTCATGCATCATTTAGCTGTTGATGTTGATGTGCCAATCAACTCTCCTGTCTATTTCACAGTTGTAAAGTGCCCTTCACACACAGATGGCACTAAGTGCTTTCCTCCACAAATGCTGTTGCTGTCAGGATTGACACGATGGAAGATAAAAATGTGATCACGTTATTGCAGGCTAAATATATGGTGTTGTCAGAGGAGAGTGCTGGAGATATTGTTTCAGATGCCTCGTGCGTCTTCACTCGCTGATGTTTTTATAATAAAATGGAGTGCTTGCAGTCAGAACGGAGAAACCAATGATTATTAACAGCCAAAGCTTTTATAAATTGGTGGGAAAGTGATATCCCATTATGACATAACAATATGTCACTTGATGACCTCTGGGAAATGAAGTGAAACATGCCTGGCGGGTGTTGTGACAGAGATTGGTCGATGATTTCTGCATTCACACGAACAAATAAGAGCGCTCAGACGCTTCGCTCGGTGATGAAGATGCCTGTTCTAGTGGAAGCTCTATGTATGAGAAAACTGCTGCTTTATGTGTGAGTGCTGTAACAATGGCTTTCATTCCTCCTCCATCATTTCCTGTTTTTTCCTTTGTTGTTTCCTAGTTTGCCCATTAGGTGTAACAAATGAGAGGCGCTTCGTTTCGGCGTCGCCTTCAGTCTCCTCTCGCTCAGAGTTCCACCTTTAGCTTTCCCGGTTTCTCTAATGGCTTCTTTAGGCTGAAACTAATGAAGACATCTGCTTCAGTGTCACTTTTCATGAAATAATTCAAGGTTGCCCTGATCATAGCTTGTTTTTCCTTTTTTTTTCAGTCTTGCAGAGGCAAACTTTTCTGCATAAAGTTTGGCCTATTTTGTCGCTCATTCTACCTCATTCTAAGTTTGGCAGGAGTCCTTGACTGACATATAAATGAGCAATTACTGTTCATTTTGTTAATATCTGATGTTTTTGGGGCGATAAAACACCTCAAAGTTACGTATGGTGGACCAACACGCGGCGTTGCAGATGTCCTGTATTGGGACTATCGTATCCTCGCCCTTTTTCTTGGAGCGATCGATTAAATATTTCCTTGACATACTGCTTTCCTCTTTTTTTGTATGCAAAAAGATATAATCGACCTTATGTGGAGCTTATAAAGTGGCAGGACAGACAACACTAAATAAGACTCACAAAACACAAAGTTTGGACAACACACACAGAGCACTTTTGCTGAATGACAAAAAGCTGATGCCAGCTGCATTGCATGTGCTTTTATACCAGCTGGTCATTACATCACCCCGCCCGCGACGTCTTGCCCATCATTTGGACTGATTACACACGATATTCAGAGCCGCTCACGCTGAAGACGTTCCCCAAAGAGTCTTACCGGACGCAGCTCGAGTTCCTGAAGAGGAACCCCATAATCACAACTAGTTTGAGAAAATGCTACAATGCTACAATGTTTTGGTTCAGTATAAGGTGCTAATTATACTGTATATCTGAAAATGATTGTGGGATCACAATGAAAAATCATCAGCACCTCCTACCAACAAACTGAGAAAATGTTGCTTGTTTATTTGTTTACTTGATTGGTGCTGAATATGATTACGTCAAGTGATTTACAACCACATGTACAGTGATGGCAAAAAAAACCCTATGAATTATGAAAGAGCAGCTCTACGTGTGAGGTTAAATAACTTGGTGCTGTCTTTTTATCTTGCAATAAATAGTAAACATTCCTGTGATAAATATAAATATGGAGGCAGAACAGATATTATTGTTACACATGGGGAATAAACATTTTTTATTATTATTATTAGTTCAGTCATTTATCAGCTATTGTTGAATTTAGTATGATTTCCTGGTTAAAAGGATAGTTCAGGCTAAAAAAGAAAACAGAATTTTGGTTTTATTTGCTCAGCGTCATGTCAGATTGTTCTTTTGGGGAAATTCATGTCAAGAAAACAGGTAATTCAGTTTATGAAACATACAGATCATCAGCTGACTGATTCAGTGATACATTTGGAGCTGAAAGGGGAAAATGATCTGTTTTTTTGTTTTGTTTTGTTTGTCATGTTTTCACGGTGTGTCAGGCAGGAAAACGCAGGAGACTCAGGAATCTTTGGAATAAGGAATATTTAATAGCAAAACTCAGGAAACGTGGAGAACACGCACACACGCTAAACATAACTGAGACCGGACACCAAATGAACGTAGGAGACAGGCTTATAAAGGAGCACAATTGACAAGACTAAATTAACACAGCTGGAGACAGATCAACATGATCAGGACAGAAACAGGAAACTGACCAAATAAGGGAAACCAGGAAACAAAACGGGAACATACATGTGACACATGTTGGTAGCACTTTATTTTAAGGTCCAATTCTCGCTATTAACAAACCATTAACTACGACTTTTGCCTCATTAAACTCCTAATTTGCTCCTTAATAATAGTTAGTAGTTGTTAAGTTTAGGTATTGGGATTAGGGATGTAGAATATGGTCATGGAGAATATGTGCTTTATAAGTACTAATAAACAGCCAATATGTTAATAATAGGCATGCTAATAAGCAATTAGTTAATAGTGAGAATTGGTCCCTATACTAAAGTGTTACCTTTTTGTTTTGTTGAGGTTGGCTGGTCATTTTGGTCTATTCCTCATAGTACTTTTAGAGAGTAGTTTGTTTGAAGCTTGACTTGGTAATTTTGGTCTCTTGGGGTAATACCGCTTTTAGAGCCTACTTTTATGGTGTTTTCTGTGTTGTTTTGTTTTATTTTGTTTGAATTCTATTCAAATCTGTTCCTCAATGGTATCAGAAGACTTGGGATGCGTCTCAGTCCGCTCTGTAGTTTAGCAGTCAGGGCATTGATCAGGGAGTCAGCCATTTTAAGGGCAGTGCACTGGAACATTTGTTCCCTGAAAAATCCCACTATGCACCATGAAAACCAGGAAGCATTGATGTTCACTATCTTCACTTACCAAAAATTGTCACATTTCTGAAGCACGAAACATGAGATGCATGCATGCGCTAACTCAATAAATAGGGCTATAATGATGTGTGATAGAAGATTTGAGAAGACAAATCATTTTTTTAATAGCATAAACACACATCGCTAGACAGGTAGTGAACACATCTATTAAACATTTATAATGAATAACATCCTAAATCTTGTAAGGACATGCAACAAAACAGCAGCATAAAAAAGGATTTAAAAAAAGATACGAGTCCTTTATAATAGATAGTAGATAGTAGATAATACCAGCAGTGACATTCTACAACGTTGTATGTTCACATTGTAGTTAGGGCTGGATAAAAAATATTGATTTCTCGATTTTAATTCGATTCTCATTTTTATGATTCTTAAATCCCAAGAATCGTAGCACACATCCCATCCAATAAATCGCAATAAGCTTTGTACTTCGTAAATGATGTGAAACAAAGTCTCGGATTTGAAATTCGGTTAATTTTATAGCAATATTCAAACAATAAAAGCTGATTTGGCACTGTTTAATGTGGAGTGACAGATCGCTGTAGCGTCTCAGTTCAAGAGAAGCGGCAGTGCAAAGTGCACATGAACCGATCATCGCTTCTACTTTAATACCAGTTACAGCATGAAATAAAAATGAATGAACATCTGAAGGTAAGTTAAAAGAAAGAGTACAGCTTAACAAAATCCATATCCTGTCTCATGTAGTTGTTCAATCAGTGTTTCAGCTGCGGAAAGATGCCAATAGCAGATTATAAACAATTTCACGTATCATTTACCTCAGAAACAAACATATTCGTTGACTATGAACTTGTTTGTTGTTAAATGTTTCAAAAAACAAATTGGAGTAGAAATATAATTATGTAATTGTAACTTTATTATAAAAACTTCACTGAATGTAATTTATGTGTTTGTGCATAAATAATTTAACCTTCAGTATTATAGTAATGTAGTACCAACTGACGGTCATGTATATTTTACAGCATTAAAAGATATATATATATATATATATATATATATATATATATATATATATATATATATATATATATATATATATATATATATATATGCATGCATGTACTGTACCTGATATATATCCAGAATAATCAATAATCGATGCACTCCCGGCTTTGTGTGCATGATATACTGATTCACAAGCTCAGGAGCTATGGAGCGGATTGAGACGCACATCTGGAGACATACTACTTTTAGAGACTACATTTATTTTGTTTTGCTTTGCATTTTGCTTGACTGGTAATTTTGGTCTATTCCTCAATGGTTTCAGAAGACTTAAAATATGGTACATGAGTCATACTACTTTTAGCGATTCCTTTTTATTTTTTTTATTATTATTATTATTTTTTTAGAGATGATTAGAGATGTTTCTTTTCTTTTTTTTCTTTTGTGTGTGTGTGTTTAGTTTTTGTTGTGTTTTGTTGTTTCTGGAGCTTAGCAGGTGTGGTCTCCACTGTCTGTACTGTATATGGAAAAGAGCTGCTTTTATGTTCCATGAAAAAAAAATATGATGATGGTCAGTAAATGATGACAGAATTTTTATTTTTGAACTATCACTTTAAAGCTAAATACTTGAGTTTGTTTTTGAACACCTTAGCATGTCAGTCTCAGTTTGATTAGGAGATCTCCATGGAGATGACACGTTACAACTGAAAAGCAGCTCAATGGTTTCTTGTGGTTTGGAATGTGCTGTGATTTAATCACTGGTTATTTAAGATGTTGGAGAATCTCAGAGAA